>CADDXX010000820.1:132835-264266 GCA_902810485.1 Alauda arvensis
TGTGAGGGGCACACGGGGATGTGAGAGGCACACGGGGCTGTGAGGGGCACACGGGGTTGCCGGTGCTGGCCGGGCAGCGCGGGGCTGTGAGGATGAGGATGAGGAAGGCGGAGGATGCCCCGGTGAGTGGGAGCAGCCCCGGCGATGCCGCAGGTGGGAGCACCGGGGCACCGGGCCCGTGTCCTGCCCGCGGCTCGGTTCGGCTGAGGGCTGGCGGCAGGCAGCGCACAAAGCTGGGAACTTGGGCAGCTGGTGCCAAACCCCGGCGGAGCGAAGCCGGAGCTGGAGCCCCCCGGGCCGGCCCTGCCTCTCCTGGGAGCGTGTCCCGGGTCCGGGCCCAGCCCCACCGCAGGGACCCGCACGGCTCCCGCAAAGCGTGACCGGCAGGAAAACTGCGCTTTGGTTTGCAGGTATGACAATGGCTTGGAAGAGCACATTCCAAAGTCGCTGGCGTTGWAGTTGTGGCAGCTSAGGAAKGGTGGGGTGTGACCGTGTGAGTGCMGCACACGTYCGTGTCCCTGGYGCCTGCAGCCCTGTGTGTGTCTGTGTGTGTGAGCAGCTCTGAGCAGCAGCAAAGCCCCATGGAATGTCCAGGCTTTTCCCTGGAGACAGGATCTCCYCTCCCTTCAGCAAATCCCCAGAAAGTATTTCCTCCAAATAACTGGAAYGCTTTCTTCCTTACCAGCCTTTTGCTTCATCCAGAAATTCTGGATGCAGGTTGWGTTCATGCCCTGTGCCGATGTTGTACCCCAGCTTCAAATGCTTTTTTAATTTCCTGTATTTATGCTCTCATGTATCTGTAGAGGGAGTAAACCAGCACTGGCACACTCGACAGTCATCAGGTGCTGCACAAATGCTTATTTCCCTATAAATACGGTACAGATTTCATCCACCTTTGGCTGTTGTGAAGATGTTTTGGTAGCTATATATTGGGCTTGAAACCTGTCTGATCAGAAAACATCAATATTAAAAGTATGTGAATGAAATGATAAAGTTACAGAATATCAGATATTAACCACTGGTAACAGCTGGTGCAGGCAAAAGTTTGCGTGCAAGCACAAAACTGAAATATGTAATAAAATCCCTTTGAATATTTCTGGATGTGGCACTGAGAACGTCAAGTTAGATTGATGAGCCTTCAGCCCAGACTGTGCCGTAATCCTATGTGCTTAATTTGTGGATGGGAAGATGATAGATTAGTAAATGGTTCATTGTGCACACTTCTAACCCTAAACATACTAGGAGCAATTTACTTACTGCTATGGAATAGGAAATGTAGTATTTGCTTTAGTTTCATTTTTAAATGGCATTGTACAGAATCCAGGTCATGTTTTCTCAATCCTGTGTCCTTTTAAATAATGAATATGGATTGAGTATGAAACATGTCTCATCCTCATTCTCTTAAGCTTTCAATTTATCATGGAAGCAGTCACAATTCCTTTGGCCTCTTGGAGCTCTCAAGCACATTGAAACATGTTATTTCACCAGTATGAAATGGTGCTAAAATACCTGGTGCAACCTTTGAAGGTTTCTCTCATTTATATTTATTAGAAATAACTCCTAGGATAACTCAAAGAATAAGTGCCCTGCAGGCAATACTAATTAAGACAAAATACAATTATTTAGCAACAACCTTGACAAGGGAGGAAGGGGGGTGTTTCTCAGAGCCTGGATGGGGTTGTGCTCCTGAGGGTGWGAGAGAGGCAGCCAGAGCCAGGTGCTGCTGCTGTCTGGGGACTGCAGGAGGGACACCCAAGGGAGGAAAGGATGGTGCACTAAGGAAATGGTGTGACCTAGAGAATGCATGGAGCCATCCCCCCTCTCCCTCAGTGTTGTGAAGGACCTGCCTCAAGTGCCATGTCCTCTTCTGAAACTCTACAATAGTGAGAAATMTCAAAACTGTGGTTGAACAACCTGGAGGGAAACTCCAGAGAGAAATCTGGAAGGGGAGAAGGGTTTAATAAAATGTAGATATGGTTACTATGAAAAATACAAAAGGATTTGAATCTCTTCTTCCTCGTGGTTAGGGCTAGAAGTAATTGTATTTAAAAATACTCAAGCTGGGCATTTAARAAAGAAATGGTGGGAGGAAGCCTAGCAGAATGGTGGGATGAACTGGTGGGAGAGGTGTGAAGTCACAGACSTTCAGTGTCTTTAGGAACAGGAGCTATAAACACCTCCCTGAGCATTTATTTTTATTTTGTATAAACTAGGAGATTAAGAGGTGACTTCCAAGTCTCTCTCATCCTTTATTTTTCTTTGATTGTATGGAAATGCTTCCCTAGCTGTGCATTTCTCCTCAGTCTTCCAGCCCTGTACAGTGAGCTATCTAAAGCCTTTCCATCCATGAAAACGAAGCCACAGAGTTTGGCAGGGCTGAGGTTTCTCTCAGTTCCCACTGGAGTGTGCAAATGTAGATTTCATTACTGGCTTCCTGCCAAAAACCTTCTCAGGGGAAAAATCTGTATCATCTTAATCTGTTACCTTTCATTACTTCCTTCGTMCCCATCCTCTCCCCTCACAGTTTTCTCTCTTTCTAAAGAAGCTGATTTATTTTTCTCTTAAATCAGTGACCACTCAGGCAACTCCAAAATATTGAGATATGTGTGTGGGGGATTCTTCTCCAGACACAGAACTGAGAAGGGCTTATTGCATTTCTGATCCACTCTGTTTAGAAATCTAATAAACTTATGATTTTTAACGTCTTATTTAATCTTGTTGCAAAGTTTGGCTTTTCCAGAATCCAAATAGTGCCTATGAGTTCACGTGTGCCTGTGTATAAATAGAATTTCTTATAGAGGTTTCTCATAAAGCTTTTTTCACTGTTTCTTATTTATACCCAGATCTCAAGTTTGTCAAGTCAGAACTGGGATTGAATAGAACACTCTGCTCTGTGTGCACTGCTCTCTTTCCTCAGGTCCTCCTAAATGAGAATTTTCAAGATGTCTTTCTTTGTTTTTACAGCAAGGTTCCCTGTATGGAATGTAGTACTTCTCWTGAGAACTGTGAGTGTTCTCATTAGAAGTCTCATCTCCCTGTGAGWGGAGATGACAGTCCTGTTAAATATTGATCTAAAATGTAAAGCTTGTTACAGCATTTATCAATCCAGTTTCAATCAAAACTTCTGGGGTTTGTATAGCTCATCTGGACAGAGAGGCAAAGACTTTGGCTGTTGCCTCCTTCAGATGTCAGGAACAGAAAATGACTTTGCCAGTGGAAGAGAGTGAAGTGTCCTTATTGAACACTCTCAGCAGATGTCTCCTCTCTCCCTTCTCAGAAGAGTTTTCTCAGGCTGACAGAATGCCAATATCTGCTGTTACCCTGGCGGGCCAGCTCTGGAAATCACGTATTTGTTGGATGTGTGGGAGAAAAGAGCACAAAGCTTTGGTTCCTTAACCTGGTACTTGACTGAGTCTGGTCTCCTGGCAGCATCTTAACACAGGAGAGAAGGGTTTTTGTAATCACACCTGGCACTGGTTTGGGGAGAGCTCTCCCCTGGGTGAATTTTGAACCTGGCTGGATTTCAACATTTTTCAGGAATGTAGAAGTCACCAAGTTCTATAGATTTTGTGAAAATATATGACCAGCAGAGGAAAGAGAGTCTATAGGGGAAGCTAAAGACTGTTCTGAAGACACTGAAATTAATCAGAGGTAAGATAAAAATGCACAGACTTCAGGCTTCTAAAATCTGGGCCTGCTTTTTTCGTTGTTGTTTTCCATTAGTAGACACTTGTCCATGAATGTTGTGCAGGTAAAGCACCATTTCCAGGTTCTGCTTACACTCCC
This sequence comes from Alauda arvensis, assembly GCA_902810485.1. Lineage (NCBI taxonomy): Eukaryota > Metazoa > Chordata > Aves > Passeriformes > Alaudidae > Alauda > Alauda arvensis. The sequence goes on from CADDXX010000820.1 coordinate 136,622, forward strand.
ATAGAGCTGGCCTGAAGAGAGAGGTTTCTCTAAGAGAGCAGGAAGGTAAGTTCCAAATTATTTTTTTTGCCATGGCACTCTGCTTTCTTGATGTCAAGAGAAGAAGCAATTTCAGGTGAATCTGCTGGCAATGTTAGCATGCTMTTTGCATTAAGAAATGATACATGCATCTCCCTGGTGGGTGTTATTAGTAATGAGTGTGGCCCCTTCACAGATGTGAGCCAAACTTTGGAAAGGCTCCCCTGCACCCTTGTTAAAATCCTGATCTCATTCYAACATGCAGTACCTGTTGGGAAGTTCTACCAGAGCACAATTCCTTTGTGATTTTACTGGCCACTGAAATGGAGACTCAAGTGAAGAAATGTCAATGCAGAATAAGAATGCCTGGAGTAAACCTTTCTAATAATTTTTAAGTTTTTAAGTTTTACAGACTTTCACAAGAAGCAGTGAAAGGAGTGTCATCCTTAGGATTCTGATGAAATTCCAGACTCTGTAATTATATTGACTCTGAACTCCACCTGCAGTTTCTATATAAAACTGCTCTGCTTCCAGCTGTGCCTGCTGTGCAGTGATGCTGCTCATTGTCAAACAGGTGCTRGAGCTCATCTGAGAGGGAAATGATACTATAATTTATATCATTTATACTGTGCTTTGTTGCATATTTCAAAGGCCCTTCAGGATTCCTCTGGATAAAATGCACAGCAGAAATGAGATATTATTTGAAGAGATTTTTATGAACCTGGCTGATTGTTAAACCTTTTGGGGCTCCTAAATTGTTATGTTTATTTGTGGGTTTTGCAAAACTTAAAACATAAATGCATCAAATCAGTGTATACATACAACATACAAGTCAGGTTTCCTTAAGCTCAGGTCAGCTCCCCTTGTAAAAGCAGCTCAGCAGAAAGGTCCTGTTGATGGAAGAGAGTCTGTGCTACTCATTTAGGAGCAGTTGCAGAGTCCTGTGTGCTGGTGAGGTGTGTATGGGCTCTGAAAGTGCTGCCATTGCACAGTTGCCTTCAGTGGAAAGCCTTTATCCTCTGTTTTGGGACGTGTCAGTGGAAAAGGTAATTTGCAGTTGGCTGATGCCAAGGGTGTGCCACCCTTCACCWGAGTTTTTGTAAGTGAGGCATTTCCCAGGGTCTGTCATTCTCCAGGCTGTGGTTAAGGGTTGCTCTGCATGGTGAGCTGCTGAAAGGCTCTTTGGCTTTACCATTTCTTTTACAAATTTTAAAGCATTTATCTTCAGGAATCCAGTTTGTAATTAATTAATGGTGCAGCAGAGTGAAGAAGTTTGCATTGTTTCTCTTTAATGAAGTTTCCTGTTCTGTAGATTTATGAATTGCACACTACTCCTAACACAGCAATGCAGCACTTCCAACACTTATAACCTGAATTTTGGCTTTATACTGGATGWGAAACATTACAGACTGCATTAAATTCTTGTGTGCAACTCAGGTTTTTCCTGGTTCCCTTGACTGATAATGATTTCCTCTGGTTCTTCTCCATTAATCTGGCTCACATGATGATCAGAAGGATAATTTTAATTCCTTACTTGTGACCACAATCTTTAATGTGTTTGTATGTTTAGTCATGAGACTGCCAGCTCATCAGATCCCCCTGCCATAATGCAAGTGTGTGTACAGCAAGAGATGGCCCTTTCACTGACAGGAACTGGACAAAGTGCTTTGATAGACAGTGACAGAAATGTCTGGTCTCCCTGATCCTCCCCAGAACCTTGGSTGTTTCCCTAGGGCCAGCTGGATGCCATGAAGCCTTCAGTGCAGGAGTGTCTTTGAAGTGGTGGCATTTACTTTGCATCTTGCCCCTGATTTTTGAAGGTGCATTCTTACTGTTTATAGACCAAACAACAGACTCTCAGGCTAACCCTTCCGCCAGAAAATGCTGAGAATTTTCTTTTTATTTATAAATCCCAAACTATAATTGAATGTAGAACTGTTTGAAGTGACTGGGAGGCTGAATTTAATCAGGGTTTAATGTATGTTATATATGAATAGAAGTCTCACTCCTTCCTAGAAGTAATTCATATTCTGCTAATGCTTGTATGAGAAACCACTGTGTGTGTTGGGGTGGGGAGGGGGAGAGTAAATGATTTGAGAACTCCTGACACTGAGATGTGACTCAGAAATGACAGCTTGAGCCTGCAGGTGATGATTTAGCGTTAAGTAACTTGAGGGAAGGGATATTTTCCAGTTTGCCTTGGGCACTGAGAACCTTTGTGCTTAATGCACCTTAGAAATTTTCTCTGCAGACTTTTTAAGGCTGTGAGGGCTTCCAAGGGGCTTCAGTGCCTTATCCTTGCTATTCATTCCTGCCTTGAGGTAAAACAGAGCCTGAACGCTCCTGGAGCTGTGAGGAATAATTCCCCTTTGATCAGCCAGAGCCTGAGCCATGTGCTGCTGCTGCTGCTGTTCTTCCACTGATTTTTTCTAAATTGGGCTGCAAACTGAGAGAGGTACCTGCAGTTTGATCATTTGTAATTTATTACAAACTTGTCATAGCAGAGGAGACCATGGGTAGAAGCTCTCCAAATGAGGGCAATGTTAGCAATGTCAAATGAAGTTCAAAATTCACATCAGTGACCACACTGAACTGTGATTTCCTCTCCTCTCATTCTCTTTTGCATCTAATTAAGATACAAGCCAGCAGTGTCCAGGTCAGAAGCTGTCCTGCTTTCTGCACACAGCAGAGCTGCCAGCCACCTCAGGGGGGRAAATGAATTCCCCAGGTGTTGGTTCCACTGTGGTGTCTGAGATATTGCTGCCAGGGTAAATGTGCCATGCTGGAATCCAGGCTGCTCACTTGGGAGCCCTGTACCTCTAAAGTTCTTTCATTTTTAAAGGCTACAGGCAGTCAGGAACTYACCACACTGTCACCTGTGGCCTGCTCACCACAAATCCCTGCTCTATGCACYGACTTCTTATTCATCCACAGGCAGTAGCATATTTTGCCTCTTGGAGGCACTCCTTTGAGAAGTTTTATAACCTTACCTTTAATAAATTTTGCAAATCCTAAGCAAATATGAGTGGATTAGTGAGAGCTGCCATAATCTMTAATGATGTGGGACTATGACATCTTAAAGAACTGAGTGAAGGAAATGTGTAGAACTGGGACTTTTAGCCAAGCAAGATAACCCTTTGTTTCCATCTGAGCTATTTTAATCTTTAACTTTAGGAGGTAACCACCTGAATGGTGATATTCTGCCTGGTTCAAAGTGATGCAGAGAGTCAGTCTACCAATGGGATCMCCCTTGTGGAAGATCTGAATTTGAGTAAAAAATCCTGACTTATTTCATCTAGAGGTTCCTCTCTTTATGATTCTAATATAGCTTTTAACTGCTTAAATGTGAATGAGTGATTTTTCTGAAGGGTGCTGTATCTAACAGGGTCTTTGTCAGTCCAGRGAAGAATCAGAGAAAAATCAAGGGGAAACATTCCCATTTATTGTCATTATATCAAGATTTGTTGTGGTRGTTTGTCTCCAGATGCCAGGAATATCACTAATTTCCAATTCTTTCACTGCTGGAGCGGAGGAAGTGTATCTGTTTCTCCAGGAGAGGGTGTCCCATCACTGTGTGCCAGAAGGATCTTACACACAGGCTTATACACACTTTGGTCTGCTTTTCCTCATGCTGTATCTCAGCCAAAAGCAGCTTGGAGAAATGCAAAGGGACTAAATAAAAATAGAAAAGAAAGAATAAAGTGTTGGAAAAGCTTGATGAAAAGACTCTATATATGTCTCTTCCACTTTCAGGATTATTGCTATTGACAAACCCTGCTATTGAGCATAAAATGTAGTTCAAGTGACCTGGGGGAATTGTACCTATCACAATCCTTTCCCCCTTTCTGTTTCTGTAACAGTCCATCTTATATGAGGTATTTCATTCATTCCTCAATAAAATGCAACACCTAATTTGTGGGCCATATTTCTGTCCTTGTTAGATTTTGTTTTCAGGAACAAGGTGTGTTATTTACAGCAACTACAATATTACAAACACCTATGCTGTGAGGTACCTTTATTTGATTTTAGCTCCCCTTCACTGTGAATGCACTGTGCCTCTTTCCCTCTTTTCTCTTTAAGCAGTGACTCATTATTCAAATGCATGGCAACTTTAATGGAAATTTGCATGGTGCTGTAGAAGGCTGGCTGATGGTTACGGAATGAATGTGTGCAAAATTTGTTTTGGACTTCAAGTTCTTTGTTATAGTTTTGTTTTTTATTGTTTTCCAAAACCCTGGCAGCTGAAGAAGGGGAAAAAGAACAAGCAGAGAGAAGATCGATAGCAGGAAAATTAAGTCCTAATGTAAAATGACAGCTTGGCAGTGAAGATATTCAGCATGAATTGCAAATACAGCCAAGTCTGRGAACCCTAATCTCATGCTTTTTTCCCCTGATTCCATGTAATTCTTCTACAGTTAGTCTTATATATACTAACACTGTTTGCATCACAGAGGCTTAATATACTCAATATTATATTGCAAAAGCATTCTCAATATAATTAGAAGAGTCTCATGCCTCCTCAACAGAATTTGCAGTTTATTTTTTGCTGTGGTCAATACTAATTTTGGGGCAATACACGTAAGTCCAGGGAAGTCTACTCCATTGACTCACTTCAGAAGAATAAATATTCTCAAGACTTCTGTTCTGTGGTGCTCCGATGTCACAGCAGCAACTTAAATTGCTATTATTAACCTGAATCTAAGCACTAGTCCTGACTTCTCATAATTGTGGTGACAATCAAATCCAGGCTCCCAACTCTTTRGATTTAAAGATGATGGTTTTTGGATGATGGTACTCTGTGTGTGTGGTGTTCAATTTGAGCATTGTGTCATTAGTAGCTGGGGTTCAGTTGTTTCTCCAAATGCTGGATGTGGTGTTGGGGTTTTTCTCTAGCTGATTTCAGCTCTGTTTGCTAGACCTGATCCTTGCCCTCCCTGGGCTTTGAAACAGCCAACACACCTTACATCCTGTGTGTGTACACAGCCCCCATGGACCTCCCTTTTGTGCTTTGGGTTTCCCACCCTTGGCTGTGGGGTGGTCTCAAAGGACCACATGTGGCATGTTTSTGCTGACATCCCTACAAAACAACTATTAATTCTTTCAGATGCTTTCCACAGCTGCAAAGCATTCATTAGAGCCAACTGAACTTGACTGAAAGCTTGGGAAATGTTTTAGTTTAGTAGCAGAAAAAGGATTAGAGCTAGTTGTGGTTTTGTGGCATGAGCCTGTTTTATGACTGAAGCTTAACATTTAATAGACTGTGTGGCTGAGACTCACCTTGCATTGGTATCACACACATTCCTGTGTGTGATACATGTGGCCAGTGGAAAAGATGACATTTGAGGAAAGGCAACCCTTGATTCTGTTCCCTGAAAYTTCCTACAGGGACTTGGTTCCACTCTCCTGAGAACGACCTGCAAATCCTGTGTATTGCAGCGATTCAGATCCTCTTTCACAGCTACAAACACACCCATCAATTATCATTCTACATCTTAATCCAAGCGGTCATTGCCTCAGCCCCCTGCTTGGTTCCTTGGATCACAGCTCCTGCACTCGGGCTCCTATTCATTCCCTCGGCTGGTGGAGCTGGAATATCATCACCAGCTCGTTCAGGGCAGCGCGATGCTGTCTGTCTGTCCCTGCCCGGGCTCCTGAGCGCTCCGCGGGGCTCGCAGTGCCCGCGCTCCCGGAGGAGCAGGGACAGTGCGCGGAGCTCGGTGTGGGAGGGCTCGGCTGCCACACAGCATCCCTCTTTGGCCGTTCTGGCTTTCCCCGGTGAGAAATGAGCCCGAGATTCCCTCCCTGCTTTGTGTCACACCGGGAGTGTGCGTGGGCTGTCCGTGRTTCACCTGTGAGTGAGAGGGGCTCTGTGGGTGTGAGTGTGTGCTCGCACATGCCCAAAGACGCGGTGGTTACCGTGCCAAGTCACAGACGTGAATGTCAAGGCATTCCACAAAGCTTAGAAGGGATAATAAAAGTATTTATGAATATGACAGTCATAACTGTTACATTTTTTAAGACCGCCAATGACTGGATTGATTTATGACAGTGCAGCTCTTAAAAAAAAGGAGTTAAAAAAATCAAAACTTACTACATACAAAAGAAATTAGGGAAGTCAGAAGCTATGCATTCAAAGAACTATCTAAAAATAAGAAGTACAGCTATAAAGTTTAATATCCCACTGAGCAAAGGAGGTTTTTTCTTGTCAGGCTACAGGAGTGTGCGCAGTTTTGCTGAAATGTAGTTCTCATTTTGCCTCATACAGTCTGTATTTTTACTCTAGATGGGGGCTTTTAAATTTCATTATTTACGTTTTCATGAGCATCATAGAGGAGGTATTTTTGTGACTGTTCTCTGCATTCTGCATGTTTAATTCAAAACTCTGACATGCAACAGCCCTGGTTTGGGCTGTGGCAGCTGGAAATTCAGTACAACTGGCATGCCATCCCCAAGTCTGTAAAGGAAGTGGAGTGACAAAAATACAAACTTTGCAATAGAACGAATGAAAAAAAATGCTCACAGAGACCAAGTGGTGTTGTATTATACTCACATTGTGACTGCTCTCTGTCACTGTCTGCATGCTTGGCATTTTTGTGTAATTTTGGCTCTGTATTCTTGGGTGGTGTGGTAAGGATTCAGTGTTACAGCACAAAAATTACCCAGATGTGGAAGTCTGATGTCTCATCATGGCAGCCCTGGGTGGACAGTGCAGTGCTCTCTTCCAGTGACAGAGGTGCAAATTTTGGTCACTAGGAGAAAATTCTGGAAGTCAGTGAAGAGAGGGAAGTAATGGAGTGAGAAGCTGCTTGTCCCTCYCATACAGCCCATATTTTTACTGATTCTCCTGAAGGATCTTCTGTCTTGGTGAGAAGATTCTCGCTTTCCATTGTCTCCACCAGAAGTGTGAGCAAAAACTTCTGAAAGTTTTGCTTTTTTTTCAGAGAATTGTTAAATTTCTCCTTGGCTTACTTGTCATGCTGATAGTCATGTAAGAAGTGGCCTGTGTGAGTGGAACTGTGAGATTTAGTACAYATGTTCTTGGATGTAGAGTGTATAAAGGAGCAGAGGACTTTGCTAGCCAAGATGTTGTGGCACTTGAGAGGTCTGACTTTTAGAGAGAMCAAAAATTGAGTTTGTTAATAACCACTGAAAATGAGATATCAGAAATGCAGTAAATAATAGTGTACTACTTCAGGGTAAAATTTAGAATTCCAGTCCAGAAGTTTTAGCCTCATATATGAATTTAATTGCACAAATATTTATTTGAAACTGCATCAATGACAACTTCTGGGAGACCAAATTCTTTTGGTCAYGCACAAAAGATGCAGCTCTCCGAAAATACCTTTTTTTTTTTTTTTAATATGCCTTCTTCCCAAGTTGATTTGAATAGCATGAAAGAAATTCTGATAACCAGAGCCTGAGAGCTGGATAGATTTATGTTGCTGAAATGCCTCCTTAACCATGCAGAGAGATGGCAGAGTGAGAGTTTGTTAATTATCACCTGAAACCAGTTCCAATCTCTTTTTGTCCATGCCTGATGTCAGCCCTTGGTCAGGAAGACAATAGGGAAGTGAGAGTTTAAGCACCAGCCTCTAATTAAATCTGTTGGAGGTTTATTTCTGGCCTTGCTTTGTGCTTGCTGAGTGTCTCAAGGACAGATCCTGTGTCTCTTGCAGAGAGRTGTTGTAAGCCATGCTCTGCAGCACCTGTCCCAGTGGCACCCAATGGAACAACTTGTTTTTCTCTTCAGAAACACTGCCCAGACTCTGTTTTTAGAATGCTTCCATGTTCAGGGTGTGTATGGACAAGTGAAATGAGATGTGCCCCACAGTTTGCTGTGGAAATGATGTATTTAAATGCTTAGGTAATGCAGTGGTGAATCCTGTCTAAATACTGTGTGTAACCAGGAAAGAGCACAGGGTAGTGCACAGACTTGTTGCTTTAAGGTATTTCCAGAGGTTAACTACGTTTTGTGTTCTCCTCATTAGTCACAATCTCCGTATATTTCTTTCATCTCCATGATTTCATCTGTCATGTGCAGCAGTGGAAATCTGAGACTGGTTTTCAAACATAATTCTAGATAAGTCCCCCCCTCTTTAGCCTCTGCTATGAAATACAACAGAGAAGAACATTTAAAATAAGAGAATTTATGCAAAAAAAACCAAAAACAAACAAAAAAAACCCCAAAAAAAACCCAAAACACAGAAACCACAAAAAAACATGGACCTTATGGAGGAGGCTTGCAGACATCTTTCCTCTTGTAAAGAGAAGTGACAAGACCCCAAGCTGGCAAAAGTTTTGTGAGAAAGATGCCAGAACCTTCTGTCATAATCTCTTCTCAAAGGCTTTAGCTAACAACTAACAAGTTCAGTTACAACACAAGCCATGATAATGTATAAATACACAGAATTCATAATGTCCATGGCAATCAGGATGTAAACCAAAGAGTTTAAATAAACTCCTCACTCTCCTTTGCTTCTCAGTTCTGTCATAGTGGCAGAAGGTAGATCCTTGTTTCTAAGCTTAGTTTAACTCATTTCAGTTATTTTGTGGACTGCAAGAGCTTCCAGCAGTGCCCCTTGGTCTCTCAGATGGTTCATTAATTGTTTCTCCATTTCTATCAAGTGTGCATTTGTTTGCTCCCTGTTGGAGTTTAAGCTTTTTGCTTTGTGCTGTGTGTTTTTCACTCAGAAGTCCCAAGGCCATGGCTCAGTTGCTGTTGKGCTGTGTGTGCTAACTGAGCTGCTGGGATGCTGAGGGAGAAGTGATTCCCACTCCATGGGCCCTTGTGCAGCCCTGTCTCGCACTGGGTAGGGAAGAGCTGCACTGGAGAGATGGATGTGGGAGCTCTGCTTGTTTTCATCTTTAGAAACCTGTTTGTGTCTGTGGTTATGCCCATCACTGGCTTTGCAATATTGTTATTTTTGTTTATTCCATAGCATAATCAGAACGTGAGTGTTCTTCAGTAAAAATAAATGGTAATTGATGCAATTGCAATATTTTTAATATTCATATTGCTGTCCCTTAGCCAGCCCCAGATTTGCTTTGTTAAGTACTCATGCATGTTGAACAGAGGTATGAATTGATCTATAGAGTTTTGGGGTTGGTTGGGTTTGTTTGGTTTTATTTTCCTTTCAAGTGGTTGCAGTTACTTCAAAACTTGTCCATTTCTGTTATTCAAATGTTGAACTGCATTAGACAAGTGCAGGCTTAGGAAACATTCAGCCTRGAAAGCTCCCACCTGGAAATGCAAATTACATCTTAAACCCCTTCTTCCCATCTTCCCCATCTCTGCACACTGTGGGCAGTCTCCTCTGGAGGAGGCAAGGAGATCAAAACCATATGAATGCTCTGGAGAGGGGAAAGGCCCAGATCTGAATCAAAAACATCATTMTGGGCTCATTCAAGCTGCTGATTATCAGAGCAACCTGAGCCTTGTCCCAACTTGCTRAAGATACTTTTAAGCCATTAACACATCATCATAGTATTATAGGAGTTTGGATGGGGGAAATAGGCCACAAAAATAGTTYTCTGTGACTGTAACTTGATTTGGTGAATGACAATATGTTCTCAATGCTGTTTGTGTAGTTCTCATTATAATTGTGGCCTTAAATAATTAGTTAATAAACAAGGCTATGGCAAAGCCTATGTTGCTGCTTTCATCATATGCTGGAAGTATTTCAGAGGTTAGGAATGAATGGCAGGGTCAATGAGGTCTCTTTGAACTCATTTGCCCCTTAATTCTTCCATAATCTTTAAATCTGCATTCCATTACCTCTAAAACATTTGCTGAACATGATTCTATGTCAGTTAAGAKGCATATTCCTGGGTTCAAATAACCTCTACTGCCCTCTCTTCCTCTCTTTGGCCACCACTGGGTTCCACTTAACTGCATTTCAAGCTCTCCAAGATGTGGTCGCTATCTGGGAAAGCAAAATCATGTTATTTTTTGTGATAATGACTGTCTTCTTGAGTGTTTTTTGTCAGATCTTGATTTTCCCCATTCAGTGTTCCTGGTAYTGATGGCTGTCCTTTCTCCATTCTTTGTGAAAGTATCACTTGAATTTATTTTTTTTTTGGCCTTACCAAACTCTGCTGAATTCAGTGAAACTGTTGAGATTAGTAAAACAGGAGGACAGAATTTCTGTATAATGYTATGGTCAGTGTTTGGAGTTGAATCTGTAATGTCCTTTCATGTCTCTTTTCTGAASCTGATGATAAGTGATTGTGTAGTGTTGGCTCTGGGCCTATCTAATTTTTCCCATGATCATGTGGCAGTTTCTRTGTTTTTTAATGAGAAGTTTTTGTTTCTTGGTAGTTTGAGGTTTTTTTTATTTTCTACACTTGGGAGATAGAACTTAATGGGTTCTCAGGACATTTCTGTTGTATTATTCCTTGATCATTCTTAGACTAAGACTGTCTTCTGGTTTTTCTTCTCTCATTTCTTCTCCTGTGTTTTGTTATTCTCTGGATGTTGGCATTGTGTTCTCTTCCTCCTTGGATTTTCATTTTTCATCAGTCTCCTTTGTCTGRTGATTGTCCCTTTCTCACTCCAGCTACATCTCTAGCATTGCCTCAAAAGGTCTTTCTTCCTCCTTCTGTCTGAGGGTCACACACAGAACCTCTCTTTTCTTTGCACCTTTCCAGTGAATATTCTTGTCCCTGATTAATGGAATTCAGTGGCTATCTTTGTTGAAGACCATTAGATGGGCCCGTTTCAGATGTGATTCCTTAGGACCAAATTAAATGTTCATTGTGGAGGTCTGGTCCATCAGCTGCATTGCAAGAGCTCATATCTGTGTGTGTTGGGAGAACCTGCCCACAATTCCAGCTTGCCTGTTAACAGAGCAAGGTCTGTGCAGATAACTGAAGTTGTACATGTTGCTTTTCTGTTSTTTCCATGGATTTTCCCGATTGTTGCAAGCTCTGTTTGTGCCTGTTAGTTCCATTACTTAGAGTGCTGTGAACCTTGAGAGSGACCTCTGTGTAGTCCATTGTATTTGTACTGGATTTTGTACCCATTTTAGTGKTTCTTTCTCATGCCTTTTGGGCTCAGAAAGACATATCCCATTGTATTACAATCTCTGGGACTAAATAACATGAGCTCAGGGAGTGTTTCTTTGTCACACTTCTGCTAAGAAAACAACAGCTCTCCAATCTTCCATGGTCTGCCAGTCTCCTCAAAAGATCAGTTGCTGGATTCTGACTTATCTAACTTCCTTTTTAGCCCTTTAATAGTTATGTTATAGGTAGAAAATATGAGTTCTTTTTCATCTTACTTAAACTAATTTTACACCCGTATATTCCCACTAGCCTTGGCTTAATTTACTGTGAAGTGAATGAAATCAGAATCAGGACCAGTGAATGTATAAAACACACTTGTGTCTGCAGGTCTGATTAGCTGTGAAATGTTTGATGGCCATTCTGAGTGYAGGATGGTGTACAATGACACACTGTTTGGTACTCTGGGAGAGCCAGCCCTGCAGGGCCCACAGGAGACAGGCAGGAGAGCTCCATAAAAATGAGAGAGGTGACAGAACAGCGAGTGAGAAGAAGAGAGAGGGAGAACGTGAGGACGGATAGAAGAATGTGTAAATGGACTGATGAATGATGAGAGAATGTGCAGCTGAATTAAAGAATGTGTGAGCTGATAGATGGGAGATTGGGCAGGCAGAYAGAACCAAATGCATTTTAGGGTAGAAATAACTGTTCCAAAGAGCAAAAGAGAAAAAGAGACTGAGGGGGATATAAAGATTAAAAAAAGAGCTCAAAAGATATGGGCATGACCAGGAGAACATTGCTGAGCAATTTAGGRAAGGAGRAAGAAAGTMGGGAAAGGCTTGAGGGAAACTTCTAAATGACACCAGTGTGGCAGGGCAAATCTAGTAGTGCTTTGAATTGMMCTCTGAGGAAGCTGGCTKTTCTTCTGGGGCTSTCCAGAGAGGTTTTTAAGGCCATGYATTGTCTCTGTTYYRTGCATTTTAACTTGGATGGATGTGCAAGCATATTTCTGATAATCTCTGTGGCCTGGGTTSAGAGCCCACCTATGGCAGATGGTTKCTGACCCTCCAGAGCTTGAGGTATCCTCACATATTCATGTTTCCTGAAATAATTTAGGAATTGTAAGGAACAGCTTGAGAGGGGTAAACTCTTAATCTGGCACTGAAATCAGTTTCCTTAGATTAGACACTGTAACCCTCCCAGGTCATGAGATGCAGCATCCTCAGAGCATGGAGCTGGAAGTGATCTCTTCTGTACAGCTTCAGGGAGATTACTTAGATTTCAGTAGAGGGGACTGGGACCACTCTAATGAACAGCAAGAATCAGCATGGGTTTTTTTTCTATTCCTTGTCTATTCCTTTCCCTTAGATAGCCTTAACTCATGGGGAATGCTGGTAAGAACTGTCTATGTTGTCATTGTATGTTTTGGCTGGAAGACTGGGGCTGTCACTTCTTATGAAATCTTAGCTGGAATTTACTACTGGAAACTAGTCTGAGTTAAAATTAAGTGCTATTTTTGACTGGTTAGATTTTATTCTCCATCTGCTACATAATCTGTTTTGCCATGGTGCTGCACAAATGCTTTTGCTGGGATGAGAAATGAGGTTGCTGGGGACAGAAGGAGGCAGCTGTCGAGTAAATCTGCTTTTTGTGAGGGCAGTGCTACCTTAAAAGAGTGTATGAATCTATAGACAAAAATGCTCTGATTTTACTAATTCAGGGCAAAGCTCAGCAGAAATCATGAGGGACTTTGCAGATCATAGTGTAACCTATGTGGCTCAAGGCTGATCATGCTACAACTTCCATGGTGTGTCTGTACTGTGCTACAAGACAAAGCAATGTTAGAAACTACAGGGTCACAACAGTCACTTAAAAGCAAATGGGCCCAAGGTAAATTAGGACAACATTCAGTGTACACAGGAACATCCAACTCAGCACACGGCCCTCCTTTTCCAGAAGCTGTGATGGGTTTATCAGTAAACTCTACATCTGTATTTCCCAATTCCAGTGCTTGCTCTCTAGGACTCTAATTTCAGGGTGTACCTCTGTCCTTCTTCTCTTCCCCCTGCCCCTTGCAGCCCTAAGAACAACCAGCCTTGCTCTCTGGGGACAGATATCATTCTCAGTATCTGCTGAGAATCCTTCAGTCAGCCCTAGAGCCAGGCTAATTMGTCAGAGCACAGCACCATGTTGACACAGACAGCCTGCTGCTGAGAGTAGAAATGAAATCTGTGTGTTGCACCACAGACAAGTGTGCTCTCTTGAAGCTGGGATGGATATCTGTGCACTAACTTTATGCTGTGCAGTTATTCCCWGTCAGGCACTGGGTGTGAGCTTTGGATAGCACAATTCTACCAAAAACAACTGTCAAATCAGTTCAGTTATCAGGAAAACAGCCTAAATGTCTGTTAGGTACTATGTRTTTCTCTTCTGGTCTCTGTGCTATATTATGTTAATCTTGTTTATCTTTGATTTTGCAAAAAAAAGCTTYCTTTAAGCTAACACTAAAGACTGGCTATTCTCCTCCCCACCAAGAGAGATGTAAAAGTAGCTCATGTGCTAGACCTGTGTTTCTTCTACACACCTGCAGAGCAGGGCAGTAGTCAGTAGCTAAAAAAAAATTATGATGGATAGCAGCAATTATAAACCAATAATATACGGGAAACAGAAAAGATTGCAAAGAATTTCCTGCCATATGCATTTAGGAGGCATCTGGACTACATCTGGGAAAACACACACTCAGGGAGCTGCAGCTTGCTGGAGGTGCATGTCTGTGCTATCAAGAATCATGATAAAATGGTGCTATTCATGTTTRCTTCTTTGTGTGCTGAGGGGAGGCATGGAATACTCAATAGGAAGCATTTCTCCAAACAGATGGAGTACAAGGCAGCATTAATTGACTGAGGAGTAGGGGAGATCACCTTGTGAGCTGTTTGCTCACTTTATTGCTTAATCATATTCAAGATGATTGATAACATCCCTTAAAGAGTGAGGTRCTGTGATTGTGATTAGCATAAGTGGTGACATGTAAATATGACCGACCTCAACATTCACATTTTGGCTTAGTGGCCACGGGGACAAGTTGATGTGGAGGAATGCATCTTGCTAATGAGTCATTAAAAACAAGGAGGRTTGGAACCCATCTGAAAGTTGTGCCTGCTGTGTCACCAGAGCAGAGTCATTTCTTAAAAAAGAATTGGATGCCTGTTGAGAAAATTGCAGAAGGAAGAAAATTTTTTCTTAAGGAGCATTTTCTAATGTGTGGAAAGTTTTCAGGTGATGAGTTTTTTTGGGGTTTTTTTGGTCATCCCTCTCCCTTGATGAAAACTGATTATGGACCTGACTTTCTGAAGGGCTACTGATTTCTTCAGTTTATATGCACATTCCTGTAAATAGTGAAACAACTCATAGTTGTCCGTGAGGATATTTAAAAAAAGGAAAAAAAAAATCAACCAAAACCAAGCTAATTCCTAATTCTACTGAAGTAAATGCAAAGAGTTTTCCCCTAGTGGACAGTGGGTTTTTATCCTGGCCCACTTGTACTGTCTGTCAGAAGAAGCAGCTTAAAAATGCCTTTACACCAGATTACCAGTAAGATGTTCAAAAGCCTCAGTGCATCTGTCTTCTGGAGGGTCWTTGTAAGGGACTTCTCTTGCAGTCTTTAAAATTCCAACCTTCAACTAATAAATTTGATTTCATGAGTACACCAGGGGGACAGTGATGACTTGGYTTGTATTTTTAGATAGCCCCATGGCTGATCCTTTATTCCATCAAAGCTTGTATATTCTGGAAGTTACTGTAAAATATATTTCTGTTTGATCTTCCAAGGCTTGCAATTACTCTCATATTTTCCTTTCTGYACAAAGACTGATGCAGGCAAAAAAGAAAATGCTTGTTTTAAAGCACATTTRTTTTGCTGGAGATGAGCAACAATTTGTAGCTGATGGATGGTTTCATGATGGATTATTCCAGAGCTTCAGACATAGCTTGTGGGGGTCTAAAATTCATGTGTGAGACAGGGGACAAAATGCTGTGTGCTGTAGTTAATCCATACTTGTCARGAAAGAGCAGCACAAGTCAACTGCTGGATCTTTTAATAACCAAGGTGTTACATCAGCACTAATTACATCCAATCCTTCTGCTCTGTAAATGTGCATCCCTGGAAGGAATTTAGAATATTTATGGACTCAAGAAGCATTCTGAAGCTGAAATAGAAAAACTTCTTACTATAAGAGCAATGATTTTCCAGGTCTCCCTCAGTAAAAAATATTGTTTACATCTGAACCCTTTCTTGCTGGGTTTAGAAGACTAAGCTGCCATTTTTTCCCCCTTGCCAAATTAGCCTCTAAACACRGGTGAGATTTAGTCAAGCTGTCAAGATTGATCCTTCTTTGAGTTGTAACCTGCCTGTGGGGTAGCATGGTTCAAGAGGACTGGTAGATCTGCTTTATTACAAACCTCTGTGATCCTTGGGGAAAGCAAATCATGTTTAAAAGCTTCTATTTCCTTGCTTCTCTCTGTGTTGTTCCCATCTGACAGAGTGTTTTCAGGATTCTGTAGCTGGTTCCTACCCAGTGCTTGACTGCACCCAAATGYTGGCTGTGAAAGTTGGGCTGTTCTCCCCTCTCCTACCCCTGCAAATGGGCAGGTTACTGGACAAGGGGATCTCATTTCTYTCCTACTTTTCTGGGGAGGAAAGAGCTTGAAATTCCAGGTGCAGTATCACAGGAACTGGACGTACCTGGGGATTTCTGTGGGGGGCATGGACTGGTTATCCTGGCTCTGCTCCCTGTTGACTCCACACTGTCTGCTGCAGGCTGACCTGGAAATTGGTGGCTGCAGATGTTGCAAGTCTGTCTAAGGCACCCCAATTCCCAAAATGGCCTTTCTGCAGTCCCTTGGCCATGAARAAAGTGTCTGGTCATATCTAAACACAAATCTCAAGGGTGTATCATGCCTGGCAACACTTTCCATAGGACACACAGAAGTGCACAAAAGAAGAAAAAATTGCTAAAAACAAATGCAAAATTACTAAAAAATATTCTGATTAAAGTTTTCAACACAACAAGATATGCACAGTCATCTAGAGAGCAGATGACTTACTATCATCCTAAGTGGAATGCTATCCTAGCATGCAGTAGAATCAATTATTTTCYCCTTTTTAACTTCAGGCCTGCTCATCCTTGTGTGCTGAGGTGGACTCCATAAAGACTTGCTTTCACGTGAAATACAACAATCAAAGAAAAAAAGGGTGTTGACGTTTTATTATTTCCTTTCAAGGTTTTTCCAACCTTTTTTTTATGGTAGTGTTTTTTTTTTTGTTTGTTTGTTTGTTTTTGTTTCTTGTTTGTCATTTTTTAGGACCCCATTCTCATGTCTTTCAGCTGCTGGGCTGCCACAAGAGCAGGGATAGTTGGTGCCTCTGGGTGCCTCAGTTGCCGTGGGTAAGTGCCATACAATGCCATCAGGTGGGCTGAAAAACTGGCAAATACTCAGAGACCAGTTGGTTCATGCAGTTGTTTCTTCACTGTGTTTTACAGAAGCTTAAGGAGTACCAGTGACATTGAACTTGATTCAGACAGGGAAAAGTTGTGCTGGGGTTTCTGTATTTGAAATTCTGCATTCTGTATTTCTGTATTCATATTTCATTGTGAGACTGAATTGTAAGAGTAAAAAGTAAAACTCAGACAAATTCCATCTCTGATTCATACAGTGGATCTGTGGTCCATTCATCCAGCATTTTTGGGAGTTTCTGATACATCTGTAGACAATACTTATTGGAATTCTTTTGTGAGACTTATGTGAAGAAGTGCACATTTGGTGGAAGTATCCAGAAAAGGAATGTTTCTGAAGAATGCTTCAGGAGGCAATTTCTGCTCTTTTGTTGGATCTCACAGATAAAAGTAACATCAGCTTATGTTGATGTGAGTATCTTGTTGGAAAGAAAGGAGCTGAAAAATATGCTTTGATTCTAGAGTGAGGCTTGAGGGTGATGTATGTAACTACTGTGCTTTAAATAAGCTCTGAAAAAGAAGTAARACTCTTCCATAAAATGAGTTTCTTTTCTTCCCATCTTTTTCAAGCTTTGGSGATAAACTTTGGGGATAAAGATTCGCAGGTCCTAAAGCCACTGGATGAGAGGAGTGCAAAAGCAAGTCAGTGTTGTCTGTCAGCCTCCAAGGAGGAGTTTCTAAATGATGCAGTAAGCACTGAACTGAGTCTGGATGCTTTAAACAAAGCAAATGTGTCAGAACAAGAACAGAAAATATCCCTCAGTGAGATTCAGAAACTGATGTGAAAATGAAATTGAAATGTGGGAAGTGGTTGGAGGCCCTGACTGTAAGTATTGATATAATTTATGCTGACAAACAAACGTCCACCCCAAACCAAACAAACAACCCCACAACAAAACAAACAAGTCCCAAAGCTAGAGAGGGATTAATTTTCATCACTGAAGTTACCAGAGCTGCAGATGATAGTGTTGCTTCAGGAGACTCAGTGGCTAAGAAAACTCCTCCCTGTGTTTATTACCTTTTATTTTGTTYTGGAGAAAATGCTGCTTGCTTTTTTGTTTGTTTRTTTTTAAATGCARGCTTTGTGTGGCCTGTAAGCATCTYTCAAGTTTACAGATGATTTCTGATAGCTCCACTGCTTGACCAGGCTGTAATCTTTTGGTGATTCTTCCTTTGAAGCCTGAGTTCCACTTTACCACCCAGGAATGGSTCTGCTTTGAATTCTGAGCTGTCAGCCACAAAAAGAAATGTCAAAAGGAAAGAACASAAATCAGCTCCAAGTGTGTAGAAAAAAGCCCAGATGAAATAGAAGAGACATTCCATGCTGGGTAGCCTTGTTCCATGAAACTGCACAAAGAACTGACTGGAATAAGCAGTTCTTACTGCATGAAGAAAGGTGTCAAATGAAGAGCAGCAGACTGTGGGAATGGGCACATCCTCCAGAAATGCTTCAGGTGCTCTTTCTTCCTATTAGTTTCATCTCTCTTTTTTTAAAATGTATTTTTTCTCATGTTCAAGTTTATAACTAGTGTAAAAGTTAACATCTACCTTTACAAAATGTAATTAGAATTACAGCTTTGAACAAAGTTGATGAGATCCCATATTCAAAAAATCTCCTGAAACAAGGGAGGCAAATAGCATGAATCTGAAAATGAACATTTGAAAATGGACAAGACACCCCCCACCCAATTAATTCTTAGAACATAAAGAAAGGCAATAAGTAGTAAATCTTCCTTACACTAGAGTCATTAATATGGCCTCTCAATGAAAACTGTTGGAATTTGAACACCCTGCATGGCATTAAAAATTGTGAAATATTTTAGTATGTTGTTTCGAAGGGCAGAGAGGAAATACAACAATATATGAGAATATGTAACATGTTGCCTGGTTTTGTATCTCTTTGAAGGCTTAAAGTTGAAAAAGTATAATTTTTAATAATATTTTTGTTTTTACCAGGAGTTAATTCTAGGTATATTCAATCAGCTTCTGGCAAGCATGTGTGTGGAAAAACAGAATAGGAATTTTGCTTTTGCTACAATTTCAAGCAAATCCTGTTTTCTTGCCATTATTTTGGGCTTTAATTTTTCTTTTCTCCCCTTGCACTGCTCTAGCCAGCCTGAGCTGGGATTCTTTCACCTGGGGTTTGTATTTGTTATTGATGCAGCAGAATGGGCCYTCATCACTTTGGGCATCTCTAGATGTGCTTTCAATCCTGTTATAGCATCCCAGTTGTATTGATTCCCCTGATCCCATGAGTCTAAACGATTAAACTATCAGCAGGTTTTTAAGGTCTGATCTTCCATAAAAATTACTCAGCCCAGTCATTGAATTTTGTTGTTTCTTATTTCATTCTTGCAGTACTACATTCTTGCACGCTACATCTTCATGTTTTCTGAATCAAACAGCCAAGTTTTCATGTTTAAATGGGCTTTTCCTTTTTCTGGTTACGAGTGAACTTCACAAAAATTTARAGAATCAAAACCTGCCACAAGAATGATTTTTTCTATCTTTTGATTAGCTCTGCCTTTAATAGCTGTGGCAGTACCAGAACTGCAAACCTGTGTGACATGACCTGAGCTGCAGTCTGTATCTATGAACTATCAAACAAACCTTTTATGGCAAGTGCAAGGTTGTTTAGTGTTCCAGCTGAAATCTCGTGTTCCATGGTGGTTCCCTCACCCCTGGCACAGTGTGGTGTTAGTTCCAGGCTGCTCAGGCACAGAGCCTCTTCTGACAGCCAAGCTCCTTGTGCTTTTTCAGCAGTGAGTGCCTTTGGTCTAGTTTTGTCTGGCTGCAGCTCTCTCTCTCTCAGCAGCTAATTTTTATAGTTTCTTGCCCTGATTCTTCTTTTCTCCATGTTGATCGATCCTCCTCACCCTGCTCCCTGCTGGAAAACTGTCCAGATCAGCACAACCCCCTGCTGGAAGTGGCCTCAGTGGAAAGCCTTGCTGGCTGTGTGGGATGGGGGGCAGTGGACACCACGTTGCTTTGGGGAATGGCTGTCAGCAGAAGTGTCCATCCATCAGTGGAGCAGAGGAGCAGGGAGCCAGCTGGTTCCTCCCAAGTTCCTYCCAGCAGAGTCACTGTAGCAGCACAGCTCGTGAGCATTCTCAGATATGACTTATTTCTCATTGCTGTTGCTCATCTAAATGGCTCTAAATGACATTTGCTACACTTTTTCACCCATCCTGCAGGGATAATTTTCTGTCACAGTGTTCTGGCATTTTGTTGTTTTCATTACAGGTGAGGGGCCATTTCTGCTGCCATTAGCCACTCTGAGTTGTGTGCCAAAAGCCATTCTGAGGAGCCCAGTCCTAGCCTAAAGGGTATGGCTATGCCAGTAACCAAAAGCAACATGTTTTCAGACCAGGAAGGACATGAGACATTGCTRTATTGGATTTTCAGATCTGTTGCTGCCTTAAATCTTCCATGGTATTGATTCCCAATAGAATAGATACCCTTTTGCATTGGTGAATTAAAACAATGCTGTCTGTGAAAGCATGGCCCTTCTCAGTGTCTGACAAAAACCTTCAGTAATCTCAATGGATCCAGGCTTCCACTCTGTTTTTAATTTGGRATTATATTAGAATAATCATCCACAAAGCACATATTTTGTAATCCTGTGTTGTACTGCAGCAGTTCCAGTTGTGACAGTCTGTGCCAGCATGAGAAARAGCACTTCAGAGGTCCCAGCTGGGATTCCTGGCCTCTGTGGGGTGACAGCAGCCACACCTACGGCARCACAGGCAGCAGAGCAGACGGGAGCTGTTCTGCATTTCTGAAAGAGTGTGTAAACAGAACCAGCAGGGAGCCATGCAGTGTTTATTGTGGTCTGTCATGAAATCATAGAGAGCTCTACTGCTCTGCCCTGGCCCTCCAAAAGTCTCAGAGCCTGGGCCAAGAAGCTGTCTAAGGCTATAGATAATGTGGTAACATAAGAATTTCAAACAAGACAAAGCTGAAGATACAACCACTGGAGAATGYACAGTGCACAGTGGCTTGCAGCTGATGAGCTCAGAAGGGCCTGATGTCCCTGTCTTTTTAAAAACCTTACCAAGTGTCCCATTTGAGCAGGTGTTGCACTGCAAGAAACATGAGAAAATACCATATTTTATAGTTTTAAGATTTCTTCTTTCCTCAAAAGCATTATTAAAATTATAATGTTGGCTTCCAAAATAACAMAGTAAAGCAGAACTTGCACAGTTCTGTTTTCTTTTGGGACTCTGGTTTTGATTGTTTTCCCTGAAGCCAAACTGTTTAGTGGAGAAGCTGCCAACTGTTTGGTTCAGCYTAAACCCATCAGTTTCCCTGCATGGAGTGTCATGGCTGGGCAGGGTTCTCTCTCTGCTTATTGTTCTTGCAAGTGGCTGATCAAACTGCTAACTCAGAGTTCATGACTGAGGCCTTAGGAGGCATCATCCTGCAGTAGCAGTTGCAAGCTCACATTTTTGAAAACACATTTGAACATGGACATGGTTCAGGAAGTCACCTCARTGCTTTATGGGCCAGCAGAGACACTGCAGTTTGCATTTTAGTGGAGGACTCTGCTAATTTGTTAATTGTTGTGTACACCAGTCTGGTTCCCCAGTTCAAGCTCTGATGGACTTCCCTTTGTTGTGAAGTCAAAGAGGTTTTGTCATCTTGTTAAGCTTTACTTTTAAGAAAAAAATAAAAGGAAAGAAATGTGAAAATACATGTGGAAATCACATGAAAGGCCAGTCTGATGAAGATGTTTGGTTTGTCAAGAAACATCTGGCTTCAGCACWGTCATCTGTTATGGCATGCTGTGAGTAAGTGAACATTGTATGAACACTCCTGCTGTTCCCTTCTGCCCACTCTTAGACCTTCTCTGCCTCAACCCAAGGAGCATTTTTGTGCCTGCTTGCCAGCATTCAAACTGCTTTTGTTGATTATAAGTTAGRGAATAATCAAGCACACATGGAACAGGAAAAGCCTAACAGAATCTTAAACCAGAATCATAGAATGGCTCGGGTTGGGAATGTTCTTTAAAGGCTATTTACTCCAGTGATCCTGCAATGAGCAGGGACACCTTCAAGCAGGTCAGATGGCTCAGGGCTTCATTCAGCCTGGCCTTGAATATTTCYAGAATGGAGCATCTGCCACATCTCTGTGTGTCCCAGTGTTCCATACTCATTGTAAAAAAACTTATACTTAGTCTGAATCCTCCTCTTTTAGTTTAMAACCATTACCCTTCATCCTGTTGCAAGAGACTCTGCTAAAAAATTTGTTCCCTCATCTTTCTTAAAAGCCCTCTGAAATCTGCAAGGAGGTCTCCCCAGAGCCTTGTCCTCTGTGGGCTGAACAGCCCCAACTCTCAGCCTGTTCTCACAGGAGAAGTGCTCCTGCCCTCTGATCATATTTGTGGCCTCCTCTGGACCTGCTCTAACAGGTCCATGTATTTCCTTGTGCTGAGGACCCCAGAACTGGATGCTGCAGGSTGAGGTCTCATGAGAGCAGAGAAGGGAAGAATCACCTCCCTTTGCTGCTGTCCAGTTTCTAGGCAGGGGAGTCAGGGATCTCTCACAGGCTGCTCAGGATTTAGACTGTGTTTGCAGGCATGCAGAGTAAAGGCACAGAAGCTACAGCGTATTGGTAGAATAGAAAGGGTAAGTGCTCAGTGTTTATGTTTCCTGATATGTGCAGCTGGTTGGGAGAAATCTCCCACTGCATGGAAGCCCCTGATTGGAAGTATCAATGTGTTCCCTGCACTCCTTTCCCTGCTTTGATTGTGCATTGAAACACCTGCAAACACTCTGACCTATTGTAATCCTGCTGGAGCTACAGGCTCAGATCCATCATGATACTTGAYTGGACTYGTGTCCAATGTGTCTTGTTTAAATTCCTGTTCCTGGGTAAAGTTCACACTGTACTGCCAAATTGCCTGCCTGGGAGGAAGTGTTGTTGGGACCTGAGAGCATGATACTGAGGAGTGTTTCACTGTACTGGGTGAGGACAGGAGAGCAAGTGCTGAGTGTGATCTCTGGGTTGGTTTGATATGCAGGTGACTTCATTTGCCTTTCTTGAACCACCCTGATTTACATTCCTGCTATGAGCAATCAGATGAAACTGGAGCTCTCTCAGCTTCTCAGTGGGAGTCTGGCCAGGATCTCTTCAGGCAGCAATGACTTCATGTGCTGTGTCAGCAGCTCTTTCTGCTTTAAGGATGCATTCCACACTCTGTCTTGTGCCTTTGTCAGGTGATGCAGGGTTTTTCAGCCACTTACTGGATTGAAATATAMAGAGTTTTTAATGTTGTGTCCTTTTTTCATTGTTGATTTTCATTGTTTTGAGGTTTTTTTTAACCTATTGGAAAAAAAAAAATTCAAAAATTTCCCACAGGCAAGGTACAGAGTATCCCATATCTGAAGTGAGGAACTGGGGCTGCCTGGGCAGTGAAGGCTTGATTCTGAACTCAGTGAAGTGGGTTGTCTTTAAAGACATGGTATCACCAGTCAGCAGTGCCTTGATCTCTACAAGGCAGAAGTTCCTGGTACCAGCAAGCTGGAATTACTACAACAGCATTTTCACAAAATTTTAATACCCACAGCAGCTCCAGCACTGCACAAAGGAGCTCTTTTATCTGTACAGTCTGGTAGCAAAACATCCAAACATCTTTTAGAAGTGTTCCCTCATCTTTGGGGCAGATTGTGAAACCACAGTGAAATCCCCAGGCTGAAATGTTGTTCAGCACAGGTCTGGTGCCCATCTGAAGACCACAGCTGCACTCAGTGCGGATGCAGCTGGGTCAGGGCAGGATTTCTGGCACCTCTCTTAGAAGGATTCCAGAACTGCAGCTGTGCCCTCCTACTGCAGGACTTGTAAGGAAGATTCCTTCTTTGCTCTCTGCTATCAGCTCTGACCAGTSTCCTGCTCTGAGTGTGGGAAGAAATAGAACCCAGCATTTGTGCTTGGYTAAAATTCAGATGGTTTTGTTCTTCCTGTTCCTCCCCCACCCCGAAATATTGTGATTTGCACTGATTTTTCTTTATTCACCAGGTATGCCAGACACAGTAATTTCTGATACCTCTGCACGTCTGGATTTCTGTCATGTCCTGAAATCAATCTGGGATGCTTCTCACAGGACTTAATCTGCCAGGAGTCCCTGGCTAAGTTTTCTGTGCTCTGTGCCATTGGTCAGCAGACAGGTATGAAGATGTGAGTGTGGACCAGGGAGTTTCAGGTGGTCTTTTGCTGTTGTTGGTAATGTTGACAATAGTAGAAAACAAACTCAGAAGTTGCAATAGAATTTTTAAGCCTATATAATCATGCTATTCTGGTCCCAACTACACAATTACTGAACATTTTCTAGCTCATTTGAAAGAATATATATAACTGTATATAYATAAAAAGGAAGTATACAATCTATAAAAAATTGTCTGCAACAGAACTTATGTAATTTGTGATAGTACCTTCAAGCATAGCCTCCATATATTTTGACTTCTTGATATGAATACTGAAATAGAGAAAAACAGAGAAAACACGATGTGATTTTGAGAAAATGATTGATATGTTGCACTGTTTATGCCAAATTTCACCTTGGCATGGTCTGACATGTGATGTTAAACTTTGAAGAAGACAGGAGACAAGTGTTTCTCTCTTGCCCTCTGCAAGRAAGTGAAGGGAGAGTGGGAAAGTGAATACATCCTTATTTCTACCTGATGAGGGAATTCTTTTCCAAAATAGACTTTTTCATATTTATTGATTTCCTATATATAAAAKATGTGTGGAATTTTGCCTAAATGCAAAATCTTTTTCAGCTAGATTTATTTTTCCTATCAAGATACTTCTCTTTTTTGTTTATTTGACAGTTTGAAGTGCAAGGATGTTTTCTCAGTGAATTTAGTAAAGCTGGAATTTCCTTGAATTCCTTAAACTTGAAGAAATGAATGGCTAAGTCCTAGAAGYTAAATGCTTTGAAAATATATATATCTGACTAGATCTGAGACTCCTCAGCAAATGCATGGAAACAAAGCAAATCCCCAGTACATTAATAAATGCCTGTATACTAAAATTATTAATTAAACACCACATCTGAAATTAATGTTGACAGGCAAAGCACTATCTGTCTGTATCTGTGTGTGAGGTGCTCTCTTTGACACCCCTGTCCAACCTCTGTAGCAGTTAATAAACTCTGAGGAATAATCCTTGTGTCTTGGAAGTTCAGGAGAGTCTTGGTTTAGTTTTGCTGCAAAGTTCTGTGTTTAATGCTTTGCACTTGGAGCAAGCAGAAATTTGTTTCTGGRAAGATCCTGCCTGCATCTGTTCCCACTGCTCCATCTACTCCCCTAAGTCCAATGTGGTGTCTCAAGGCACAGCTGTTGGCTGATGGGGCTCAGAGATTTTCTGTGGATAGATGTGCAATCTACTACAAGTAACTGCTGCTAAGTAGTAGCAGTAGTAGTAAAGGCAATAGTTAGTGTGTTTGATTCAGATCCTGGCTGGGGTTTGCACTCAGCATCCCAGGTGCTGAGCCTGCAGCCTTGCCCCTGTGAGTGTGGTTCAGGCAGCTGCACCCCAAGTGCTGCCATGGAATAAGCTGGCACATCCAAAGTGTGAAAGAGTTGTTAACCAACAAGCAAGAGTGCAGGCAAAACAGTCCATGTCAACAGCTGAGCTGATGAGACTTGATTTTCTTGAGATTTATGACCTGCATGGGAGGAYTATACCCTGCATGGGGTGGAGTGGCTGAGATCTAATAGCAGGCTAAGATKCCTCTTGCAGTCTTTTTCTCTCTGGAATGCTAAACCTCTCTCTCTCTCCTCATTCCAGCTGGGTTTGGTGTAAATTTAAGACATTAACATCATTTGGATTCCAACGGTTTTGTCAGATTGTAAACTAAACAGTAAGTTCAGCACTTACTAGAGGAGAGACAGGTAGACAAGTATATCTAGAATATGATCATAGGAAACKTAGGTTTTTTAGAACATCATTTGTGCTTTGAATGAACCAGAACCCCTTGATGCARGAGAATTTTCAGTGGAGTCTGCCTTGGATGCCATTATGAAAGAACACGATGTTGAAATTCATAAACTGAAACTGGAGAAAGAAAAGGGCCCCACTTATTGCTGGCTGTAGCTGTCATTTGCACAAAGTAATTYTTACTCCTGGTTGTATGTTGCATTATTATGAAGAGCACGATTACAGGAAGGTGGTTTGAGATTAAACTTGCTTTTCTGAGTGCCTTGCAAAAGGTGTAATGTAAAACACTTCTCTGCCATGGAAATGGATGTTTACTTCTGGTTTATGTTTTTGTACTGCACTGAACTGTGGCAGTCAGTTTAAGGATATTACATTTATGGAACTAGCTTAGTAGTACATTTCAAGTCTACATTTTGCATCATGTCTCTCAGGATTCAGRAAAATATATATCCATGTAGATAAAAACCTTTATGCCAGTTGCAGCCAGTGAAAATCTGATTTTGCTTACAAAATCTTTTTCAAGGCAGCAAATACTTTCAAGTGAACAAAGGTTTTATGGCAGACCCCAAAGGCATTATGCTAACTTGGCAATGCAACTCTGAAATGACCAAATCTTTTGATTTGRGATTATTGTTTGTTTTACACCTATCATCCAAACAAGTAGTAATAATGAAAAATTAAGTTATGAGTTTGCTGGTTTTCTTTTTCTTTCTTTTTTTTTCTTTCTTGGGGGGTTGGGGTGGGAAGTCCCACACAAACAGAAGAATGAAATTGCTAATCTTGACCAAGGCTAGCAAGGCTGTGCACGTCCTATGCAAGTTCATTCAGTTCTAGGGGGTAGAAAATATGAGATCTTCTGGTATAATTTKTTTTTTCCTGTGGTGTTTTCTTACATATTTTATGTTGTTAAAGAAGGTTTCTGCAACAGTAGCACTAACTTGGTATTTCACCCTGTTAGTATTTGTTTTAAGCTGTGTACTGACCCTGCTTCCTSTGAGTGATGATTTTATTCATGGGGGTTTAACTCCAGTGTAATCCTAACACATACCTGAGCAGCACTTTGGTTGAAAAATGCTCTCCCCTTTTCAGGCCTGATTTTTTTTTTTTTTTAACTTGCATCTTTTAATTTTCAATTAAGAATTCTTTAGTGAATGAGGACTTGGACTAAAGACAGTTTAAAGCCATTGAAAGTCTTTTCATTGACTGCAGTGGGCTCTGGATCTGACAGGAATTGTATAAGGAAATACTTATTAGTGGGTTGTGTGTATAGCACRGTAAAACCAGTGGCCACCCTGTCCAAATGAGACTGAAAACTACTTTATTAACCAAAGGGAAGCTCAGCTGGTTGCAGGAAATATTTTTTATCCTCAAACAGCAAAAGGTTTTCTYGTTAATACCGATGCAGCCTGGTACCTACCAAAGCATCATCCTGACAGTTTCATTACCTTGGCACAACAGAATCCTTCTCCCCAAGTCCTCAATCCCAGGAACATTTTCATTGAAAGGAGACACCTGTGCCTGCATCAAAACATCTCCCATAATACATTGGTGGGTAACACTTAAATTACTGCCTACACATGAGATGGAACAAAGAGGTTAAACCTCTTTGAAATCAAACAGTAAATTACAATAATAGGTTTAACTGTTTAGGGAAAAGATRCATTAATCTACAACATGATGGAGCCTTTTATCTGTAGGTTTTGGAAAAGAACAAATGTACCTAGGAGAAAAAGGTTTTCAAGCCCCCCACCCTGTTTTTCAGCTCTTCAGCTGTCTCCAGGCTCAGTGAGGAGTTATCCTGTGTTATCCTGCACAGGGCTCGCTAGATGGCAGGACAAGATAATCTTCAGGAACAGGGAATTTCTAGGCACTGAGACAAAAAACTGGAGTTATGGTGAAATTGAACAGTTGGAAATAAAAGGGAAGGAGAAACAGAACGAGAGACACAAATTTTGTTTCTCTGTGATTAAAAAAAAATTAAATTGAAAAATAAGAAATTTAGATTCTTAAATTGACATTCCAACAAGTACAATATGATAATGGCTAAATTGTACATGCAAGTGTGGAAAAGTRGAGTCTTTATTTCTGAGAGACAATGGAGTGCATTATGAAGCAAATAGCTTGACAGTAATTTCTCCTTGTCTGCTTTCAGTGAAGACCCATGTGTTTGAATAAGAACTTTCTTCATTGTCTCTAGGAGCKCCTCTTGCAGATGTGTCACTGTATTCATAACCTTATGGCTCTGCTGCAAGAATATGGATCATGAGAAGGAGAGATGGAAATGGCCCTTGGGGTCATATTTTTATCTGAGCAACACTGGTGTGAATCCAAAAGTAAGAGTGAGCAGAATCTACCCCATTATGTAATACAGTTCATTCCCTTGTCAATAGAGGATCAATTCTGGGAGTGAATTTTCAAGCTATTTGTCTGGCATAAMTGAGATGTCACTGAACAACTCATTTTCTGGCACTTCCTCTGGAATAGCAGTCACCAGACAAAGAGAGTGTCTGTGACTTCACTCCAGAAGAAAGAACCAGCAAAATGAGTTTCCTATAAACCATGTTTTTCCCCCTCAGTGTGTGAACACACCATTGCATCTGTATCCCACTTTCCACCTTGTTATCAGAACTGCTGAGAGAGCTCAACTGTCTAAACAGCAAACAGCTTACCTGTATCAGTACTGCAAAATAAAGCAGAGCACACAACTCAGCCTCAGATGATGGTATCAGACTGAGTGGCTTTGGCTTTTGAAACGGAAACATTTACACAAGACTTCCACAGAAATCACAGAATTGTAAAATGGTTTGGTTTGGAAGGGACCTTAAAGATCATCTTGTTCCAACCCCCTTTTCATGTGCAGTGTCATCTTCCCCTAGACCAGGTTGTTCCAAGCCCCATCCAACCTGGCCTTGAACACTTCCAGGGATGGAGCAGCCACAGCCTCCCTGGGCACCTGTGCCAGGGCCTCACCTCCCTCACAGGGAAGGATTCCTTCCTCATATCTGATCTAAACCTGTTCTCTGTCAGCACGGAYCCATTCTYTCTTGYCCTGTCACCACAYSCCCTTGCCAGRAGTCCTCTCCTYCTCCCCTGYAGAGCCCTTTGGGTACTGGAAGCTGCTCYAAGCCTCCCTGGAGCCTTCTCYTCTCCAGGCTGARCAATGSCATCTCTCTCAGCCCATCTCCACTGCAGAGGTGCCCCAGCTCTCTGAGCCATCCCCGTGGCCTCCCCTGGATCTGCTCCAGCAGCTCAGCAGTCCYTCATRRGCTGGGATGCAGCACTGCAGGGRTCTCACAGGGGAAGGGCAGAGGGGGRAATCCCCTCCCTTGCCCTGCTGGCCACACTGCTTGTGAGGCAGCCTAGGACACGGTTGGGTTTCTGGGATAACTTTGGAAATTCTTGGTCAAATTAAGACCCAGTGTTTATAGTACACTGGAGGCTCAGCCACTGAAGTTCTGAAGGTAATGGAATAAAATTGTGAAAATTTGGCAGTAAGTTGTCTTGTAACTACCAAAGAATAAAAGTTATAAAAGTTCACTTATTTGGAAATTTCTGATCTGATCAATTCATTATTTTAATTTTAGTTGTTTAATAATAATAATAATCATCATCATCATCATCATCCATAAACCCAGTTAATAGCTGTTAAAAGCTGTTATTTTAACTGCTASACATCTATATGGATTTCCATGGGCTTAGAAACATAGCTCTGRACTGAGAACCCCCTGCACTTTTAGACAGGCTCTCCGTGTTCAAGTTGTCCAGTACTCTGAAATGTAAACTCATGTGTACAGTGACAACAGGAAATTGAAACAAATTAACAAATGAACATCAAAAACAGATCTTAAAATGTTTTTGTCATCTCTCTTCTGTAAATTGTCTTCTGCCATATGTGTCAGGCTCTTTGAGTGACAGGACTAATCTGGTCCGAGTTCTACCCTATACTGGGACCAGTCTTAAGATCCATGGGAATATAGTTACCTTTGAAATATGGTTACCTTGAAACTTATATTTAGATTATATTAACTAGCAAACTCAAAGAATATTTGAGGGAAGAGAGAGCACAATCACACCAGATCTATTTTGTATATTTTCTATTAAGAAGTTGGGCTCAAAMCCCTAGCAAATTAATTAAAACCTGTTAATAGAATGTGGCCAAAAAAACCAGTTCACAGTCCTTAGAGAATTTAAAATCATAGTCCTTTTCACTKGCTCTATTTATCCAGCTTATTTCCTAACAGAACATCTTATACCTGATAGCCTAACAAAAAGTTATTTCTGCTGGGATCCATTTGGCAACAAAATCAAGCAGGAACATGGAATATCTGGTTCCAGCTCCCCCAGTTATGAGGAAGTCCCTTAGCTCATTTGTTCCATTTGTAAAATTGTGATAATGGTTGTGATGTTGTTTGTAAATATTTTATTTATGACAAGTCCCTTATAAACACCAAATATTATTGTRCTGTTTGTAGGATGGAACTCTGTCCAGCTGTATCTGTATTTTTTGAGAAGTTAAGAAACGTGTGTGAAAATCTGAGAAAATCTGAACCTCCTTCTGAAGTTTCTGTGCACGATTTTGTGATTTGATAGGGGTGGGGGAGGGAAACCTAAAAGAGAGCAAATCTGGTAACTGCAGRTAGCTGGCCACCTGGGGTTTTACAGGCTCTGGTTCTCTGTTCTGGGATCTACTGCCTGTTTCTGTCTTAAAGTTCCCAAAGGCCACAATCCATCATGGATATCCAAGACCTCCTCTACTTGAAGTAATACAGAAGAAAGGATCCAAGCTGCTGAAAKGGCTTTCTTTATGCTGCAGTTGTTCACAGCTGGGTGATAGATTTGCAGTTTCCCCACCAGGGAAACTTCTCAGTCTGAGGCTCCCTGAGATGCACGGCCCCAGGTGGGGGCCCAAGTGGGACTCTAACTCTTTCCATCTTTGCAACCATTCAGTAGTTTCGGATGCCCTTTTTGCTCACTCTCCAGGAGGCCACACGGCTGGAAATAGAGAGTTTGTCTCACAGCTTTATTTAGACCTAAGCCTGGTTAGTAGAAACAGCATTCCTCAGAGTTGCAGGATAATGTAACATCATAAATAGAGCTATCAAGAATGTCAGGCAGCCTTTGTGGTTGTCAGASCAGTGATGTTAAAAGAAAAGGGTTTTTTTTCTGTCTTATTTTTTCCTAAATAGCTTTCCTCAAACTGTCAGGGGAGCACCTGGTGAAATGAAGCTTTGCTTTTGCTGTGTAGCTTTTGTTCTTAGAGATGGTTTAAGTAATAAATATGATGAAATAATTACATAGAAAAATAACAACTTCATTTCCATCAGAACACTAAGGGGTGGTTGTGATTCTTCAAAATGCCTTGAATGCTTGAGGAAATAATTACAGCTGGGATACAGCTGAAATMCTCCACACAGGATCCCAGTATCTGTGGAGAGCAGAGGATGTGTAGTACCTGAAAAAGCAGGGGGAGTGAAGGTTAGATGCTCATGCTAATTATTCTGGAGATGGTTGATTGGGAATGAATCACCTCTCATCTCATTAGCATTCAGCAGCACAACTGCTGGATGAAAAGGAAACAAACACTTGGGATTACAAGGAGAGCTAAAAGAGGCCGGTTTCTCTGCTGATGGTGGTTTAACAAGGAATTCACTGGAGCTTGGAATGATTTATGCGTGCTGAGGACCTGGCCTTAAGGAACCAGCTGGAACAAAAGTTAGATCTTAAGGGGGCTRTGAGGTGTCCCTGGAATCTCAGCAAAAGCGAGCAGTGGGTCTCTGGCTGCCAAGGGTCTTCCCACATCTGTGTCTGATTTTTCAATAAATAGATCATTTGGTTGCTTTCTACAAATGTGAGAGAAGAGGATAAGACTTACAGCATTTACTTTACTGGTTTTACTGTTAAATCCTCAATCCCAGCYCCTCAGGTGCTTGTTCTCAATTCCCCCCCCAGGAGGAGGTTATGGCTAAAGGAACAGTAAGGGTGGAAACAAGGTGCTGGCTATTATTGCTAATTACTGCTGTTTGGTGCCTTATTATCTCTAACTGCTGGCTTTGCATTTAATGAGGACGAGTCTCACCCACCTCTCCCTTTAATGCCACCTTCTTCCTGCTGGAGGGCAACACCAAGACAGGGGATTTCAAGAGCTGTGCTGGAACTGCTGTGATACCTCTGGAATAAAGGTAAAGGAAATAATAGAGTAAGTTTGTTTCTCTCCTGCTGGTAAGCAGGTTCCCAACATTGTTATCGCTTTCCTTTCTTGTTGTCTGTTTATAAAGGCSAGAAAAAAAAGGGTCTTCCTTGGTGCCTCTTGAATACCAATGAATGGACCTCTCAATGTGACCTGCTACTCTAGGGCACAGTCTGGTATGACTCAAACCAGGAACAAAATAAATTTCTACTATTTCTTTTTTTAATACTGTTGAATAATATTTGTCTGTTTTCTGGACTTGGCAGTGAAGCCCTCTGGAAGTGTGTTTTGGGTTACTTGGAGTGGTTTTCTAGCTCTGTAACAGCTATTCTCAATTGGCTAAAGGCTAGGCCAGAGCATTTATGGATAGTGTATGTTTCTGTTAACATCAGATACAGAAATGGTCCAAGTCTGGTTCACAGCATCAAAGGCTGTAGTAAAGGGTGCTGAAGTATGGCAGATCTCCTCCACTGCCACAGGAGAGCTCTGTCTACAAAATTCTGGTGATCAAGGTTTTGCTAGTAAAATATGGAATGCTGACTTACTAGAGTAAGAAAATGATTTTTAAGGAATGTTTTCATGCTGAGAAAATATGTATAATATATGTGCATGCTTCTGTAGGAGATTTGTGTGTGACTAAGAGAGACAAGTCTGCTGTCTCATGTCAGCTGTGAAACATCAGGAGTAGCTCACACCCTCAGGGCTCAAATACACTTTGTAAAGCAGCCATGAGCCTCTACAAAGGGCAGTAGCCCACAGAAAACTGATGAGTTACAAGATAAGTGGATGCAGTTTGGTACTTTATACAAGGGAATGGGAATTTGAAGGTGATGGAAATATTTTAATTGAATGTTTTAAGGGATTTCAGGAGACTGAGCTATTCGAGCTCTTGCTCAAAACTCCTCCCTCTTGCTGCCTGTCTGGCATGGTGAAGACTGGTTTCAGAGCACTATTACCTTCTTGAACACTGTGCAAGTTTTGTGGCCTGCTTGTAAATATAATGGATATGGTTTGGGTGCTACCCACACGTGGTCCTTCAGTCACTGTCACTGCAGCTCTAGAGCATCTGTGGTGTTTGGCTGTGGCTGCAGAGCAGTTTCCCTCTGACATGGGCGTGTAAGAGGAAAATGAGTACCTTACTGTAAGGTCCATCCAGCTTTTTGATGCACAAGTGTGCTCTTTCTCCAGAGATGTATTTSTGAATATGTACTTGCATGAGGATCACTTCTTTCTTTGAATGAATTTTTTTTTGGTCCCGTTTTATTTCTTGTCTGTGGGAATGGTCGTGCACAAATGTCACACTGATCCAGAGAACAAATTATCTAACCAGCTGCATGTCATGTACAAAAGAGCAGTACTGGTTAGGTAATTACCAGGTGGTAACACAGTAATCCATGCATGAGAACTCAGAAAATGAAAATGCTGTTTTAACATGAAGTGGGTCGGTCTGCCTTTAAAAAGGGAGACTGCTTGCACAGAAGTAGCTAACAATGCCAGATACATTGATCACTGTAAATGTTTGCCCTGATCTAGCCTTGTTTTCTTGATCATGTAGCTTCCATTAATGAATTTYTATGAAAACTTAGTGCACATTTAAAATGAACATACTGCTTGAACCAGGGGGCTGTATCTCTCACCAGGAAGTCATCCATCAGTTTYAGACACTTTGCTCTGAGCACCTCTCATCGTAAGATGAAATTCTTCTCATTCCTTTATTTATCAATCTGCACRTTCTGTGCTGGTACAACATTGTCACTCACCCCACACAGGGGGGGAAAAAGGAGAAAACTGACTGAAATGGTGTTGCTTTATTGATGGGAAGCAGCAACTTGGATTCCAAACCCTGGCTATCTTAATATCTTTTCCTTTGTGGCTTTATGCAACATCTGCTGCTCTTTTAAGCCACACAGGGGAAGTGAAGAGTGGTGGATATGGAATTTGCACAGGATACAAGCTGTGTCACAAAGTAA
This sequence comes from Alauda arvensis, assembly GCA_902810485.1. Taxonomy (NCBI): domain Eukaryota; kingdom Metazoa; phylum Chordata; class Aves; order Passeriformes; family Alaudidae; genus Alauda; species Alauda arvensis. The sequence goes on from CADDXX010000820.1 coordinate 170,251, forward strand.
GAGGATGGTGCTGATATGAGGAATAGGACATCAGGGTGAAAACAGGGAGATGGGAAGGTATTATTCTTCTGAACTTGCACTGGAGGTGTGTGCTGTGATCTCTGAGGTTTAGTGCCCCAGTTATTTAGACTCTGTTGCCTTACAGAGCAGTCAGCTCTGTGGTATGCAGGGTTGTGGTGTCAGTGCTGAAGCCTGGAATTAGTAAATAGTGCCTGGTCAATACTGCAGCTTGGGTTTAGTCAGTAGCCTCCAAGTCAGTAAAGTAAATATACACACATTCTTTCCCTATTATGGTTAAATTATTACCAGAGGGAATATCAGGTCCTGTCACCTTGTGCAATTCCATTACAATAAGCTGTGAAGCACATAATCTGATTTTTTGTTTATTTGTTGTCATTCTTTTTTTTATGGAACAGTTTAGTGTTATAATTAAAAGTGCAAGGCAGGAAAGAAAAATATTGTAATTCTGCAGCTTTGTGGGAAACTAGAAACATTCCACAGTGTAAGTCACTTTGAACTGACTCAGTTTTGTTGCTTGTGGATTTTGCTGAGCTTGTCAAACAGAGAAATGRTGTTTAAAACCTTAATGTTGAAGCAGCTGGGAATTGCTAGGCAACGAAGCAGTTGCCTACATACAGTGTCATATCACTGCAATGGCTTTTTCTATCAGAAATRTCTTTTAAGAGTTCACCAAACTTAACTCTGGCAAGATCATCTTTTATTGCTGTGATTAAAAAATAAGAATTTTGTTTTAAATTAGTAAGATATGTAAGTAGTTAATGTCTTATGGGGAAGAAGATGTCCTTTGCTTTTTTTTTGTTCTTTTGTGGGAGAGGGGAGTGCTAATAAAACTTGGTTTACAGACTTGATAAATAAGGTCTGAGAATAAAAAATAGGCACTGAATGCTGCAAATTTTATGCTGCTCTTGAAGAAATATATACTGACTCCTGAGAAGGAGAATTTAAAGAATTCTCAAAGAATTTAACCTCCATTTCAGAGTGAAGTGACTTTGTCTCTGACCTTGGGGCATTTGTTTGGTTCATAGCATTAGATATTTGAAGACTGAACTCCTTCAAGGTCACACATATTGACTGACTCCTGCAGTGACACAGGGCCACACATAAATGTGCAGGAAGGTGTGTGTTTTGTAGGGTTCCTCAGTGGCACTGCTGTGGGTCAGTGCTGCCCATGCTGACATTGCACTGTCAGCAGTGTACACTCARATAAGCAGGGCAGTAGGAGAGAAGGGGAAGAAAGCATTAATGCTCAGTGATAATGAGCTYAATGCCTTAAAATTTACACAGTTTAGATTTTTTTAATAGACATGTTTTCTAGTTTCTGTGTTGAACTGAAAACACTGGGCTCAATTGGGAGGAAAAAAAGTCAATGAAATTTCTTTTGTCAGCTTTGGGAAGCTTCACATAGACTGCCTCACAGAGAAGATGCCCTCCAAAGCTGTGTGTCCAGGGTTTTTTAGAGAGTTCAGCCTCCCCTTTACATTCAGTGATGAGGGCTGAAGCCCCATATGCAAGATGGAGTGGGGCAGATGWGTAAATACCAAACTCCTGAATTCTTGAGTCTTGTTGTTTTACCATTGACTTAGACCATGCCTGTGTTAGGGGAAATCCAACAACTACATTGAACTTCCATCTCTGACCTGAGCTCCACATTTTACAGCAGCAGATCCTGAGCTAAAAGTTAACACCATTCATTTCAGAGATGGAGGTGCAAGAAACASATCAGAGGCAGGTGCTAAGAGGACAAGCTTTGCTGTAGAATGATTGCAGGCTCCCCTCTGAAAAGGCAGTGAAATCTGGGGTGGGGGGCACCACACTGCCTAATTCCTAGCAYGGGCTGGGGAGGGAAAATGAAGGTCAGGGAAGAGAGAGAGCTAAGAATTGCTGTTTTAGAGGAGATGCTGCTTTTTCATTCACTTGGTAGGGCATTTGGAAATTGTCAGAGCCCAGCACTRGCAGGTGTTGCCAGTCATTTGCAGCAGCAGCACCATCAAGCTTTCAGTTCTGACTCGAAGGTTTTCATATCTCAGCTCCTCCTGCGTCATAAGAAATGTGTGAAAGGTATGCATGGAAGGTCAGTGCTKGAAAACACATTCAGAGAGCACCATAATTATCTGAAGGTAAACTGCCAGATATTGTGATGCTGTGTTTTAGCAGGCTGAATTCCTGAACGGACACACTTAGGTTGTTGGTCCCATTTATATGAGCAAAAAATCTGAATGATTGTCCCTTGTCYAAATTTACACAGCTGGAATTTTATTATTTTAGAAATGTGCTGTAAGGTCCCCTAGGGGGGAACATGATTAAGCTTTGTCCTTGGTAAAACACAAAGCACTATCATCTCCTCTTTGARAGGTTTCACTAATCTCAGGACTTCAGCATGGAACTAAATTTAGTAAGTCTGGATGCCAGTGGAGGCAGTTCACGTTTTCTTTAGACAGTGACAAACAGTAYATTCTCAATCACTCCTCCAGGTCAGAGTTCAGCTTTCATCTTGCCTCTGGTCAGAGGCTGGATGACATCCTGAACAACTGGCTCCTTGTAGTTTATGATGCCAACTGACAGTGGAGTAGTTTATTATATGATATACAGCCTTTAATTTTCTGGAGAGACGTGGAGTTGACATTTGATAAGCCATTCATGATAAAAGAATAACTACTACAGAGAAATGAAGAAGAGGCAACACAGGACACAAATAGATGTGTTTATTCTGAGTGCTTTAACTGCTTTTTAAGTCTGATCTAAATGTACATCATGAATGAGAGAATAGGAACATCACTGCCATTGAATAGGTTTTATCAAAAGCAAACTCAGCTCATCTGACTGAATGAGGACTTTTAGATTGAAGCACTGTGCTGAAATTAAATGCTTAGAATCTTACAAATTAGCTTTCCTAGTGTGAGCAAGCATATACATGTGTATACAAATCAATAAAGAGAATCAGCTTTTGCATAGTCTATTATAGGCATTAGCTAAACCTAACAGCTTCATAAAGTGAAAGCTAAGGCAAAGATGTTACATTTGCACTACGGCCACCCTCTGCTTCCAGGAGTATTGGTGTCAAAATCAGTGCCAAGCAACTTGTTTTCAGTCTCCTTCAGTGTCCTTGACTCCCTTGTTATTCAGTTTGCCCTCTGTATAACAAGAGGCATTGCTGACTGCTCAGGAGACAAGCTAAACATCCACAGGCCACAGAGAGCTTGCAGTAATTGAAACAACAGCCACAGCAGTCCCTGAGACACTTTTGCTGTACTTGTCACAAACTGGACTTCAGCTGTAGGAAACCTGTGACCTTCAACAGTTGATTTATAAAATCAGAGGGCAGATGTTTAAATAGAAGGACTTCTATTATCCAAAAAAAAGGTATTAGAGGATTTCAGACTATGGTTTTCTGGGCTAACTGCATTTTTGTAGGGGAATGCCTAAAAATATTAAAAATCAAGTATATCAAGTGTGTAAAATTAAAATATCCCTTGAAGCTGACTAGTGGATGTGAGGATAGGAAGCAAGGTCTGTCTCCTGTTGCTTAACAGAAGAGCTAGATTTTCACTGTTGAAGATATTGGTTCTTAATTGTAAATCCTCCACAGGTGGTTCAGGGGTGTTTTACCTGCTCCTAAGAATTGCCCAGTGGCTCTGACCCCTCAGTGGGAAATCTGGTTACAAACCAGAGAGAGGTGGAATGATATCTGAGTGGTAAATCTTTGTGATTTACAGCTTGTTTGCATCACCTGTACTTTGGGCAGGCAGGGTCATAGAGAAAAGAAAGAATGCTGCCAGGTAGAGTAAGTATTGCTGAAGAATATCTTGGAGACAAAAGGGAGATTTTTAGCAATGGTTTTATGTGTCAGACTAGCAAGATTTAACATGATGTCATTAATGAAAGTGACCCTGAATTGAGTTTCTTTGAAATGAGGTTCTATTCTTTCCTTGAGTTGGATGAAAAATATTATACAGAAGAGCTGTTAYGAAGAAAGGAGCATTTACAACTGAAGTTTAGTGGTAGTAAGACTTCTGCCCTGTTGGCCTCCCCTTTAGAGGTATGGATTGTGTAGTATCACTGAAATAGAGTGAAATCCTGCTTTCTTCCACCAGTCCTCATAAGGTACTCAGACTGAATTAGGCATCCTTTTGTCTAATGTAGAACCAAAACCATAGAATACATGGATTAAAATAAGTGGTGATGAGTACACTCTTAAATTCTACACTCCATTATTTGTTTCCCTTAGATCTGAAGGCATATGTGGCTGAACACAGATCAGAAGCCAGATATTTTGTGCATAGTAAATGGGCAATGATTTTTCTTGTACCACGCCAAACTTTGGCTGTTTTTGTTATGGCTGCTAGGAAAGAGGGGCTCTRTAAACCTCAGAGCTGCCCAAGTTCATGCAGATGCTGAAGAGCAGAGCATGGCTACATCAAGAGCTGTCCTGCCTTGCCAGAGTAATGTGCAGAGAGAGAGCCTGTTCCAACTAGCCAGAAGTTCCAAGTAGCACAGGAGTAAGCAGTGCTGAGATTCTGGGAAGTGTTCCATACCTGGACATTCCAAAGAGGCTGCTGGAACTGAAGGCTAAAAGAGTCTCACCAGCTTCTGGAGCAACCAATGCTAAATTATAGGTGTGCACAATCTTCTCAGGACAGATGCCAGGTGACTTTGTCAAGAAACCCTTTAACTGCATCATCCTGTGCCTGCTATTAATTTAATCAGAGGCTGCTGAGGGGCAGCTTTAGTAGTGGGAGCTGTGTAATGKTCAGCAGTCTGTGAGATGGGTGAAAACACTTCACCTTTGTTGCTAAACCCACCTTTCCCCACTTACCTTCTGCACAGTAAATTGGCCTGTATCATCTCTTACCTTACATACCTGGAAAGTGTAACAGCTGGTGTGTGGGTATGTGTGTGTCTTCAGTCCCTCTGGGCATTCCWGTTTACCTTTTCTCTCTGCTTAAGTAAGCAGTTTTCCTTCTCACCCCTGCCCCAATTGTTTGCAATCTGAGAATCTGTTTAAGATTGGAGCCAATATCTTCAGATTCTGAATTGTTGCTGTGAACAAAGCTCAGAGCCAAAACATGCTCTGGCAAGGCTGTTTTTCACATGCTTATRATTTTGGAAAAAATAAGAGAGAAAGCAGCAAGAGCCCACTGGGAATCTGGGCAAAACTAAACTTCAAGACTCTCAGAATATGAGAAATAAACTTAAAACAATGTGATATGCAGGTCAAGATCATGGCATACTTTTAACCACTTAACACATATTTTTAGCAGTGTTTGAGTCCAGCACTTCCAGTGTCAGTTGCACTCCTTCCCTCAGTGAATTACAAATATTTCACAAAAGCAGGCAAGTGTTATTGCTGTTCTTTACCTGATGCAGAGAGGTGCAGGCTGAGAGTTTGCAAACTTGGCYGTCCAATGGGAAATCTCCTGTGGGAGCTGCAGAGCTGTAACATTTCACATTGCTTCAGATGTTGTTCATGCCAAAGCCTGCTGACCTGCTTGAGTATCAGAGTAGGTCTTGTGTGCTTTATAAATGTGCAGTGGAATATTCTGATTGAAATTTTGYCCTGTTCAATCACTTTCTCAAGTGAGCTTCATTCTTTTCCTAGAAATGGAAAAGTATTGTCATTATTGAACTACAAAAGGCTTTATTGCCATCAGACCTARAAAGTCAGTAAAATGGAAGATGCTTGCATTAATGAAAATCACCTGCTAGCAATTAAAACAATACTTTCTAAGCAGAATAGCTGAATGTGCCATTGATTTAATGACCCTTGGCAGTGACTGTTTAGCTGGATTTACAGGAAGCCTCACATGACATTTCATTAGTATCACAGTGAATTAACTTTATAGCAGTGTAGTGCTTAATCCAATTTAGACTTGGTATTATTAATGATACTACCAGGGAAATAGTTTTTAAGGCAATTAAACAGCAATATGTAATGTTGCCAAGCATCACTACTGATATCCAAAGGCATCACCAAAAAACACATTTGAAAAGGGATTTGAAAACGGGAAGATAGCACTTCCTGGTGATTTAATCCTTTGCACTTGGAAGRCTACCAAGCCACATAAAAAACAGATTCTAGAAGATAACTTTTGAGGCACTGTAAGTAAACACATTCATGCTCCTGCTGGCTAGCAGCTTGAGCCACATGCAGTGCATGTGTTACCTCCAACAAATGATGCTTGGGTTACAAAGGGGGTGGGATGGGGAGGAACATGTGCTCTCAACTCCAAAGCCAAATCTAATGACAGATTGGGACCAAGCAGAGTTTTCCACACTGAACAGGAAGTATTAGAACACCTAGGCTCAAACTCAAGCTGGTGCAATCTCCCAGAATTTGTGTAATGACTTCATACCAGTAGATACCTAGAGTAAACAGGCATCTCAGATTTCAGAAGAACACCCTTGAATAAGTGATTGGCTCCTTTACTTGTCTGTTAGCATTGCTCAGTAGCAGGTGCATGTAATAAAACCCAAAACTCACTGACAGTGACTAAAATCATTGCTGCTGATGTGAATTTCTTGGGCCTGTGAATGGGAACAGGTATTTGGTTTTTAGATTTGTTTGTTGTTTGGGCCACTTTTTCATTTTAAATAATTCTAACATCAATTTATATGAAGTAAAACAGAACAACAGAACAGGCTTTTGATCAAAATCCGTGCTCACATCAATTGTAATTTTGCCTGATATAAGTCAGCACCCATAATTATCCATAACAGCAAGGGACAATGAATTGGACCAAGTGAAGTGACAAGTGCATTTTAAGAGATCGTAAAATTCCCATTTGCAGGCATCATTGTATTAATACCCCATGACCAATAACCCATATCATCGTATACAAAAGTATTATTAAGCTGTAATTTATGAGGTGGGCTGCATTGCATGGTGGGCTAGCTATGAGATCCTGCATTGACACATTTTTCTGACTATGTTCTAATTTTGTTCCCTGTCTCAGGCTTTTTTAAGTTCCAGGAAGAACACTAAGATCTGATGGATAAATGTGTAGGACACCTTCATGTCACTGTTCTAAGCAACAAACTGTGGGCTCTCTTGAGACATTTTTTTTTATCATCTTGATGTATTTAAGTTTGATTCAAATTCTGTTCCTTCCTAATGTTTGACATACAGAATACTACAGATATGTTTAAGTGATATATTAGTTCTAAAGATGTTTCTTATACTAATCTTATTGTTTGTTTCTCTCCTTGGTGTTTATAGCAATGGCAAAGTACCTTTAATTTTATTTTTGTGGCATCAAAATGTAGTAGGGAAAGGAAATAACTTGTCTGCTCTAGTGTTTTACTGCCTACACCCATGTGCCAAGGACATGTACTGCACTGTGTGATATAATTTAATTTTACTTCCATGCAGTGATTTTCCATATCACAAGTGCCTCCTGGCTGTTCAATTTTGTGTAGGCACCCAGTTTGTATGTATGGCTTTGTTTTGGTTTTTCTCCTTTAACTAAGGAACAGAAGTCACTTTTCTATAACTTCAGTGTGCCTGAATAGATCAGTTTCTGTGCTGTGACTTGAGTAGCTGATACTAACAGGCACTTACATAACTGAAGTGAGAAGTTCAAAGCAAACAGTGTGAGTTACTCCCATAATGTGATGTTAAACTGTGGCCTTCCCTACTGAAAGATTAAGTAACTATGAAAAAACTTACATGGCTTAAAAAGGAAATTGATATCATTCATGAAAGAAATCCTCTCAAGAAAAAGCCAAATGCAAAAGAAGTGCCTCAGACTGGAGAGTTCTTACTGCACAAATTTCTGTGAGTGTTAGAGGATAGTTCAATGCATGTTTTGCCTTTCTCTGTACTGTTCTGTGGACATCCACTGTGTTTTGGACTGATTTGATCTGTCAGCCTCCATAGTTTTACATTTTTTATTATGTAGCTAGACTGAGGAGGGAATGTGTGAAACGTATTTAAGCCAAGATGAACCAAACTTGCTGCTGGTGACTAATGAAACTGATAGTTCTGCTTCCTAGGTCAAAGGCTCTCTAAAACCTGGTACAGGCTTTGCTTAGCCTGGTTCCAGAGGCCACTGTGCAGAAGAGAAGTTACTTGAAGGTTGTTGTACTCAATGCTGACTTGCTCCAATATAATTGATGACATTTGCTCTAGACCCTAAAGAAATGAAGCCCTGAGGAGACTGAATTAAGTACTTGGGGGTGGAATTTCTGCTCATGAAGTAATACTAATGTGAGTGGAGTTAGGGACAAAGCCCCAAACAGGGATTTGGGGAGAGCCTGCTGAAAGTGTGGACCCTACAGAAGCACTCATTGTTCCTGGCATACAGCACGTGTTAATGTGGGACCTGTTGTGAGGAGATCCTTGTGGAGAGACAATGGAACAAATAAGCAATGTAAACATCTCCTGTAACCTGTAAGCAGTGTTAAACTACTCCCTCTTGGGCATTAGGGCTGGGGAAATCCACCTTCTGCATAAAGGGACTGAATTTTCCTTTCTAATGCCCTTTTTGTCAGATGAGCAGAAGTCTACACAGCAAAGAGTTAACCTTAAGGATGATCATAATTCTTCTTCAACAGAAGTAATGACTTCTGTTGAATGCCTTAATTTCCTTTGTACCTCTGAAAGCACAGCTTTTATTGGCATAAAAGTTGTCATAAAACAAATCATATCCTTCAGTGAGGTTAGAGAAGTTATTTCATTAATAATGGTCAATTAATGTATCAGTGCAGCACAATAACTGTGAGTTTATATTACAGAGACACCACTTCCCTTCTTTGTAAAATGCTTTTGTTCTTGGAAAGTGAAACCATTTGTGCTGAAGCACTGACTGACATGCTGAACCCAAACTGTGCTGTCACGTTCCTGTGCTGACATCACTGGGGGGATATGGGAGGTATCTGAAGACCTGCACTCTGCACCTTATCCTCTTATAGATTTAGTTCTCAGGTACACTAATTCCCCTGTACTTTTCCCAGAGGAGTCTGTGGTCTGCAGTTGATTTAAGGGTGGGAAATTGTTGTAGCCTGTTGCCAATTTGGCCAAGGAATTTATGAATCTAGAATCCCCAAACAGTTGCAAAATCCTAGAAATTACAGATGGAAAGGGATTTTGAAGGATCATTTGAACACATGTGCCAAAGCAGGATTGTTTTGTGCAGTAATTCTCCAGAGTTTTGTCCAGATAGATTTTGAAAAGCTGTTATATTATATTCACAGTCAGTGCTAGGGAATATTGTATTCTGTGACACTTCAGTGTATACTGCTTCAAACCTGTGAAAAAGTATGTATTCACATCACACATGTATGTATCATATGGATGTGTCATTCTCCATGGCTTCTCAGAAAAAATAACTGCTTCCAATACTAAAGAACTTCTCCCACAGCCACTACTGGTGCTTGGAATTTAAATGATGTTTGGAAATGAGGGCCTTGGAATATAKGAACACTAAAATTATAGTTTTCCTAGGGCATTTCAAAGACTTTATTTCAGAATTTGAGCTTGTGAGCATTTCACCTCCTTTTTGTCACAATATAATGTAGATGTAAGAACTAGAAACTCRCAGAAAATATGTGGATGGGGGAGAGAGATCTTAATATCTTCTTCTGCAGCCTTTGCCTGCATGTACAGAAGAAGTGGATGTTTTATGAAAGCKACTTTTTTGGAGTAGAAATAAAATTTCAGGGGAAATTTCTTCCACCTGTAATTCTGTTTGCATCCCATCTACCTCTGCAAGTTTTTATGCCTGAATTGTGACTTGGATTTAACATTTTCTGTTATTGATGGTTCTCAACTCGATAATGTTCCATTCACTGGTCTTGCTTTTGGTACCAATACCAGGAACTTTCTTCACATAGAGAATGCTGTTCCTCTGCCATGAAAGAGGACCTGAAACTTTTTTTTTTCCTGATATATATGTATTCCTTTGATTTTTCTTCCTGTTCAGTTATTCACAATAAAGTCTGATTTTCAACTTTGTGGCTGAGTTCAGGTGTTCCATGGACCAGTGCAGAAATATGATGCTTATTTTGCTGGACTGTAGGCTAATATTGCCAGATTAAAAAATTGGGTTCAGCTAGAAGTTCCAGACTTCAGCCTGTCTAGTTACTGTAGAACAACTTGGAGCAGGTAAAATACTTTGCAAAGGGGCAGAAAAACCTTTCTAATTATTTCTTTTCTCTGAAAGTAAATGTCATTGCTCAAACATTGATCTTTTATGCCAGAACTTTTGCTCATGAACTTCTGCTTCCCAGCAGATGTCTAACCTCTCTAGATGTGGAATTARCACAGAGAAGATTGAAGATGCAGGTCGTGGACTGTGGCAGCTAACAGCTGGCCTGGAGGCGTCACAGTTGTAAGTGACCCTGACCATAACTCCACCAGCCAACACTGGTAAAGGAAAAGAAGTGAACTTTGTTCTTCTGTGAAGGAGGCACTGAGAGCCTGAGGGATTCAAATGCAAACAGTGGATTCAAATGCCATCTACTCCCTGTTGGTCAGTGAGCTGGGGGTAACAGATTTCTAGCCAATCAGGACCAAAAGCTAGATTTTTTGCAAAGCCCATAAAAGAAAGCTGTGAGCAATAAAATGTGCTGTTACCACATGAACCTTGGAGTGTCTCAACTGCAGCAGTGTATGTGGAATGAGAAAACAAACATGCAATTGATTCAATTCCATTGTCTTAACTGGATTTCAGTCAGATAATGGCTAATTGAATACAGATGGCTGAACCTAATTTTTTAATCTGGCAATATTAGACAGCTCACAGTCCAACAAAATAAGCATCATATTTCTGCACTGGYCCATGGAATACCTGAATTACTGACTTGTGTAGTTTCACCTAGACTAGCAGTATATAACCCAGGCATATTTTTATTGAATCAGTAGGTATTTCAGTGGCAGAATAGTTCTTCTAAGGAATCTTCAGCTTGTGAATATCTTGGAGCATGAATTTGGTAGAAAAACTATCAGGGGCTGTGTATTCCCCTTTTCAGTGGGGAGAAATCAATTGCTACAAAAATACTATAATTTGCAAGTGAGAATAGATGGTCACTGTGGTTGAGGATGAGAAAAACAAAACTGGAGGCTCAGTGTTTACCCTGGTTTTGAGGTGACTGAATTGAAGGATGACTTCTGATAAGTGTTTTTGGATGATGGCACAGTGAATAGAAGAACTTGGCAAGAGTGACTGTAGACTTTTTTGTCCCCCCACTACCTAAATAAGTGAGATGTGAGACAACAGTCCTGACAGAGGACATGTTTTCCACTGTGAGTCACCTTTGTGGTAGATTGTTACAACACCAACTTTGTGCCTGGCTAGCTGTGCTGAACCAGCCACGTTGACAACTTCAATCCATTTCAGTCTCCAGCTTTTCTATTTTCTGGGTTTGATCAGCAAAAACCAGCTTTCAGTTGCCTGGAAGTGGAGGCTGCTTCCACGGGTTTGTGTGTGTGGAGCCTCCCTCCCAAGGCCCCTGGTGTGGCTGCTTGTGCTCTGTGGTGCCTCTCAGGTGCTCCCTTTCCAAAAACCTTTGCTGCTGTGAAAGACAGCAGTTGACCACGGGTGGGAAGGAATCTTCTCTATTTTTCATGTGGCCTGGAAAAAAGGCTGTTTTCAAGTTGATGTGGCTATTGGAAGGACTCAATGGCTTGTTTAGTGCTGTTCAAAGGCATAACTTCTATTTCATCAGTTCATGAGAGTTTCTTGCAACCCTGTATCAGTTGGTAATTTATGAATGCAACCTAAAGAGAGACACAAAGCAGAAACATTTGCAGTTTAAATACTGCTGGGCAGCCACAATGATTTACAGAAAGAGAGAAGTACAGATAATTGTTGTTCGAGGCAAGCTTGCACGTACCCCACAGAAGCTTCCAAGAGACTGGAAAGGAAGTGCTGGCCTTGCTGAAATAAATGGCAGTGCTCCCACTGAGTTCAGTGGGGACAGTGTTTTAACCCAAAGAAAACATAAACCAAGCAAGAATATTGCCTGGGACTGAAAGGGAGGCGGGAAAAGCCAAGTTTAAACACTTCAGATTCAGGTTTCCAAACCCTAATTCTGAATTTATGAAAACAAAGCTACAGTACAAAATGCTGTTTCTAGTTATTCAATGAAGCTTTCTCTTTGGAGAATTTGCTGGTCTCACGATATCTACTCCTAAACACAGTTCTCCCAGGCTTACAAAGACAASTGTCTGGCCAAAAAAGAAAAGCAATGTCAGTGGAGATCTAGTCTTGCCAAAGACTGGATATGCAGACATGCAATCTGAGAATCATTCAACAAACTTCTGTTAAAATTCATGAGATGAAATTGTCTGATTTCCTGGAGAGATGTTAATTAACTACTTCCTAGGACCTTGGTATATTCTAAAAAAATTCAGTGYTGAAACTCCCCCTGATTTGAACAATAAGAGCTCTAAGTCCTTTGAGGTTACTTTTATTTAAGAGAGAACTGAAAATTTGTTACCTTGCAAGACCTGAGTTCAGGGCCTCATGCTCCTCTGATTTCCTTTAAATAGCTGGTGGCATAAATAACACCTGCAACAGCCCTGAGCTGCATTCCTTAGAGTGCTTCCAGTGTTAGGGAAGTCATCAAATACAATAGGAAACACAAAGCCCCAACAGTTCAGCCCTGGTAGGTAAGCAAAAGGAGGCAAAGGATTTTTCAGAGTAGGTGTGGCAGTCTTTGCTCCCACTCTTGCCCTCCAACTCTCTTTTGCTTTAAGCAATACACCTTTTCTTTTACAGAAGTGAGAACTTGGCTGTCTATTTAGCAGTAATTTCCCCTTATGTTGCAGACAACTCAGAAGCGTGCATGGTAGTATAAAGACTAACAAAAATGAGAAAACCCCACTGGAAGGGTTTTAATTCTTGAAATAGGATTGAGTCTGTTTAATATTTGAAGCCCAAATTTGTGACAGAAAGAAGTGCAGAGTGTATGTACACAGGAGTGCTTTGGCAGAAGTACTTTTGAGAGCACACTGAGGCTGTGGGTGGGAAGGGTGCAAGACTGGCATCAGAATGAGTGTGGAAACCCTTTTGGTCACCTTTGCTTCTCGTGGGAATGTGTGGGCTCCTCCCATCCCAGGTGTGCTGCCCACCTGAGTGCTGCAGCTGCCACAGAGCAGAGTCACTCCTGGCTGCTGTGCTCAGCCTGCTCTGGCTCACTGAGCTGAACTGATTTTGGCTACAGAGGATTTCTGTTGCTATTGCAAAGTGTCTGATTATGGCTGGTTTGCTCTAAGGAGCAAGTGAGCTCTTCCTTCTTTAAACCTGCTCATGCCAACACAAAGGCAAACAGGATGGGGGGATGGGGAAGAGGGCTAGAAAAGAAAGGAAGAGAAAAAGAGAGGCATAGACAGGACTATGGAACCTGCATGTTCCTAGGAAATATTTCTTTATTTTTCAAGAAAATTTGTTTTGGTTCACAGCATACCTTTCTACCTGACATGGACAAACACAGGGAGTATGTGCAACACATACTTTGGTTCCTTCACATGAAAAGCTTAAATCAGGGAAGTAATGTAAAGAGAGGGCAGCTTACTACCTGCCACCTCTATCAGCAAATAAAATATCTAATATATACAAGCTAAATCCTTCTTTTAGCATGGAACTTATCAGAACAGCTTATGCATTCCCCTGGTCTAGCCACAAAGACTGAGGAGACCACATCCAATCACTGACTTCTGCTCCACTGGCAGAGCCCCCACTTTCAGTGCAGATGGGAATAAGAAATGGAAAACATTTTGTCTCTAACACAGGCATTTTTTAATATGCAGCTGCTGACAAACTTAAGCTCTAGTAATAGTAAGTTCCTTTTGGAAGACAGATCTGCAAYGGGTTCTGGTAGAAAAAAATAGGTTTATTGTATTTTGCTAAGGTTTAGAAGAAGTCCTGTAGGAATGTCAAGCACCTGGAGTATCTAATCTGTTGCTATGACTGGCTGAAGATTTTTAATTATTAAGAAATGGCTGAATTTGCAAAAGAAGCTTCTGGCCAAGAAGTGAAATCACAAAGCCAGCTGTATCATGTGTTTCATTTGGAYTGCTCTACTGCTAAACCCTAATTCTGTACGTTTTCAGACTGCTATGCAATAATCTTGGAGAGAAATAGATACCTCCTGTCTTCATTTCACAAAACACTAGTACCTCATCCTGCTAATTTCTCTGGCTGATGTCCAGCATGAATTCTGCTGTGTCTTCATTGCTTCACTGAGAAGAAAATATTGCCTGACCAATGTGACCAAAAGGAATGGGAAGAGTCTACTAAGCCTAAAATTGGTTATAGATGGATGGGCAGCAGTCTTAATTAGTGAGAGACTTTCAGCCAAACTCTGTTTTACCATCAAAGTTAAAATTCTGTGTTTGTGAATTTTTGTACTTTTAACCTAACAAACCAACTCAGATTCATTTTATGCCTCTATTCTTCCATTGTGCTTTGTGGAAGTGGTAAGGAAATCTGCCTGTCTGCTCTGCCTGAGGTGAGAGGGTAACTTGATACCTTTTCTTCCACCTGTTGTAGACAATGACTTGTGGTCTAASTTCTTCCTTCCTGGATCCTGTTATCTTTCACGAATTTAACTCCTAGGATGAGCTGCAATTCTTTATTAAAGTTTAGCAGCTTTTCCCAAATTATTGACTATAAGAAATATTAAATAGTGATTAGTGGTAACACTTCGTGTTTTATCTCTCTGCTGTTGATATCAAAGCACATCTTCAAAAGACAGGCAAATATCATAGCAGACAAGGCTTGGCAAAAGCTGCAGTAGAGATAGGTGGTGGTATTTAACCCTTTGATAACTGCAGTGAGTTGCTTTTCACTATCCCAGTATTGGTACCCCTTGTGAGGCTCCTTAGAGTGCTTGAAAGTGGCAGAGTGCTTGGCACAGCCAGTCAGTTGGTTTTCTTTCTTCAGGAGTCTTGGAATAAGAGGTAGAGGACAGGCATTGTTTGCTCCTTACTCATGGAAGTTGTGCTCTCAGGATGCTGKACAAAGCAAAGGCAGTCTCCAGAACCCCTGTCCCTTCAGAGGTAACAATTCAGCTCTTCTGGTTTGGTCTCCAGGAGCCACCCACCTGCCATTTCCACTTGAGTGCACAGTGAAGCAGGATGCCTAACCTGAATTCTTAAATCACACATCTGAGAGCACCTAGGCAAATACCACCATCCCATAAAGTGCTAGGGTAGGCATAAAATTCAGGCTTCATCCYGTCTTTCAACTTTTATCAATAAAAAGATTTTTTGAAGTTAGAGCTCAGTATTTTTCATTGTTTAAAGAAAAAAACCCCATGCAGTCTCCTTCAGATTCAGTCCCTCAGTGTTGCCAGCTCYTCTGCTTTTAATGCCTTCTTATTAAAAGACAGTGACAGACATCTGTGAACAACATCACTGTCTGTGGTGAGATATTATTTGGTGAAAGTTTTGAGAGTTATAGATCTCCTAGGGGGTAAAATACCCATTTAATGGAATGACATTAATTTCTACCAGCCAAAGATGCAGTTCTGCTGTGTGTTCTCTCTTATTAAATTTTTTTTATTAATGCAAGTAATCTTTTCCACATGTGGGTTGTTCCATGATTTCCTCCCCATCTAGTGATATGTGGAAGGCAGGACAGTCTGAATAGAATTTCTGTGAGACTGCAGATCCTGGTTGGAAAGTCTGCTCCTGAAGTGAGCAAGGCAAAGGCTTTGGGGACTTTGGAGTCCAGGCTAAGCAGGGCAGTTGTGCACATAGAGTCCAAACAAGGGATTTCAGCCCTGCCAGTTGAGAGCTACAAGGTCTTTTGTAGAGGAGCAGTGAAGTCTGAGCACRGGTTTCAGTCAGTAATCATGCAGTAGAGAAAGCTGCCTTGGGCCTCCTTTTCTGTGATTTGAGAGTTCCAAGGATTCAGCAAATGTATTTTCTGGTACCTTGGCCATCCCTTTTCCTATTATATCTAAGAATGGAATAGSCTGAACTGGTAGATTTGTGATGATCTGAAACTTGTTTCACTTGCTGCAAATCCTGTAATTATTTTTTGGATTAATTTCCCATGAAGCATAACTGGTCACTGACCACAAGAACACACAGTGGACTGTTTAGCCAAGAGTTGTTTAATAGTAAGGTGAAAAACATCTGTAGTTTTCACAAAGTTACTTTTTTTTAAAACAACAGATGTTTTGGAACATCTGCAGCCATATCATGTCAGCTGATTGAGTCTCTGCAGAGAACAGCTTTGGCTTGGCTGGCAGCAGAAAACACTAATAACATCTGGAATGGGGTACAATCAATATTTCCACTGTGATGAGGTTTGGTGACTTTTGTTAATCACAGTCTGATGCTTCTTGAGCCTAAATAGAGTGTCTGGGGAACTTTCATGTTTGTAACACAGCCATTTGATAAACTGTGCTAATTTAGTCAACCTCAGCACTTCCATTAGAAGAATCCTGGTAATTCTGAGGGAAAACATGGATGCTTTGTTGTAAATAATACATTGAGGTATTTTCCTAATGGTTCTAGGCACACACAGAACCATACCTACTGTCACTAATCCTTTGAACAACTCAGTAGCTGGAGAGTTTTCAGGTATGCAGACATCAAGTCCATACAAGAGGACTGGTCTTATGAGTCTTGTACTTGGGCTCTCTCAATACAGTGCAGCTACCATAATTCAAGTGAAGGAATCAGAGGAATTAAACAAATGGAAAGTCAGGGAAGAGGAAAATAAACACCTGAAGTCTTCCYTAAAGAGAAGAAAAAAAAGATGAGAAATGCAGAGATGTCTGACTCCCTTGGTTTGTGGAGCAGTTTACATGGGTTAAAGCAGTTGGTTTTGTCTGGGTGCAAAATCAGGCCATTGSTGTGTGACCCTAACTTCCATTAAGTAGGTGGGAGAATGTCCATGTGTGATAATGACTTCATGGAACTACCCTGGAGAAATCAATTTTCTCCATCACAAAGTATTTTAGCTACCTGTTTGTTCTAGCCATTACTTAGTGACTGCATTGGTTTCTTTTGAGCTGTCAGGGAATACCTTATACCTGGTCGTATTTTGAAAGCACACAGAACATGTCTGATTTAACCAAGAACCATCTCTGAAGGCTGGATTGAAATACAGTAGTCAACTGCAAGTGTTTCATCAATTTCAAAAATTCTAATCAGCACTTTGCTGATGAAGAAGGCACTCTCTYAGTAGATATGTCATTTCTTGATAATTTCATTATAGAAATGAGGTTTCAAGATGTTGAGGAAAGTGGGATGTCCCACACAGCTGACATCATTATTTTGGAGATGCCAGAAACAGATTCAGAAGTGGGTTGGAGCTCCTGATGCAGGTATCAGCACTGATGCTGATTCAGGCTGGTTCTTGTACAACTTTGAGGCACTGGTGATCTTTAGGCATTTGAAACGTGTAGGCTTTTGGATTTAGGTACATAGAATGTGTAGATTCTTGGATTTAGCTCTTTTACACTGAATTTCCCCCACAATAAAGCATCAATACCACTTCCTTCCTTTGTGGCAGTAAGGCACTCTGTCCCATGCTCATGGCCCCTAAGTATCCCCAAGTCCATTGTCCCAAGTGACACAGGTAGGGTGGCACAGTTCCCTGTCCCTCAGGACCAGCAGAGCTGCTGTGAACCATCAGCTTTGTTCCATTCCCATCAGCTTTGTGCTGTGACATGTATTGATAAAGTGACAGGAGTAYATGGGGTCTGCTGCCTCACTGGTGATTTGCTGTGGATATTCTGTGTCTGCTGCTCTGGGACAGGAGGAGAAGGGCTGCCTGTGTGGGTTTCTCTGGAGCTGTTCCTGGAGAGAGGAGGAAAGGCTGTGAGCAGARGAACCTGCTGGAGCTCAGACTGGAGCCCATCAGTGGGAGTGGAGCAGGCAGGGGACAAATGCAGACACTCAAGGTGACTGAGGGGATGAAATCTGTGCACCTTGGGAATCACTAGCCTGCTTTGAGAGGCAAGAAGATTTATTTACACACTGAGGAGCACCTTGGTTCTCTTTAATTAGTCTTTGGAAATTGATAACATTTTAATATAATTTTGGTTCTGAAGGTCAGTCTAATATTGTATTGCATGATGCTAAATTGCTCTTCTCACAGTTAGGGGATGTAATTAAAAGCACAGGCATGCTGATTTTGATTAAGAGTTTATTTTCTTACTAAATAAGAAAAATTGAGTTTCATGGAAATAATTTTGGCAGGTTTAGTTATGCTGTTTCTTAACCTCTTCTTTGCCATTTAACTGCTTGTGTGTGAGTGCATGGAACAGAGGTATCAGCAGGGCAGATGCACACATTGTTTCCTCTGGGGAATCTTTATAACATCTTTCCCAGGAAACCTACTATAATACAAGATAGAGTGAATTTTATAGGACTTAGCTGATCAGTCATCTAGGGACTCTACAAAACCTCTGTTGCTATCTCTGGCATAGTTGTTCATTTCACCAGTTCTGCCCATAATACTACAGTAAATTCACACAGTTAAAATTCATGCTTGCACACAATGACCAGCAGAGGAACAAAAAGCTTGATTATTCTTGTAAGGATTTACTCCCTCAGTGCTCATGTCTTGTTTCATTCATTATTTTGGGTTTTTTGCAAACAGCAGAGGTGAATCACATGGTCCAAGCCTAAGCAGAGGTGTCTTCTCCCAAGCCTCCCCTTCTCAAACACATCTGTGCCATGGTGCCAGCCCTTAGWGTGAGTGCAGAAACATCTCACTTTTGGTGTGAAAATAAAATAAAGGAGAAATCTTTTTTTAGCCAAGAGTGCCATAAGGGAAATGCAGCTTGAAATGTGATCCCAATAGCTTAAGTACATATAGGGAAATAACAGGAAATCCACACTATTTTAATTTAGTAAAATTCATGGTTCTTGAGCCAAGTTTGGAATTCCTGGGGATCTGGCTCATCRTTTGTGAATGCGTCAAAGTGGCAGCACTGTGCTGTTTTAAGTAACCCAGATCTCACTTAYTCACATCATGTAGTTGCATGTCACAGAGGGCTGTTTTCCTCCTCTGTCTTCTCCTCTTTTGTGTTCTGTTCTAGAACTGGATTAACCTCATGTTTTCCAGGAAAGTGAACATTTCACATCTTGGGGTGAAAACTTATTCGTAAGGCACRTTTTAAATGTAAAAAATGAGCTGAACTTTCTCTACATAATATATTTTTGAGTACTATAGTAAAAATTATTGCTATGCCATGACATAAATATCCTGTAAGTCATGAGGGGTTTTATAGTGAAATTTCTAGTTAGAATAAACTTTGCAATTATAGGAGATATTTGAGCTATTTCACATCAACYCCTTTGTAGCAGTGGAAAAGATTTGATTCAGGAGCTGTTGGGTTATGTTAGAAAGCTGAGTATTTTCCTCTCACTTGTAGCATTTTCCCTGTGCAGCTGAGCTACTCCTGACTGTTCCCCAGCAATCAGTGAGAGCAGTGTGGATGTGGTCAGGAGYCTCCTCTGCCCACACAAGGGGTGCTGTCCCTGATAGCAGGGAGGGTGGAGGGAAGGGTGCCACAGCAGCTCTGAGTGTTTGTTGGGCTCACTGCATGGGGCATCTCAAACTTGCCAAGCTGTAGGAAATGAGTTAGGTCAGACACATCCCTGAACTCTGGTTTGAAGGTTAAAAGAAGACTTTAAAATGCTTTTCTGGGTGCAGAAATATTACAGTCTGTTTTGAAGTAGGTTTGAAGGGGAGCCAAAAAAAATCCTTGTGGCTATAGACTACATATGAATTGGGTTCAAAAGAGAGACCACTTGTTCTTGTGGACTGACAGGTATTTCCAATTTTCTTGCAGCATGATTTCATTACTCATAGTTACCTAGATTTATTTTGTCCTGCTGGAGGCACTTATTGGGCATGGGGTAGATTTAATTTTAATAGAGGTTTGGACCTGGCTGTAGTTATAGTACTATTAGTGTGGGGTGAAGAAGGGAAGTCAAACTCAGATTGTTGCTTTGCCTCTTGGCTGAGAGCTTATCAAGAGAGAAGTAAACTTGCAGTAATAAAAGCTGTTCTTGACATTCCCTTATGCAGAGGAGACAAAGGTGATAATTAAATGGAGGTTACACATTGAAACTTCAAAGCCAGAGGAGAGGAGAGAGGGCACAGCAGGATGATGCCTGTCTGTCCCATTGGATGCAGCTGGCTTCTGGTATTTGGCTTTATTATGGACTCCAGAGTATGAAGATGATTTTTCTGATTCTAATGGATAGGATATGTAGTGTTAATTCCAATTATTGGTACAGTTCAGTTATGAGATCATGCATTAGTCTGGGCTCTGCAGTCAGGGAATCCCTGTGCCTATCACTGCTGACCACATGGTCCCTGCCAGCTCCACTCTGTGCCTCTCCTTCCTGCAGGGCACTGAAAACAGAAAAGCTGCTGTTGCCCTTCTGTCCGCAGCGTGGCTGGCTGTAAGTGGCTTAGCAAACCGAGTTCATTGTGAGCCATGGCAGCACAGCCTTGGCCGTGTGGCACTGCCCTGATCTCGGCTACCTGGCTGGGATGGGGTGGTAGTGCCCATGTGGCCACTCCTGGCAGCTCCTTGGGACTGACCCCAGTGCTGAGTGTGGGGCCGCTCCCAGTGCTGGGATGGCCCCTGGCCCTGGTGACACTGCCGGGAAAGGGGCTCAGCAGGACAAGCTTCCCGTGGATTTGTTTTCAYTCTTAAATATGTTATCATAGASGTSTTACCAGCTTTTCTAATTGGGCCAGCCAAKTRYTAGAGCCTTTAGGGAKGAGTGTCAGTCCTTAGAGCCTTTARGRAYKGGCTCTGCTGGACACAGCAGAAGTCTTGAGGAGCCTCTCTCAGRAGCAGCCTTTGTGGCTTTTTCTCTGCCCCCACTGAAAATCAGATTGTGTTAACCAGCTGGTCTGAAAGAGAAGTGACTGCAATTCCTGTTTCACTGATRGCCTAGAAGGGGAGAGCAACACTGCAATCAGACACTTTGAAGAATGTATTTGTGTACCCAGAAATGGAGTCCCTGATCTTGCCTGGCACAGAGGGGTTATGTATCTTTACAAKACTGCATTTCTCTGCTTTTTTTGCACTTCCAGCTTCTTCATGCTATGTAATCCATTAAACATAAATCCATTAGTGCTGCTTTTTGCCATATCTGACAAACTTGTATAAATTCTACAAGGAATATTGATGAAAAGATGAGAACTTRGGAAACAGTGCAGTCCAAGGAGGGTCCTATTGAACTGTGCACTGCTTCAGTTGTTTGTCTGAACTGTCCTTAAAGATTACCCATGATGGGTAATAATGGGATACATAAACTTCTGAAGCAATGTGCTGCTCTGTCCTTGTGTTTAGAAATTTTTGCCTTATGTCTAATCCTTTTCCTTACTGCTTCATRCACAAAACACATGGGAAGCAGCACATTGCCTTCTGTTCACCAGTCCTTTGCACACTTGGAGGTCATTGTCACACAGCCCCTTCACCCTCTCCTCTGGAGTAAACAACTCTGGCATTTCAATCATCCTTTGCAAGTCTCATTTTCTAGAAGCAAAAGATAATGCACTATCTTGATGGGCCACATGAGAGGAGGAGRCTGCCAAGTGAAATTCTCTGAGAAATTATTCATACTCCAGGATGTGCTAATGAAATATTTCATAACTTCATTAATATGAACCCCAGCATGGTATTTTTTASATTCATGGAAGTTTGCATTCCTTCAGAGTGGTGCGAATGAAGTTGTTAAGTTTGTTTTTCTGAGAATAAGTGTTGTAGAATAAATTAAAATAAATAGGCTGCAAGTGTGTGTACTGGATGKAGCCATCAGTGCCAGCAAACATGTGGCAGCAGCTCGGTGTTAAGCTCACCAGGGCACTGGGGGCTACAGGCTGGAAAATATCAAGGCTCTATTGATATCAGAAATGCCAGGCTTTCCTTTTATCATAATCTGCATCCAAAACCTGTCTCTTTCATTGCAACCCTATTGATTCCATTGGGGATGCTGGTTTTGAAGTGTCAGCTGCCCCTTTAGAAGACAAATGAGACCGTTAGCAATGCTCTGTTAGAGGCAACTAGTCATTTCTAATATTTTTTTGCCTTGACACAGCTTGATTGAGACATACTGGTGTGTAGTTCTCTCCCTTCTCACAAGCTTTTTTTCAGTGTTACCAGTTAYGTTAACAATGCAACCCAAGACCTTTTTTTTATGCTTACCTCAGGACATCAGAGAAAGATTGAGATTTTTCCAGCATAGCATGCAAATGAATATCATCATCTTTGTTTCAACTGCTCCTTTGTCTCCATAATTCTTCCTTTTCATCTTCTTTTCCCTCTTTCTTTCCCTGTTTCTTTTCTTAAACACTTGTAACTTCTGCTGCACAGCCCTCTGGGAGTGCCCTAAATCTGAGAGGGATTTCACAGAGCCTTTTCATCATGAGGCCTGCCAGAGATGTATCAAGACTCCTTTTTCACCCCTTGAGACTGACAAAAGGAACCAACAGGAACAAAATTTGATCTCGTTAGAGAAATGGAAGGGGATGAGTTGTTGCTSTATGAAGCTYTTTYCCCTTCTTTTTCTTTTCCCCATCCCACATGCTGTATGTGGCTGGTAGGTAGAGCAGGACCTTGTTATGTTCTCAGCCAAGAAGCAGCTGTCCCTGTAATTAATTTCATAACTCCTTTGATGATTCCAGAAAGCTGGAGGGTCAGGGAGAGGCATGGAGACAATCTCTTCTGATAAAAGAAAGAGGAAGTGCTTACTGTTGTGCTCTTCTTGTGGTCTGTTAGCAGATGCTTATCAGATACAGTAGGATCTCGTTTCTCTCAGTACAGACTTTTTATTAACATGTTATGTCCCCATGGCTGGTGAGKCTGACAGGAACCTGCAAAGCTGGCTTCAGAGGCACAAGTACTCTGATGTCTGAGGTGTCCCTTATGTCTCTTAATCATATGGTCTGCATCTATTCTGCTAAAGAAAAATGCTCTTACTTCTGCTGACAGGGTTGAACAGTCTGCTTTCCTTTTGGAAAGGGCTTTGCTATTTTTTTTTGAAGACTCTTGATCAAATCATGGCTGTCAAATTTGTTGGACATAGAGCTCTGGTGCTGTGCTTGGTGCAGGTTTCTTCCAGAGGGTGATGATGTCTGTGGCCAATCCAGCTGTCCCACACAGAGGAGCCTGGAGCTTTGTTTAAAACTTGTTGCTGACTGCTGCTATTTGCACAAAGTGATGGCTTTGRCTTGTCCCTCATGTGTGTCTCACAGAGAGAAGTTAGAGCAAAAAAAATGATCCAAACTATTTGAATGTTTTTCCTAGTGGGATGTATTTTTCCACATTAATTCCAATTAAATATCCACAGGTAGCAGACAAAAGAATAAGAAWCACATAAGGAGATTGATATAGAGCTATGTAGCTGTTCCTGTAATAATTGATTTAGAATAATTGAATCATTCTCCTGTAGAAATCTCTTCCGCAGAACGCCATTATATTCTGCAMTACCTTTTGTTCCTCTAGTTAATAGAGCTATATAACAAATGCATATATGCACTGGCAAATGCAGACCATYTGAACTCTAAAATATTAATTTTAAATGTACCTATGGCTATTTTTAATAGTAATTTAAAATGATCCTAAAAAGCACATGTTGAGGTAATGAGATCCATAAATACTGGTTGGCATTATTGATTCACATGTATTGCTTCCGTAGATTACTTCCATTTTCCACATTTCTTTTCATGTCTATCCTAATCRGGRGGCTGGATTTAAAGGTATTTATTTATACTGAGCCTTGTGTAAATACAAGGAAAATAAACTTCTCCAGCGGGAGCAGAATAAAGCCAGAGCTTACCACTGTGTAAAAATTAAAGCCATAGTTTTTGTTTAAGATTAAGGGAAAGTGTTTAACTTATTCTATAAGTAGGGATAAGTAACTTCCCCGTTTCCTGAAAACTTGGGGGGCATTCATTATTTCTTGCAGTCTCTGCAGAAAAGCCTGCAAAGACAGAAAGGAAAGGCAGAAATGTGCTRTAGGAATGAAAAATCTTTTTTGGTAGACTCAAAGCAAACTGGTAGAAGCTGTCCAAGATACAAATCATTATCTCAGCTTCTCTCAGTGAAATCCTCCAGAAGCTGCAGGTACAGTCAGAACATTTGGGTTACTTTTATTGTCTTTCAGTGTGGTACTCTGTTTCTCCTCCCTCCCTGTGTCATTTATCCAAGCAAAACTCCAGCCTTATGAAAAAAGAAACACAGACCTCATCTACCTTGTGTTCGTGGTGTGATTCTGTTATACCCACCTGTGTTTCTGCAGGGACACTGATTTTCCTGCCAGGACTTTATTTATTTTTGTTATATATAAACCTTTTCCAAAGTGTTTTTTGGGATACTCAAAATAAGAGATGCTGAAAATTCATTAATACCCGGCAGCTGCCACAGGCACCAAAACAAGCTTTACAGTTGCCCCTTTGTCAGAACAAAGTACATTTTCATTAGAAGAAGTGGATATGTTATTACCACATTGTTAAAAGATAGTCACCTATTATTGGATAAATACTTGAAAAGAATAAACAGRTTGTACAGGGGTTCTGAAGTCTTCACTGGGTTTAAGTGCTGTCACCTAAAGTGCCATCAGAATGCTTGTCACTGCCCCCTCTGCAGAACAGCACTGCAGATGGAACAGGAATGGTAGAAAATTACTTTTTTCCACACGTCCCATCATTGCTTTTTAAAAGCAAACCTGTTTTTTTAGATTCTGGCCTGGTTAGTTGATTAGGTTAAATTCTGAAGGGAACTTTATGTTCCAGAGGTATTTTCATGTCACACAAGCTTTACATTCTCTCAACTGAATTCTGTTAAATAGTCCAGAAATGTATGACTACATAGAAAGAAAGCTTTCATTTTTTACTAATTTCATCATGTAATGTTTTGTGCTTCCTAAAATTAATATTAAAAACGTATCATATTTCTATGCTGTGGTACAAATGGGAGAGTGAGACTAAATTCTATGACAATACAGTGTACATATTTTTTTGTACTATTTTTTTTTTTTTGTTTTGTTTTACTTCTCACACTTGTACACACAGAATAATACAGCCCATGATCACCACCCAGTCAGAAGGTGGGACTGMTGGGATGGGCAGTGGGGTATTGAGTTCCACCCATGCCTGTTAGTGTTTGCAGTYCTTAATGTGAGGGGCATACATTTCATATGGAACAAGTGTCCTTTTTGTTCTTTATCTGCTTTGAGATTGACAGGTTGAATTACTTACAATCCATGTTTTCCATTCATAAAACTCTTTTCTCAACAGGGTGGAAGGAAAACACAGAGACAAATTTCATGTGGAAGAGATGACACGTCAGCATTTTGGTTTATTGGCCATTGATGATACAGTAAATCACTAAAAGCAGGTTTAGAGCCTAGGAAGCAGCACTATTGATCTCCCAGAGTCCTGTTGCCAGAAATTGTATTAAAGAGCTTAACACGATGATGTGCAGCCTTGTGGCAGCCACAGAGCCAAGAACAACCTTTCCTAGAGATCAGCAAGCTGAGAGTCCCAGTGATAGAATGAATTTACTGGGGGAGGTGTGGTGCCTCTTTGCTGTTCTCCTAGAGACCAAAGTCAGTATCAGGAGAAGTATYTGCACTTTTAGGATTTCAGTGTTGTCAAAGTACTTATCCACAGGTAGAACAACTCATGTGTTCTTTCTTTCCTTCCCTCCCTCCTGCATTTTGAATGATGTGAAACACAAGTTATATTTTTTTGCCTATCATCCATTTTACAAAAACTGAACTGTGGAAGTTCAGTAAGTTTTCAGCTAGCTCTTGTTGGGGATTGTCAGTATCAGAAAAGAACAGTTTATTGCAATTTATTATTACAATTCAGTCAGCAAAGTACGCTATAAGGCA
This sequence comes from Alauda arvensis, assembly GCA_902810485.1. Lineage (NCBI taxonomy): Eukaryota > Metazoa > Chordata > Aves > Passeriformes > Alaudidae > Alauda > Alauda arvensis. The sequence goes on from CADDXX010000820.1 coordinate 196,097, forward strand.
ATTGTAGATGCAAAATCAGTCTGTACCAGTGAATTGTTGCAGATTTATGCTTATTCTAGTAAAAGGGACTAAGTAACATTTACTGAAAGATGTTTAGGTTTGAGTTTAAAAAGAAATGCTTCACCTACTGTGTTTAAATGCAGATTTTCAGTTATTTAGTCCTGTATGAAATTTTAAGAATTTGAAAGAATGCTTGTGCTTCAGAATGCTTGTGCTCTGGAAGCAGACCCATAAAGACAATAGTGCATGAATGCCCACGGGATTGGAAGAGCATGAATAATGGTTCAAGCCTTGGTTTAACAATTGAATGAGAAGCCTGCTTGGCTYCCTAAGAATCATGCTCCATTTGTTTCTAAATGGACCTGGAGGTTCAGTAATTTGGGGACAGATTTTCAAATATGCAATCACCTGAAAAAAAGCCGACAAAAAGGCTTTTTAGAAGTTCAGTGCTTCACACTCCTGACTGTAGATATCTAACTTAAGTTAGATGCCCCTTCAAGACATCAATTGCTGTCATTARGCATTAGGGTCTACCCGTAATGTCTCTGAAACCTGATTCTTATTTACTTAAAAAACGATCTGATTCTGCCTGTTTAGAGATTCTACAAATGTAAGCCACAGGATTTATTTCYGAGCAAACCTTTTTATAATCTGAGCCATATAAAATAAAGTAAGAATGTGCATTTTAATAAAATGTAACTCTGAAAGAAACCCCGAACTATTTTCTGGTTGTATAGTACTTAACTGAAAGGGAATTGCTGCTGTTTCTCATGCCCTTACCCATGGAGGAATGTGTTTTGGTAGCAATTAGAGATGGTCAGTTCCCTGAGGCACTGAGCTCTTWGGTGTTTAGCATTAGTCACCATTTCTGTTCACTTTGCAAATCACTTCATTTTTCAGAAGTGGATGGAACTGCTCTTAAATGGGGTGGGAATACTCTGCTATTTTAGCAAAAAAAGATTATGGCAAAAAAAGTTAATTAAATTCACTCTGGCCCCTCAATTAAAGCCTTAGACCAATCCAAAAAGTCGTAGTTTTTTCCCTGTGATTTTGTGTTTGTGTTCTTCTCTAATAAGGATGTGCCCTTGTTTTCACACAAGTGTCAGTTTATGTGCATTCATACAGCACTTCAAAAGTCCTTCTRATTTATAAGGAATCTATATCAAGAATTGGAACTCTTCTTTCCCATGTGCTCACATATCCCTTTCTACAGGGGTCAGTGTAGCTACAGCATGATTGGAAAACAGTGGAATCCAAAAATATGGCTTTGTTCCCAATAACTGCTGTGATTGCAAGTCACAAGTCAGTGACTGAAGCTAGAATTACTGCTCTGTAGATTTCAACACTTCCTCTCTTTAGTTTTCATTTAATTCTGTGTTATTTAGAAAAAAAACTCAGTATTTTTATTCAGAGAACAAAACTCTCCACATCCACAGTCAAGATCTGCCTCTAATCATTGGAGAAATGGGAACTCTCCTGGATGAGAGTTTGTGCCATTAATAATATTTACACCTGGACTTTTTCAGCAATGATCTGCATTTGCAAATGGCTGAACTGTTTTAACCAAATATCTGGTATTTTTATTAGATTATTACCTAGAAAACAGAATATGACACAACCATGACAATATTGCTCTCTGAAAAAAAAAAACCCAAACTGAAAACGACCCATTCAACCCAAACTCAACAACAAAACAAGTCCTTTCAGTAGGAGAAAATTCATGGAGTACTGTGGCTGGCATTCCAGCTTTTGTTACAGAGATCAGCAGAAGCTTCAAGAATGTGCTCATTTCCACTGTTACATTTGCTCTCCTTCCCATCTCTTGGAGTGCAGGAGCAGCTTTGGAATGCACATTTTCAGGTTGCAGGATGGAGGTGTAATTTCTGCTACAATGATAATGTTGTTTCTCCTCAGCTGAAATGCAATGGTAGATTGTGCCACAACTAGGTTAAATCCTTAAGTATGGAGACCTCTTAACCATATGGAACACAGACCTGTTTTTTAATTTCTGTGGATATGAGTCAAGCTTTAGCATGGGAAGAGGGCAAAGCTGTGGGATAGAGACAGCCATAKAGCTCTGTGTTTATGCTGGGTTCTGTATCTTCTCTCTGTCCTACAAACTGGAAACACGCAGTAGTCAGGTCTGTGGATTTTATTGCTGTACCCTCTAGTTCTATTTGTTATTTTAGATGAACTCAAAGCTCTAGCYCTGGATTTACAGCAGCATGTTGTGCTGCTGACTGCTCACAAAAGTGGCCACAAAACAGCTCTGAGAAGCTTCTCCTGTGAAAGAAGTGATGTGTTTGCAATTCGGAACCATAAGGTAACATTTTAACTGAAAGCACCCATTTTTTTCCCTGAGAAATGATTGCACATTAGGCAGAGTCTTGCTGAAGGAGCTTAGGAAAGGGTGTCTTCTGCAAGAAAAARATGCTACTAAGTCTGAGCACTTCTACCACATCACGTCAAGAGTTCTCTTATGAATCCGTTTATAACTTGTGGAACACAGYGTGTTTTTTCTGCTCTGCTGAAGGGGTGGAAAAGCAGTGGGAAGAGTTCAAAGACTTGCTAAGTTSCTTGAAGTTTAATGGAAACAAAAGTGTTCTGAAGAGATGGGACACGTCCATGAGCAATGGGTAGGAGAGCTGCAGTTCTGCCTTCAGGCATGAGAGGAACGATGGAGGATGAGTGTGAGGGACAAACACCACCTATGAAATGTGTTCCTATCTCTGTACTGGAAGTGGGACTGTGAAACAGCCAGTTWCACCAGTGTAAGGTGTTGTGCCAAGGTCCAAAGGTCACATGGGCTATCTATAGCTTTCCCTAGAAAATATCAGCTTAGGACTTAGGACTCACAGAAGGTGAGAAGCAGTAGAGTCTTAGCTATTATTCCTTCAGCCCCAGTTTTGTGTGTGCCTGTACCTCCTTATGGAAGGAGGTACAGGCACACACAAAACCTTCCTGTGAAAGGGATGGGATGTCTTTTAAGCATTTGGTGTGGGAGAATTAGACAGGAAAGTTCTCAGTGTGCTGTGCCCTCTTCACAGGGCAGAGTGGCAGGAAGGTGAGCCTGCAGCCAGCTCTCCAGCCCAAGTCCTTCTGGTGACGGTGCAGCCTTGACAGCACTTGTAAGAATCTCCCACTAAGAAAGCCCACATTACATAATGTGGAAGTTGATGTGGAGACTCCTCACTTTTATACCACTTTGMCTTGGATCACCAGGTGTGTCCAGAATCACATTTCATCTTGGAYTGATTTTGAAAGGTTTTTGGGTGTCTTTTTAGGAAAGCTGGAGATGCAACGGACATGGGTAGTCACTGTCTTTATAGAGATAAGAGATTCACATAATGGTACAAAGAATTAAAAGTAGTGGCTTGCAACAGTTACAAGGGCATTTATTTGGCATTTTCCCCTAAAATTCTCTGTGATAATGTTTTACCAATGCAATTTCTGATCCAACGTTTTTGTTTTCATAATGGATTGACTGCAATTATTGAGGTAGCTAGAGAGTTATTCAGACCACAAAAATGAGGCAGTTATCCTGAGTTCCTAAGATTTACCCTTGAAAAATTGGCATCAGTACAAAAATGCAGGTAGWCATATTTTGTTGTCTGACTCATCTCAGTGCATGCTTGCTTCTTTTCTTGTTCTCTCTCATTCCAAGACAGAAACACAAATGCAAGTGTGGCTGAGGCACAGGTGGAGACTTTACATTAAAATAAGTAAAAAAATAAACTCCTTAATTCACCACTGCAATCCTTGTGCATAAGCAAGATGTCTCCTGTTAAGGTGGTATAAGCAAGAACTGAGGACATCACACCCTSTGTGTTCTTCCCTTTCAAAGTGTTGATGTTTTACCAATCCCAAGGGAATACATAAACTTCTAGACCATTTTGAGTGGGGTGCCATTTTAACATGACTTTGTCTTTTTTTTTTTTGGATGCAAAAACTGTAGAAATTTCTTTGTGTTCTGTGTCAAGAACGAAAATCTAATCAAGGTTCTTACAGCAGAAGAAATCTTATGGAGGTATTTCCGTTTCAGCTGAGTTCCCTTTGACTCATGTTTTGTAGGGAGAGACTGACTCACACTTCACAGCTTGTTGGTAGGGGACTGTCCTGGGATGMGGGACAGCCAGAGGAACATCACTCTGCTCTGTGCAGAGACCTTGCCAAGAACTGGGCAGAGCAGACTCGCAGCCTTCTGTGTTCGTGAGGCCACACACATTCCTGTTTGGAAAAAGCTTCATTGCATAATGGAAACCTTAAGGTTTGACTCAGAGTGGAACACTCATTTTATTGTCTCTGGGCAGTACCTCCATGCCCATTCTGTTCAGTTAAACGTGCCCTTGCTTTGTCTGGGCAGCATTGGCTGCTGTTTTSCTAAATGCCCCAATTTTTTGTTAGTTTTAATAACTATTAATCTGTGAGGAGAAGGTGGTGCGGGGAATTTAGATGAAAATTCTCCAGGAACAGTCTCTTCCCTTAGCAGGAAAAYACTTGTGAAAATGAATGAAAGACCTTTTGGAATCTCATTTGGAATTAAGATTATTTTCCTGCTGAGATGATTAAATTAAAATTTTCATGCTCATCACTCCATATGCTTATGTGGTTTAAGAAGATCTACAATTAGTGACTATGCTTTTTGATATATTCTAAGAAATAATAACTTAGAGAATAAGGAGGTTTTGTAGACACAAGATTTCTGAGGATCATCTATGAATAATTAATCCACTTTTTTTACTGCATGAAGCAGAGGTGTGCTGGGAGGATACCAACATCTTCACTTTCCTGTGAACAACAGTTCGTGGAGAAAAATGAATGAGTTAATTGAAATGCTTCAGCTGCTATAAGAGAGTGACGTTTGGTTCGTGGTTTAAATTACCCTGAATTTAGCACTGAACAATAGATTTGCTGTCTAAACAAYCCAGCTATGCTAAATTCTCTGGTTATTTCACAAAGAATTGTTGAACTGAGTTGTTGGCTTTCTTCACTTCAGCTTTTAGATTTTTTTCAGTCCTTCCTTACATCTTATTTCCTGATGTTTGGAATCATCAGATTCGTTGCTGCTTCTTTATTTCTTTTCAGGCTTTCTCTGGATTTCCATGTTGGAGTTGTGTTCACCTAATGCTCTTTGATCTTATAGAAATAAMCTGCCTGGATTCTCATCTTAGTAATTTCAAATCTGTACAGCACTTTTAACTTCAGAAAAAAATTATAATTTTTCAGATTTCTCGAAAGCAAAGGTGATTGGAACCAACTTGTGTTAAACCACAGCCACAGCAGAACAAGAACAGTGAAGGAAAAGAGCCTGACTGGTAGCATATGTTTAAAACAGCTCTTTTTCTTGCAGTAATGTTCTCACATGATCAAAATCTATAAAGMAAAACTGTCACATAATCTTTGTTTTGGAAGCTCTGAGCACATTTGTGAACCAGGCCCCCCATCATGATGCAGGCCCCCAGATTCAGGGTCTGGTTTTGGCAGCTCTCTGGGAGAGGCAGAAGGTTTTGGAAATGGGTTCATCTAGAGAGGGTGCTAATAATTGCTCCTAGAGGGTTCATCTTCCCATTAGAAAGTACTCACTGCTTAACTCACACAAGTGACTGCTGGCTGCTCTCTGGAGCCATTGGCAAGAGTTCSCAGCACGCCAGTGGGGTGTTGGTGTTTTGGGGGATTGTGTTCTCTGTTGCAATAGGGCTGCAGCTGAAAGAGAGCTGTGAGTGTGACTTCCAGCAATGAAAGCAAATACTCTATTTTCTCTCTTTGTTAAAAGTAGTTCCCTCTTGTGCCAAACCTCCTTAATGTTACCTAGAAGTGGAGAAATTTAGGTCTTTATAAATYGGGCACAATACTGTGCCTGTCATTTATTGAGGAAAACTTCTAATTTTAAATCCTCTTATACCTACTCTTCCTTAATAAACAAAGCAAAACCCAGGTGGCACAGATTTGACAGTAGACAGCAAGAATTTAAAATTCCTGAACAGGAACAAATATATYGTAAGGGACCATATTTACTTTCAAATAATTGTAATAATAATAAACATTTTGCTTTTATATTGCCTTTTTCATCACTAGTTCTCTAAGCCCTTTTTGAAAAAAAGTTTGGCATTACTGTACTGTGTTTACTGTGGGAAAACATATGGATCCCATAYGATCTGGCACCAAGATCACTTAATAGCTGGGTGGCAATTAGAGCCCAACTCCCTCTTCAAGACTGAAATGCTRTTTCTTCTCTTCTTTCTCTTGGTAGCTTTGGATTGCCAGTGTATTTATTTAGGAGATGGCAAGTTGACTTCACAGATTAGTGTCCAAATGCTTGGGGAMAGATGCTATTTTTGGACCAAAGTTCACTTGCATCTGGAGGTGCCAAAATGTTTCCAAGCCCAGGAGTTCATCTGACCCTTTGAGCACAGAGAGAGGCTGGTGTGAGAACTCACTGCACTGAGATTCCCAGTCTGAGTTGCTCATTCCTGCCTTCTCTGAGACAGTGAGCTTGAGTCTGAGCATCAGAGACAGGCTGGAGGGAGCTGTGCTGCTGAAAATGTGAGCTGGCATAATAAATGTTTGAGTGTTAGAGGTGAGAGTGAGAAAACTGATAGAAGTGGATCCATCATAATTGTGCTTTCATAAAAGATGGAAACAAGCAGTGCTTTTAATCCATTATTTACTTACTAGATGGTATCTAATTATTTAGGCAATTTTCAAAGCCAGTTAAAGGCTTCACTGATTCCAAATTATATTTTAACTCATGCTGAACTCTGTTTTCCAGAGGCAAAATATGAGCAATTTTGATGCTTTTATGGGTAAAATACCTTCTTGTCTGTGAGAACTCTCATAATTTATCTGCTTAAGTACTGGAGGAAAAAATAAATTAAATATGCTGCTCATTAAAATGGTCTTTCCCCTGGTTCATTCTGTGCTTTTTCTATAGATTCTGGAAGCTGTAAGTGGAAAGCAGAGATTCAGTAGTCGCTAGAGCAGCTTTGTGACCCATCTAACATTCCCCCTTTCAGTTAAAAAGCTGTTTGCACAGGTCACAGATGATTGTGGTCTATTACTACTAATAGAACACAGTTATCAGTACAGTGACTTGGGCAAAAGTAGTTCACTCTTTTTTTTTTTGGAGATTCTTGGTGTGTATAAAAGTCGTTTGTAGGCTAAACTTTGAAATATGTCAAATAGACTTAATGTACTTTTGAGCAGGAACAGTCTCGTAGTCCTTGATGCTGCTGAGATTAGTCTCAGGACTGCCCTAAATTACTCCAGCTAGTAGCTTAATTGTTTCCATATAGAACAATTCGTAGTATCAAAGGGATTCTCAATTAGGCTGAATTTGTTATGTGATAGAATAGCAGGTTTAATGATAAGGGTGTTCTGTTGCATATCTCTRTGAAAACAAACATTTATTCTAACAATGAGCTTAGGTTTGTTTTTCCCACATCTTCAACTATTTGGGTTCTTATTTCCAGATTTGACCTGTTAGAGTTGTGGTGGTGTGGCAGGTGATTGCTGCAGGATTTGAGCCACAGTCACACACATTTGCATGTCAGGACCCAGAGTTTGGGTTTGGACCCGTTGCTGTTCAGGGCTTGTTAGATTTTAAGTGCAGAAGACACATCTGTGCTGAACTTTGAGAACTGCTAACAATTGGAGTTTTTCTTCTGCCCTCTTTAACCCTGCTGTCCCAGTGTTCATTTGGAATATTTTAAATGAATTCTGCACAAATTCAAAGACAGTTGAATAATAATACTTCTGATCTGGGCCCCAAATGAATTTGTAGTTATTCAGAAGAAAAAGTTTATTTGATGATTTTTCTTTTCTYCCTAAAGACAAAACTTTGATTAAGAAGCTTGTAATAGAACCTACCTATAACCTTAGCCTGGCTAAGTCAAACAGTTTTTGCCTCAGTATTTTAGAGCCATCTGTAAATCTTGGGTCTCAAAGTTCCACCATGAATGTGATAGAGAGTAGCATTGTGTAAAGTCATCACTAAACATCCATTTATTTAAGGGATAAGCAGAAGTAGCTGATGGAGTTGTGGTGGCAGAGTGTGATGGACTGAACATTTTCCAGGCTTCTCYCTTCTCTCTGTACAGACTTGAAATGGTAAAGATTGCCCCTCATCACTAGGAAATGGTTCAATGCCTAGTTCTCCCAACTGCTAATTTGAAAAGAAATGCTTTACTTCCTGGGAAATCTTTTTTGCTTCAGCTCCCATATTTAATTTTCCCTCAGTTTTGTGCTTCAAGAACCATCTGGTATCAGATTTTTTCCCCTGTTCTTGAATGCTTTTGGTATCTTCTGATTAATGACACACATGGAATTTGTCAGGTTTCTCAGTGAGGTAACACCACCTTTGTGTTTTAGTGTCCTGTTTATTAAATTAGTACAGGAGAGGACACAATGTTTTCTTGAAAGGATTCCCCTGTGGGGAGTTCACAGGACTGGTGGGACCTGTCCTTTTCAATCTGTAAATGCATCCTGTGGAGTTCCATACTGAGCAGTAGCCATATTGAATTTGGACATTTAAAAGAAGGCTGATGCCTTCTACCAAATTTCCTTGATTAATCTCTGAATGATGTGCTGAAAAGAGTAGAGGAAGTTTAGAAATAAACTTCTTAGTGGAAGAACCAAATAKTCAGAAGTCTCATCAGATCTTAAATACAGCTTCAATTTTAATTTATAAGCACTATTGGCTGGTGAAAATGAAATACTCAGAGGTTAGCCTAATTTCTGATGACAGCAGATTCTTAAGCAGCTGAAAACCTGCAATGCATTTTGCTCATTCTGGTGGAGTAGGCTAATTATAAAACCATATGGGAGACATTGGAATACTGTGTTACACACATATTTGATGTGGAGTGATGCCTTTTAAATAGAATAAAAAAAAAAAGTCACTGAGATTTCAAAAGATGTTTTCATCAGTCATAGATCAACCTTGGCATGGTAAGGTATGAAAAGAAAGTTCCTAAAGTAAAAAATGAAAAACGGACTCAGGCACTGCTGAAAGACCTCCCAGTAATAAGACAAATTTTGACTGGGAAAAGAAAGAATTGAGTAAAGACTACTGAGTGTGTGTGACAGTGGGAGAGTTGTTCAGGTGGATTAGTGAAGGGCTCAGATTTAACTGAGTAAATGCTCTTATGGGATGATGTATCACTAATTAGTTGTTTTTTTCTTTGTTAGGTTAACCCCCCCTAATCCCCAACATGCTCTCAGAAATAAGTGAATTTGATTTTATTGTAAATTTAGCAGAAATTACYATTACATGTCCCACTAATTTTATCTGAAAGTTGTAAAGCACTTTAGGGTAGCTACAATTTCTTTATATATTGTTAAATTATTGTCCATGTTGTGTTCTCATGAAGCAATGCAGGTCTGAGCAAGAAAGGGGGCTATAAAGCCGTGTTGGCTGTCATTATTAATCTTTACTTGTTTTTAATATGTATCTAGTAAAAGGTTTTCCATTATTTTGCTGAGGGATCATGTCAGTCTCCATCCASTTTTTATTTGCTCATTCTCCGTTTGTTTGCCTCCCAAAACCTTTTGGTTGCTTTCTTCCCCTCCTTCCATTTTCTTCTTTGTTCTCTGGAATTACTGATGCTCCAAAAATTGCCATTTAGCAGTAATGCTTTAGACTTTAAGTGACTATTTTATTTTTTTTTCTGGGGGGAAATTGTCGATTTGGTAAAGTTAAGAAGACTGAGTTACTTTTTGCCAGTTCAGATCTGTACTTYTGAGGGCTCTCAGTGAAAACAAAAGGGACGTGACCATTTCAGAAGCCAAGAGCACTTTTGCAAGCCACCCCAGTGTGTGGTTCTGTAAATGACTGGTTTCCCAACTTGCAGTAAAGAGCCAACCCTGTTGGCAATAATTTTGTTACAGGGTAAAACAGCAAAAGTGAACTCAAAACTGAGCCTAATTCAATTGGCTATCACATGACAATGAGTGGTTTGAAGCATTTTGAGTTACTTTCTGATCACCGTGTGTCTATTTTTAACAGAGTTTAGGGCTAGAAAGAGTGAGAAGTAAAGATGTGGATTTCCCTGTTTCTAGGAGCTGGCTAAAGTTCTTGGACTGACAGACAAAATCATCCTTCATCGCTTATAAACTGAAGGATAATCAATGTAATTTTTTCCTATCACTTGAAACTCATCTAAAGCTCTTTATAAGTACAGGATGCCCTATCTCACCATCTTGAGTGATGGCTCTATAGGTGGAGCAGATTTTAGGAGCCTTTGGAAGTTTTTTYGTTATAAAGAGGTTTCTCAAGGCCCTTCAAAGACTCCAGCATTCACATAATCCTTGTTGTCTTTAAATTATGATAACATTCCTGCTTGTCACATCACACAGACYATAATGAAAGGCACAGATTAACCACCTGGGCCATTTACTGCTAAGTGCTAATAACTGCAAATCCAAAGGAAAGGCATTGCCACTTTAGCAGTGACTGCCCTTCACAGACAAGCCTTAATCCCCTGCAGTGTGAGCATGAGAAAACTTGTTTCTTCCAGAGCTGGACAATATTGTGGTTGCCCTATTGTCTCATTGCAGTAGATGTGTTTTCATTAACATTCTAGATGGAATTTTTCCTTTCTGCCTTCTCTTGTTTGACTGACACCAGCTTTGTAGCTTCTCAGGGGATGGGTTGTATCTCAGCATTCAATTTACCCTGTCAGATAGTTCCTTCTTTCCCTTTTTTTAAAAAATTTTTTTATTAAATACAACTTTTTTAAAGTTGATGTTTCTTTTCACAGTATTTTCTAGAGGCTTAAAGCTTTAAGACCAACAACATTATTACATCAGTCAAGTGCCAGCAGGAAAGTCTCTTAAAAAAGACAGGAATAAAGTAATCTATAATCCACCTTGACTAATGTTTGTCAGACCAAAGAAAAGGAAACTTTAGCAAATAGAATTTTTAAGGACTGRGAAGGGGGGGCATGTGGGAGGAAGGGGCATATTTAATAACTRTCAGGACATTCAGAAGAGCTTAGAAAAGAGTTTTTTTCCAGATGTTGTAATGTGAGGAGGCCACATGCTTMGTTTATTTGCAGAAATTCATCTTGCACTGATTTCTGTGTTATGGAAGGATCTTGTTTTTGYATTTGTTTCCATAAACATCTTGATTTAAATATTCCACATATATCAATTGCAAATGGGTTGRAATAAGAATAACAAAGGGGCAGTTATGAAAATTTGAATGTTTTATTAYGCATGACTTATTTCCTTCTGTCCTGTCCTTTCAGAGAGGTAGGCAGACGACCCTGAAGCCTCAGGTCTTTGTCAGGGTTATGTGGAAAAAAACAAAAGGTGGGGCTGAGCTGGGAAAAGGGGACCAGTAAGTGTTCAGTCAGGAATGAGGGAGCAGTGGYTGGGGAGCATTAGGAGGGAGAAAGGGAGAGAAGGACCAGGCCTTGCAGAAGCCCAGGGATGCTGAGGTGAAATGGCTTGGGCTGGTATGGAGGCTCTGATTCTCCAGCTGAGTGTTCCTGGAATGGGCAATGGAAACAAYGGCAGYTCCCATTCACTTCAGGGCCTTTGTTTAATAACCAGGGCTGCAGGCAAAATGTGCTGGGGGCTGCTGCAGAGCATAATGATGATGGAATTATGGGCAGTCCTGCCAAGCTTCCCTGCCTGGCACAGCCTCTCTGTTCTGTGTGAATTCTCCCTAGGATATCCTTGGCAGTGCAGTCCTGTGCCATTCCCTGCTTCCCAGGACCCTTCCAGCACACAGCTGTCGGGCCTTGCCTCCAATTGAGAAAAAGAAAATGCCAAAAATTCCACTTGCTGTGAAAATGTTACATTGCATGTTACACTGTCAAACACTGAGACTAGGCAAAACTAAACAATAGAGGGTATAACATGAGATCCATTTTGTAGAAATTAAGATGCCATATCCTGTAATTTTTTCCAAATCCTGTATTTTTTTATATCACTTACGTAATACTGACAGTCCAGAATATTTTAATAAGGTTAATTCTTCCTATGATAAGATCTCTTTCTCTTTAAGGTATTTATTTTAACAATTTATTTAACAGTCACAGAGTAACATTTTTTTTTCAGCTAGCAGCAGCAGAGCCACCTTCATTTACAATGCACTTGGCTTCAAAATTAGGTAGTGGCAAAAGGCTGCAAATTTTTCACCCTTTTTGTTTTGTGTAAGCTGTAGGTAAAAACTGATCTCCACGCTCTTTTTGTTTAAAGAGCTCAAATGAATTCTGTCTGTCTCCAATAAGCAGCATAATAGCCAGCAGTAGTCACTGTGCTCTTATCTAAAGATACAGATAGGCACAGATCATGTTGTGTTATTTGAAAAATGGTGTGTAATTATGGAAATAAAGAAAATGTTCGAAGAGATGAGCTGCTGTCACATGTGCACATTCAGCTTTTGTTTTCTGGGAAACTGTTTGGGTTTCTCCAAGCATAAATTCCCCACATGTGAAGTTATGAGGCTTCTTCAAAAGGATGAACCAACTTTCTATTTTTATTTACTRAGAAAAAGGAGATTTCCCTGTAAGGTGGGCTTTTCAGCATGTTCAATGCTGCATCCCTTACAAATTTTCTAAAATAATTTAAACCTCCAAACTCTGAACTAGCTCCCAGACAAACCACACAAGAGCTTTCTGTGCAGTTTTCTACTTCCAGGACATTACTTTCTAAGGAGGAACTTTCCGAGAACGTCACATTTCTTTGTCCTTTGCCATGCTTGGTATAGAAATTGTTTTGGGGCATGAAATATATTTGGTTACTATATGGTGCTTATTCACTGCTTACAATAAATGTACTTGATGTTGGGCAGCTAGTAATTGCAAATCTGGGCACTTAGGAACCTGTGTATTCCTGCAGGAGGCACTGAGTTTAAAAGCCCTTCTAYCATCTGTGACTGGCCTGTTTTATATCAAGGTTCTTCTTGAAGAGGTCTGGAGAGCTTTAGGCAGCATGATTTGGTCAATCTCTGTCTATTTATGGTTAAAGACAGCATAATCCTGAGAGGTATGGGGATCAAGAGTACTTTAATCAGTATTTGACAAAGAATTAGGGAAAAGCTCTTGAGTTGAATTTTGATTTCCTCACAGAGAGCTGTGATTCTCAGAGATGAAGTGACATTGTGGGAAATAATCTTGTAAAGGGGTCAAAAATTCAAAACCCAGTCCTGAAACCAGTTTCTGAATCCCAAAAGATTGCTGTTGAATAAACAGTTATAAAATAACTCGATGGGAGGCCTTTTGTTTTTGAGAAGTCTCAGACATTGAGGCTTAAAAGTCACGTAGCAAACTTTCTTGTATCATGTTTTGTACCTTCTGATAATTAATGCAGCCCACCAGAGCTCTCATTAAATTGTATATGATTTGTGCAAGAGCCAAAGGATTTTACTTGTTCAGTTCAGGAAAATCCTACACAGGCTCATCCTAATTACAGCTACTGTGTCTATATTTACAGTGTTCTTTAGAATTACAATTTTATAATGCTACCAAGAAGTTGAGCATCTTTTCCTGTTTGTATTCTTGTGGCATCTGAGGGCCCTTGGAGAGACCCCAGGCGAAGGGACAGTGACTGATGACAGAAGGTTTCTCCTGGTGTTTTCTCATTGCTTTGTTGAAACAAACCCGTGTCTCAATATCAAGGTGGGATGCTTGGTATCGGGAAAGGGAGAGCCAGAAAAAGCCAGAATTTGGTAATTTAGGTGTGACACAAGGTAAGCTCAAGTTTCAAGGCTCAAATCAGACATTACTTTAACTTCTATCTTCCACCATGAGCCCGAGTGCCAAAGCCTCAGGCTGTAGAGGTGTGTCTTTGTGGCCCTTGCACAGTTTTGCAATGAAMTCAGTTCTGTCTTGATAGAGCAAAAGAAGGGCTAAATTATCACTATTCCACCTGCCTCCCCCAGCAATGGAATTGTTTTCTAGCTAGCCAGCTCCCCAATTACTCTCCTGCTGTGAGATTCAGTAACCTGTCACAGGTCTGTTGTACTGCAGGAGCTGAGCCAGGCTCTGTGTGCCAGTGCAGGGTATTAAACCCACAGCAATTCCCAATTCCTCATTTGTCTTTTGCTGTATGATGTGGTGTGTCTGATCACCTGAGGTGTACAATACTGAATTAGTAAYTAAAACTTGTAAATAAGCAGTGATTTTTTTTTTTAAATAGTATTTGAAATATTCCCTCCCATCCAGTAATCATGTATCAGCCTGGAATTCAAGCATTCTTACAGAACTGCAATTCCAGACACATCAGTGACATGAATGTGTTCCTGACAGCTCATATTTTTGAATTGGCAGACATTTGCCTTACCTAGGTGTGATACTGAACCTATTTTCCAAGACAGAACTAAACCCCAGAGTTTGGTCATGAAATAGTCATATTTAAATGGGATACAGAGCTTAAAATGCCCCCATCTTATCAGTACTTCTTAGTATGATTTTGTACTTGCATTGTTTGCTCTTGTTAATAAGAACTTTCCTAAAGCTTAAGACTTGAATAAATGAATATTTAATTTAAGTAGAATGGTAAACTATCCAAGGGTTTGTGGATGCCTGGGGTTATCCCTTGGTTACTGCATCTCTGAGAGTTCACTCTGAAGCACAGATTAAACCACCAAGCCTTTATTTAAATGTTGTGACCTGCCAAATAGACTCATCAGGCAGTTGGAGGGATAGCTTCAGATTTCTCTAGGTCTGCTTAGAAAAACAGCACAAATGTGCCTAGCAATTCTTTACTGCTGTGTTAGGGGTGGAACTTCAGAATCTGTGTCTTCAAATAGAAAGGAGTCTCTTGTCTCTGACCAGGCCGACCTAGCTGAAGATGTCCCTGCTCATTGCAGGGGGGTTGTACTAATAAAGGTCCCTTCCAACCCAGCAACTTTGTGTTTCTATGATTTCCAACTTTGCTAGCAGTGTAATACCTCAGCTTCCTCTGTTACTGTAAAACCAGCATGGGATAATCCWGGAGGAATATTATCTGGCTCAGCCAAAATATTGGTTGGGATGGAAYGTTTCTTTGGGAGGGGTGTAGGATGAGAACGCGTGCTTTAATTAATGCATTAAATTAACTGCAGGCCTCTGTTGTTCTGACGGCACCTTTTCCAAATGGGTGCCAGAAATCCTTTACGAATTCCTGCACCAGGCCTGCTGGACAGAAGAGTCAGAAAGAGGAGAAGGCCCCATGTGGAAGGCTGGAGAGTATTGTCCTTCACAGGAAGGATCAGACTGACAGAATCAGAATGTTTTCTGTAAACCAAGTTTTGACCACTTAAAAAGTATAGTGGTGTGTTCCTCTAACAGCCACCACTTCTGTAATGTCTTCTGGTTTTTTCCCCTCTGGTGTTTGTGTGTGTGTGTGGGTTTTTTTTTCACCTTTTTTTTTCCCTAGTCTATAAAGCCTAGCTTGGTGCTAGACTTTTTAGCTGTTCATCTGGTCATGTGAATTAGAAACTCAGTTTTTTTCACAGTTAAAATATTACTTTGCTTCGAAACAACATTCTTGGATGAATTTTTATAATGCTTCTTCAAAATGTTTATAAAACAGACATAAGAATTATTTCTGAGATTTTCATAAAAATTTATTCTCAACATATGAGTAGGTTTTTTTTTTAATTCTTAGAACTTTTATCAATTTACTCTACAATTTACTTTAGTAATTTTAGCTTAGTAGTCTCAAAGTATTATGTAGTGAATTCTTAATAACAAATGAAAAGATGCCCTGTTTTCCCCATATGAATTGGCAGAGAATCCGTGTTCTCTGTACCAAGAATGTAATTTAAAATGGTACATTATGACCTTAATTTTGAATTGTAAAGCCCTTCATCCTGGGAGGATGAACAGCCCYCAGGCACTGGTGCAAAGGGGGAAACTGGAGTAAAGCTCAGGACTTTGGCAGTAAGAAAACTTGATCCCTCAATCTCTGCCAATGAGCTGAAGTGTGATTTAAAGTTTCTACTCTGGTTTTGCTTTCTTGTCTGCCAAGGCAGGGTGGCCCAGAAGCCCAGTAATCAGCAGAACCTGGCTGGGAGGTAAATCCCCTGCACAGGCTGGCATCTCTGCACTGTCACAGCTTCTCAGGGAGATTACAYGAGAATGATGTCTTGGATGGTTAGCCAACCTTGACAGCTCTATGGTAGAGCTGGTTACAGAATCTATTGCAGAACCTGAGCATTTCTGTCTCATTCTGAGCACGGAGGCAAASCAGAGATACTCTATCTGAAACTTGATTTTAGCTCGTTATGGTTTCATGCACATGTCAATATTTTCTGCTCTGTAATGGTAATCAATAGCTAAAGAAAAAGGTAAATTTATAAKAAAAATTATTTATCAAAATGTTTGTTTTACAAATTCTTCTTTCCTAGGCTTGCATGAGCAAATGATATTTATTGACTATAATTGGATATGATTGCCTTCTTTATTCTAGGCAGAACAATTTTTTGCTACTCTCTCCCTCTGTATTTGCTTTTCAAATTCAATTTTCTATACCAAAGAGAGTGAGAAGGCCATTTAACACAATGGTACTTACTTAGAATACTGATTATATAGTGTTCTCTGTCCTCTTCCCATCTTTGAGACACTTTATTCCCTGATGAATTATAGCAGTACTAAAAATCATAAACTGTAGCAGTAATAGACAGCTGATAGGCTTCATATATGGAAAAATAACTTCTTTCAAAGTTTTTCATCATGATAGACATATAAATTAGGAYTGAAATAAAAAATCCCTCAGGGATATTTTCTTTGTTATAAAAATGCCTCCTTACATGACTTGGTTTAGTTATTTTAGCTCTGTAAGTACAGTGTATTGCTCATTGTAAATAGCATATTAATTGATGCTAATAAGAAGTAGCTGTATTGCTGTATTGCAAATAGTTTGTGCTATGGTACTAAGTTATCACCTACCCTCTAGCTACAARATTTAGTGGTGTGCTGGGCCAGCATTCTACACTGAAATGTTGTTACTTAAGTTACACTGAAAATGGGGGTGAAAAAGCGTGCAGGCTTTCTCAGTCCCTGCTTCTCTAAGCAAATTCTTCTCTAACTCTATTTGCTGCTACTAGGAAATGCTGTTAAAATGTCGGATCCTTGCAGAAAGTACAATTTCCCATTTGTGCTGACATGGGGCTCTACAGTGGRCAGTGTCATAAGAAAGTAAGCTTAGTTCAACAGTGTATTATAGCTGGCTCCAGTGCAGGCTGAGGCTCCTGCCAACAGGCTGATGCCCTTCTCCTGCAGGGAAAAAGCAAACCCTCTTTCAGTTCTCTTCTGATGTCAAAGTTTGGAAATTTGGTACCTTCTGACTTTTTGATGGGGATGGAAAGGGAGAAACTGAGTAAGGAGCTYGTTATCTTGGAGGCCATTTATTGCTCTGACGGAAGTGGAAGGCCTAAGGTGCTCATGGATTCTTTCCTTTGTGTTTCCTGGAAGGATTATATTGCCCACAGCAATKATTTGGGAGAAGGCAGGGGCTGTAATTTCACCAAAACCTCCCCCTGAGCAGGAATGACAATACTACAACCAAATAGAAGTTTGAAGTTGACCTTTGGTCAGAAATGTTCTCTTGCCTGCTGAAGAGTGATCCACAGTTCCCCTCACTCCACACAGCTTTCTGCTTCACAGTTTTCTGGGTTTCTCAGTGCAGATACAAGGAATTCATTGCCTGACAGACAGCAGGTGCCTGCATGCTTCATGGAGRATCTGAAGCACAGGAGAGTTCCAGGATGTCCTCTCCAAGCCTGCTCAGGCAGGCACTGACCCATTGAAGGCAGAGCTAAGTGCTTTCTGAGATGAGTCCTCCTGGTGAAGGGAGGGCAGCTGCTTCCAGAGCTCAYCACTGTGTCTTCCTTCATACTAAGAAGTCATTTCTTTAAGCAAATGTTTATATTTGAAAAACTTTCCCCATTTAGTTCTGCTCCCCTGTGATACAGACAGCACAAGTTCCAGTCCTTTTAGAAGGGTACAGCTTTGTGCTACATAGCAGTTTACAGCTGGATATTCAATAATTAATTTTTACTTAGGTTAGATCCTTTATTTGGAAATAGGACACCATTTACACTATCAAATACTGTTTCTATGTATATTCCATTAATCTAGAACTTAGTGTTGCTTTGCATCATTTCCAAGTGCTGGTATATACATGTAGCATAAGTATTATGGTGTTAACTCCTTTAGATTTACTAGATATTTCTTTTCTCTGGTTTTCAGGCTAGTGCTGCCCTGATTTTTATTCTGTACTTACAGTATAAAAACACAAGTAGCAGAATTGCAAATTTTGACCTTTCTGTCTTAATTATGGTGTRTATTATTTTATGCCTTCGAGCTCTTCTAGTTTAGGAGGAAGTTAACTTTGGTGGGGRAAGCTTGTGCCAAATGCACTTGACAGATTAAAAATTTTCAGTCGATGCCCTCAGATTCTGATGTGCATTTTTGTTCTGCTGTCTAATTATAGTGCCAGAAGAAGGGTGTGCAATATGCTGCTGCTTYCTTCCTGCAGTGCAGTAGAGTGCATTTTGCCTAATGATGGAGGAGTAAGATTCTGTAGTGCACCAGGAGCTCTGTCTTGCTTTTTGAGCAAAGCACAAAATAACTCCTTTGTATGTTGTCATAGAAAAGAACCTTGAGTCTTTGTTTTAGTACTTGACAAGAAACCTCTCTAAAGTGAGGAAATAATTTAATATTGGTTTTAGATTCTCACCACAGAGTCACTGCATAATTTTGTGTAGTGCTTTTTCTTATGTGTATAGAATTAATGCACAGATACCARTGCACCACCATCTTAGCTAGCAGATAAATAATATTTTTAATTTTGTTGGATTTTGTGTAGCAAATCCATAAACCCATGGAAATATCTGTACTGAAGACACTTTTCACAGCTTCTCTGCTTCTGTCTTTATGCTGAATAGGTACAACCCAAGGAGTAGATCCAAACAAATGATTGCCTGTGGAGGAATTAAGATAGGGAGGATGTTTGAAGGATGCATGCCCAAACACTCTTTTTAAGGGTTCAGTTTGCTTTTCAGCTACTGGTGAATTGAAGTGATGAAATTAGCTGGAACCAGAGGGTGGTTTGAACAAAAGACTCACCTGCTCAGGGTCATGTAAAAAAGTTTAGACAAAAGCATCTTGTTTAAAACAAAATGCATCTATCCAAGCTAATCCATGTGGATAACACATTTAGGGTTCTCACTGACAGGAGGTCACAGCCATCTGTATTTGATTGAATAACATTGTATCAAAGTCAACATGCTGAGGGCGCACCAGAAGTTATCAGAATTATCATTTCAATTAAACAGATGGCTGAGGAATCAAATGAAGAGCCTTTGAGTGATGGCTRCAGAATCAATAATGTCTTTCTGAGCTTTATTGATTTATCTTTGTCCAGGCAGTAGAATTGATTTATGTCTCTAGCTTTATTTTGATAAGTCAATGATAGCTCAACTATTCCTAAATTAATGTCTTCTTTTTGTGGGGCTTACATTATTTTTTCCTCCTGGTGAAGAGACAGAATTTTACATCAAGCCAAACTGATTTTACTAAGTAATTCTGTGGCTAATGGGGTATCATAAATCAAGCAGAAGGATGGTCTCTGCWGTTTCACATGGAATGGATGGCTTTGAGTTGTGGCAAAGGCATGTATTTATTTAACCAGTCTGAGGGTATTGCATTTTTCCTCTTTGTGCTAACAGAGTGGTTGACGTTTGCAAGCAGACAGGATTCTTGCTGTGAAGAATGCAGYAGTGTGAGGATTGTAATGTCTTTCCATAAATAACAGGGAAAGAGAGGGGAAAAACGTGTCTGTGTGTGAGAGAAGAAAAGGGGAGTCCAGCTCCACAACTAAGCTGCTTTTGCCCTATGGTGCATTCCAAAYGCATGGAAAAGATGGAACACGTGGAGCTCAGTCTTGTGGTGTGGGGAACAGAGCCTGGTGTGGTACCAGTTGCTGCTTACAAAGCTGGACAGCAGTGTTCGTTTTGCTGCTGTTAGAAATGTCCATGTCATTTAAAGTTTTGTTATCCAGGTCACTGAAGTACTGGCAATAATTTTAGAAGCTTGTAAAGCAAGCACTCCACAACTGCTTGCTTGCCTTTTTCTTTTACAGTATGTACCCTTAAAAGTTCCTAGGAATACTTTTTGGGGCTTTTTCTAAAAAGAAGGACTGAAAAATAGCACCAATAACTAAATCTTCCCTGCCATGGTCTCTTTCCTGCAGTTTTTTTTCAAACACAGGTAAATTGTTCAGTAAATACTGAATAAGTGGAATCTGTGGCCAGGTTCCAGATTMCCAGATCTGATGGTAAATGAAGCTGGGAGCTCTGAGGCAATCAAAAGTTATRTTTAGGGCTTAGATTTTCATTGGCCTGATAGTTCACAGTAGCTCTACCAGGACCCAGCCAAGCTGTGCCTCTCTGCCAGCTCAAGCTTTAAAAATCGTTGCAGCTTTATACAATGTCATATATAATGTATATATATTATAATTTATCCTTCTGGGGATCTTCATGTATCAAACAGAACATGGCTACAAGTTGCTTCAACTATTTCAATCTGTATCTATTTTTTTTAAAATGAGAGGGAATAGTAGTATTGAAATGCAGTGTGTTTGGAAGGAATGCCAGGGGACCTGGGTCGTAATTCTAGCACTGGCTGATGTCAATAATCAGGGAAATTACTTCATTTCTTTTATCTTCATCAGTGATTAAAAGGATAAGTGGGCCCAGAATTGCTAAATCCTACCTATTTTTAAAATTCCTTTRGTTTAGGTGGTAGCTTAGGATCTCAATTCCTTGGAGCATAGAGGTCCCTCTCTTTAATTACCTTTATCAGGGGAAGCTGTGTGGTTTAATTTGGGCCAGGTTTTTTGAAGGTCATAAATTCAAAGCCCTGTTGTTACTGAGTAGGCAGAATAGAAATGCTATGTTAAAAAAAATCAGCTTTCAAGGCTGGAGTAAAAGCTAATTATTTGATCTTAAAAAAGCAAAATAAAGAAAAAAACCAATACAGGGACAAACTAAAAAAAAAAATCATGAATTTAAGAAATTAGAAAAAAAAGACTTTTTCCACCAAAATACAAGGAAAGTCAAACCACTGCTTGTAATTATGTTTCATCATAATTGTAATTATTAAGTGGTATTTGAGACTTGTGTAACTTAATATTCCAGATAAGCTTTTCTATGAAAACATAAGCAGATAACTCTAATCAGATCTAAATTCAACAGGAACAYTGTAGATAAACCTACATATTTAAAAGTTCTTTTATTATTTAGTGCTCCCTTGCTTTTGAATACTGGTTATTTATGCAGTAGTTGCATAATTTCTTTGTTACTTGGGACAATAAATATATGTACACATACAGACAGGTATCTTTAAAGTTTCAGTCTTAAGAGACTCAATTAATGAGAGAACAAAGATTTAGAGGATGACCTTTCCCAGAGGTATAACAGGTTGTGGTAGGTTTTCTTTTCTCTAAATGCATGTATTTTCTGCCCAGTCAAGTCCATGATCTGAAAGCACTGCTGCCTTCTGGGGTCTCAGAAARCTAAGTAATAAAAGGCATTTAAACATCACTTTAGTTAAAGAGGCCTGCCTGGGGGGGTGTGTGTTTGAAAATCTACACTGAAGAGATTTACCATGCAAGGAAAGCCATGATGCAAACCCCCCTTTTTTAGTACAACACTATAGGGTGGTCACTCAGTTTCAACTTAGGTAAGGTAGGAAAGTCATGTAGAAACACAGTAAGAAAAGGAGATAAAAGCATTCCAGCTGTCATTCCAATATTCCAACAGTACCACTTCAGTCAGATTTTGAGCACAATGGGACTGTGCTGATCTGTGCTACATCCGTGTCAAGCCATTGTCTGGCATCAGCATCTGCATAGCTGCTATTGTTTCACTGGAGCAGCTGCCACTCAAACCTGAGATGGAGTAGGTGGGAAGGCATTCCAGAGTTACACTTGCATTGTGCTACACAAAGAGAACTATTGGGATAACTCCCCCCACGTTTTTCTTTTCCTTTTTTTARACTTTGCTTTAATGCAAGGAATCTTTTATTTGAAATATTGGGCAGGCTGATAAGCAGGATTCTGGAGATGAAAATTACAATACAGAAATGTCTAAAGATGAAATGATCTGTGTGACAGAGTATAGATGTACAGGTTGTACTTCTCATCACTTTTGGTAGTGGGTGGACAGTCTGAACTGAAATCCCTGGTTCTTTATAGAAATATTTCATTCATATGTGAGCGCTGGGTTATGCATGAAGGAAATTAAATTTGTTCRCATTGAGAGAAAATGAATACAGGTTTGTAATCTGTATTCAGGCTATTAGAGAAAGACAATGGAGACAGTTCAGAGGGTGGCAGATGTAGGGCTGAACAGAGGTAAGGGGTCAKTGYTCAGCAGTCAGCAYGAGGTAGCTGCTAGGCTAAGGAAAAATGAGTTGCAGCAGGAAATTCTKTACTGTGGGGRTGGTGARACACTGGAACAGGYTGCCCAGGAAGTTRTGGGTGCCCCAGCACTGGAAKTGTTCAGGGCTGGGTTGGRTAAGGCCTTGAGCATCCTGGGRTAGWGGGAGCTGTCCCTGCACATGGCAGGGAGTGGGGACTGGATGAACTTTAAGGCCAGTATCAACATTCCATGATCTGAGCACAGGTGYTGGCTAAAATGAATGCTCTCCAGASAKCYTTCCAACTTCTGCAATTCTTTGAAAAGAAGAATCAGGATGGCTTTTCATTTTCCCTAACATGCCATGCATTTCATGTAGACTYTAATTTCCCATTTACTTTAGTGCCTTTAGGAAGATAAGTTTCTACTTTCACTTAATGCCTTGTTGACCACAGGGGTCAGCTGGGGAAGGTGTGTTTCCCTTAATGTCCTTTAGAAGTGGAAGGGACAGCTAATATCCATAATTACTCTCTGAAAAAATATAGTGATTAAATAACTTTTCTCTGAAAATAAAAAAACCCCAAGTTTTCAAGCGCTGATGGAAGGAGCAGTGCTYTGCTCTATCTCCTGAATAGCTCTTTTGTAGGAATTGAGCTGGGAGTTCATTAGCAATGACTGTGAAGCACACACTGAAAAGTTTCTCTGGACCAACTTTGCAAAAGGCAAAGCTTCAAAGATCTTCTCTTAGCAAAGTAAAGGATGCAATGCATTTCAAGTTGTGTTACAGGCTTTGCAAGTCCATTGTTAAAACAGTTCTTGATAAAATGTTAACAATTTGAATAGAAAGATGATCAATCTTTAAAAAAAAAGTGCTGCCTGTCATTACAGGATTTCTTTCTGCATTGATATCTTCAGATTGTTCAAATATTGAACAATTTCTTATTTAAACATTTAGCTGCAACAATGTGCTCAGTTAGTAGGTAACAAGGGACCTATTGAATTGGACAAGAAATTTTTTTTTTTAGTGTGTTCTGTTTGATTTGTCTCATATGAAACCAATCAAAGGTAGACAGGAGAGATTATTATGCCTAAACTTTCTTATTAAGGTTAAAGTAAGAGGAATATTGATATTTTAATTTCCAGCCCTCTCATTCATGCTTTGTGAAAGAAAAGGATGCATGTGGCTTAAATTTGAAATTTTTAATGGGAAGAACAGTGATCTGTGCAGAAATTTTAGCATCAAGGGTTTGATGACCTTTGCCATAAAATGAAGGAAAAGAAGTCAAAAACATTCAGGAAGTTGCTGCCAGACCACTTTAATTCTGTAGGAATGGGATCACATTCTCCAATCCAAGCAGTTCTTTGGTAAAAGGTGGTAAATTACGGGAGCCACAATTAACAAACCTGTATGTTAATTATGGTTGCTATAGGACCACTTGCATAATTTTACAGGTTTTATGTATAACTCTGTTATAGTTAATTTTCATTTGTCTTATTAGACCAAACTGAAAAAGTGAGGTTTAGTTTTTTTCCCCTCCTTCTAGTGATAGTTTTGTAATTTGATTTTTATTATTTTGGCAACCCACAGAGTTCTGGCACTTCTAGCCTTATCCCACCTGTTTTTTTGGTTTTTTTTTTTTTGAGAGACCATAGTAGTGCAGAGATTTGTATAGAATTCTATGGGTTGGAATGCTTCAGACTTTAGATTAATGCCATTTTGATAATAGAGTATTAGAATGGTCAATTCTCATGAGAGTGCATGGATATGTGAGGCCTTGAAAACCATATTAGTGTGAATCCATCATACAATATGAACTCAAAGGTGTTACCTCTACCTCAGTTCCACAGGGAATATTAAAAATAAACCACAATGGAATCTTTTTAGTGAGATATAATGTGGATTAATTAAAAAAAATGCATACCAGAAAGTACCATTTGTATAAATACAGTAGTGACTCRATTTTAACTTCATGTGGGAAAGACATGAGCAGTTCTATAGGCACCTCATTGTAKCATAGGGACCATAAAACCACAGAGTCTAGGCTGATGTAAAATTGAGATAAAAGCATAAAACATGATGTCACTATTTGGCACTATATATACACATGGCAGTGTACTCAATCTTTCTTTGAATAATATGCTTGGCAAAGGCAGCTTTTGCCAAGAGCCTGAAGTGGAAGGTGGAAACTGAATGGACTGAAGCAGAAGTGAGGATGTGTCTGTTGCTGCTGCTTTCCCAGTTACCTGTTCCTGTGCAGTGCAGGGACAGGCTGAGCTCCTGGTGTTGTCCATCACTGCTCAGCCACAGGGCCATGGCACAGCTGCATTACCTGGTGGAGCTGTTGCTGTTTCTGGCCTGTTCCTTCCACTTCTATGGAGTCTTGAAGTCGTTAATAGAACTGGTTAAAGTCAGAGAGCAGCTGAGAGCAGGTCCTCCAAAAGTGGTGGGGGGTTGTGGAGCAAAGACAGGGAAGGAGAGTGAGGAAAAGATGATAGAGAATTACATGAAGGCTGTCCAACTATTCTTTATACCAGGCTCTGGAGCAGAGTAGTGGATGATAACGAGATGCAGTAAAAGGGAAGAGGGAACCAGAACTACTTGCTTACTCTTTGCAACATACTTGATGWGATTTTGAGATAGGTCAAGGAGGGATTTTTTATATTATATTTAATTATCAGGGTTTTGTTGTTTAGCTGACATTAGGATGTTCAGCTTTTCTGACATTGATACGGTGTGCTTGCTTCTTTTAGAAGTATTTGCACAAACCCCCAGGTCTGCAGCGGTTGAGTGGTTCATATTACAGTCCCACAGCTCACTTATAATTGAACTAGTGTGCTTTTCCCACTCTGTGCCTGTCTCTGGATGTAGAACCAGTGATACTGCTGATAACCTTCCTAACCAGGTAGGAAAGCCCCCTCCCACCCAAAATAATGCAGAAGTGTTCTTTGTTAAAAGGKTATTATCAAAGCAAGGCAGGAAGAACTTCTGGAAGCTGAGAGCTCTAYTCTTGCTGCCTGTTGGAATGCTCTGTGGAGTGAACCCACGTGCAGGGTTTATAGCTGGGAGATGTTCAGTTGGCAGGGAACCTGCAGGTGGCAAGCACAAGGCTGTTTTATAACCACAGCTGTTTTATAACCACATTTCAGCCATGGCTGCTGCATTTTGGCAAGCCCAGRCTCAGCCCTTCATATCAGTGCCAGAATGAGATGAGCAATCATGTTTGATTTTTTAAGAATTATTTGCCTTTACAGAATGCAGTCTTGGCAGGTGTTTATTGTGGTAGTTTGAGGCTGGCTTCTGTTTCCCATCTCTTGTCCTTGTTCAGATACACTTGAAAGCACCAGCTTCCGCTTTTAACAGTGTATCCCTTACTTTGAAAGGGCTAAAACAAGCTGCTTTAACAAGGCCCTCCAGAACAAGACAGATTCATTGCTGTAAGTATATTTTTGGTGACTTGCAGGCAACTAACTGGTCAGGGATTATATTTCTGATTACCCCTTTGATTTAGTTAGAATAAAAGCACCAGTGACAYTGCCAATGACCCAGATGTTTGAAAATGCCATAGATTAAGATATTGRGGYCCATACCTCCAAATCCCACAATATYACATTAACACACGTTCAGAAGCTGCAGAATTGGATTTAAGTTCAGCTCTTGAGCCCCCTTCATAATCTCATTTTGAGCTAAGAGTGGTGAAAATAATGGTAATGCAGCTGCTGCAAGAGTGACTATGTGAGCGTTTTTCACGTTAGAAAGCCTTTTAATAAAGTAAAAGTGCCTTAAGTGCAGAAGAATCTTTTCTTTCTTGCAGCTTTGATAGCAATGAAAAAAATTCAGAGTATTGTAACTCACTGTGGGTTGGAGATTGGTGGAAAAGTGTTACAGTCTGACTCACAGACAAGTACAAGCTTCACRTATTAGGACCTCATCAAAGATTGATGATGTTTACATTGCTCATGGCTAATCTCAATTTTTGTTGCACACATGACTGTCAGATGGCATTACAGATGAAGATCAAGTATGAAAGCAGTGACTGCATCAATCTCAAATCTGATTCTGGAAGTTTCCTTGAAAAAACAAAGGGAAATAAGTGACAAAAAAATAACTACAGGTTATTTATAAGGAAATCCTGAAGTGGATTAGTGTATCAGGTACTGAAGTTCCTCAGCAAGAGTCATTAAGTTGTGTAAATAAAGTGGCTTACAGCCAGGCTCGTTTTGCCATGCTGCAGGCTTGGCACACTTCTTGGCAATTTGATGAATGGGCATCAGTGTCAGAGCATGGACAAATAGTAGTGTGCACTGCAGGAGTGCTCCTGGGGTAGAAGTGCTAAATCAGATGGGTTTTGTTGTGACATACATTGCTGATTTACCTCTTGGTGGTAGAATTAGAGAATGGAGTTTCCAGTACAGGTGATCCTTTTCAATGCTAATTTACCATCTGCTAGGAACAGGTGGTGTTTCCCTTTGAACATGCTTCTATTGTACATCAGTGAAGGGATGAATTTCCATTCCAGGACATTTTRTTCAAAGAAAAGATAGTAATCTGCAAATTTTTCAATGGCTACAGGAACCTGCCAGAGAATTACAGTCAGGAGTGGAGGGATGGCTCATTTATAGTAGCTGATTCACTGGGAACATAGGAGTTTTATTCCAAGAGACCTGGAAAGGGAATTTCCGAGTATTACCATTGGCTTCCTCCCCTGCTCATGCTCCAGATGTGGTAGTCATAAAAGCTTTGTTTTTTTGAGTTCTGTATCCTGAAATAAAATAAAATGCTGAGAACAAGAGCATGATTTAGGCTGTTTTTCATCTGCAAAAAGAGGCAGATCTCTTACAGGCAGTTATTTTGCTGGTAGAGGATGGATGAAGATAGAWGGAAGATGAGGATAGAGGATATATGGAAGGCAGAAATGAGGATTATAGATCAACTGTGTAATTTTGGTCTCAAAGCTTGTGAGCACAGAAAGAATTACCTCTGAACTGTGGACAGCCAAGGCCAACTGCCCAGAACCAGGTCTTGCTAGATCTGGTAGTTTTCTAAGGTGATTACCTTTTCAGCAGTTCATGGCTGTTGTGGATCATTTCCAATAGCTACTGAAGGGACTTCTTTTAGAAGACATTAAAAAACCAAAAAAAACCCCTCAACAAAACAACCCCAAAAAGCAACATACACACACACAGATTCATTTCTGTCTAAATTCTGCTTGTTTTATGGTCACATCCCTCTGGAAGAGAGGATGGATTGTCTACATTCAGGAGACAGAAAAGTTAGAAATAATTAGCAGGAGTTAAATGATGGCTTCTTCCTCCCCCTGCGTGGGTATTTGGGCAGGAGTACAGACCAGCCTGCTGAGCATCTCAGGTGTGCATGTACAGCTCAGGAGCCTTGCTTGGCTTAGCCCTATCCAGTTACTTTTGGTTTTTTGCTACACATCTCAAGTGCTGGAATGGAGCTCCTGGCAGCATGCCTGAGCTGACAGCTGATCTGAAGAGCCCCACACACCACATCCCTCCTCCTGGCTGTGCCCTCTGCTCTTCCTGAGGAGAGCAAGGAGCTGTTGCCTTTGGGTTCTGTTTGTGCCTCTGCAGTTCATAATTTCAATCACTTTGTTGGATTTTCTCTCCAGCCAACAGAGGTCAGAAATGAAGCTATAAGGGGTGAARAAGCGAAGCTTTTAGTTCAGCTCCTTCATTCTTTTTGTGTATCACTTTGGATTATGTCTAATGCTTTGCTTGTGACCACAGGAGAGTTTTTGTGCTAACCAAAAGGTGTTTAGTACAAAAACCATTAGGAGTTATCTTACTGAATCCCTCTGTTATTTGGGTAGCTGCTGCTAAAGAACAATGCACAGGAAACCTCTAAGCAGATAGAGGTGGCAAAATTTGTTCTCTTAATGCTGGTGTTCTGATCTGTTTTGCTCAGACAGCAGTGTAAGGCATGAAAAAAAGATGGGTTATCTTCTGAGACTTTTTCTTAGTGTTGGGTCTCATAACTCTTTATATTCCTTTTGAGGAGTAAATGATCAATTAAGTGATAAGAGGACCAGGTAATTATTTTAACAAGCACASAGAGATATGCATTAAACTTGAAAATGGTCTGCCATTAGAGTTTGATAAATGCAGTTTTCTCAGCACATCCTCCCTCCTCAAAAATGTTAACATATGGAGATTTTAAGCCACTGGTGTGGAAATCCAGCAAGAAAAAATTCAGAAGTGAAAATAAAAATAATTTGAAGGACTTATTACTTTTATTTTTATTTGCATCACCGTTAACCTTATGGTAACAACATTTATGTCTAATCAAGTTTTTGATCAGTGCCAACAGATTGTGCGTATTAAGGAACAGTGTTTATAAAAGCACCAAACCCCTGCCATTTTAAAGACCCTTCCTTGTCATTATAGAAGCTGTGTGTGTGATTTAGGAGGCTGCTTCTATCCAGCATCTTCACCCCTGTGAGCTGATGTGAGGACAATGGGACATGTTATAACTCTGGCTTTCTCATTTTTGGAGAAATGAGCTCCAGAGACAGGGAATGGAGCCAGGAGTCACCATCTCCTGCTGGAGCATTTGACAAGCTCAACTTGTGCCAGCTTCTCATGGCCAAGCAGTTCTGTATGAAAACCGCTATCTCCAAAATTAGACCTCTCCCCGGGCATTTAATGTCCAATTCTTATCTGAATTAGATATGCAGTACTCAATGTTTTCATTAGTTTCTTTTAATTTTTTTTCTTTTTTTCATATAGAGAGTGAGACAAGACTCTCAACACTTGTATCAGGACCACTGGTGCAGATGGAAATACTGTTTGTGGTTTAGTTGTAAATGTTTAATTCTCTTTATATGGGAAGGATTTGTTTTTAATGAATGTTACTGACTTTTACATTTTCCTTTTCCTTAATTTTTTTCAGAATTACATATGATTTTAGTATTGCTAATTTTTGACTAGACTATTAATTAAACCTTATTAGCTCACCAAAATCTAACTCTTGCTTTTAATTTTTCAGTCTAAATATTTGCCCTGCATGACTCCGCCAACTTTTCTTCATCAAAGCATTTTCATTTGTTTCAATTTAATTCATTGGCAGAGAATTTAATTTGGTATTTCTATCAATTTATTAAATAAAATACTGCTTGATGATTAAAAATAATTTAATTTCTTTTTGGAGGGGGGGCTTGAAGGAAGTATTAAAACCCTGCTATGTGTGGGAAGYTGTGTAATATGGGGTTATATTTGTGGAAGTTGTTGAGGCTTCTGCTCACCAGAAGGCCCTTTGGGRRTGGCACAGYTGCAGGCTGGGAGTGACAGCCAGAAGTGRGATTGTGATTGGCTGSGGGAATGTGTGGGCAGCGTTTGTGAGGTAACCTGATTGCGTGATAAAATGCATGGACAGCGTATGAGTGGGAAGCTGATTGGGTGATAGGGCACATGGATGGTGTTTCAGCACAATGCTGATTGAGTGATAGGACATGTGGGCAGTGTATGAGCAGGAAGCTGACTGGATGATAGACTCATGGACAGCAGCGCTGCAGCTGAGCCAGCCAATGGGTGTTCTTCTTCTGTTAASTTCTGTTAGGCCTCAGTTTGGTTTCAGTTCTGTGCAGTGGAGATTAAAGGTATAAAGAGGGAGTGATTTCTGCAATAAAGGATCTTCTTCAGATGCGTATGGAGATCCCATTGTTCCTCATCGCAGGAAGTTCCAGACCACTTCAGATACTTTTTCCAGAGTTGTTGCTAAATCTTCAAAATGTGTCACTATCTGTGTGTAGTTGTATTGGATCTACTGAACACATCGAGCAATCCCAGACAAAGCTTTCAGGGTGAGGATGAGTCTCCTGTTGTGATGGAGGTGCTGTAACTGGAATAGCATCCAGACTTTGAAATGTTGTAAACACCTAAGAGCTCACTGTACCTTTCTTARACAGTATGGCAGAATCTATTTTTAAGTTCATTACCTTCTTCCAAGGTGAAATCTTTTCAGTGTGGGAAAAGCTTATCTCAGATTAAAGAATATGTGTTCGAGCTGCTGTTACCAGGATACTGAGGGAAGTGCATTCACTCATTCAAACAGCATCAATAAGTCTGATGAGACCTTATAATGAASTGCAGTTAAACTTCTATTTATGTCTTCTGTTTGACAGTTTCAGTATCTGAATGCCCACTACTGATTGATTAAATAAATGTATAACAAACCCCTTTGCTGTCAGATTTTTTTAAATAGAAATCAGCAGTGTGACTGAAATGCTCACCAGCTGCTGTTGCCTGAGGTGGTGTATGCAAATGTCTGTGCCTGGGCACTTTAAATCACTTTTTGCAAAATATAGTGGCATCAGCTGAAAAAAATGGTTGGAAGGAGTTTGAAATTCTGTGAGGGCTTTTTCAGACTTTTCTACATGTGGCTTATGCTATGTGAGAAGTCAGGCAGGGAGATGACTTGTGAAACCCAGAGTGTGAATTCTTACTGTACGAGAACTGGACTTTTTATTTAACTTGTCTGGCTTGTGGGTCTTGGACAAGTGTTCTCAAATTTAGTGCTTAGGAATGACACAAACCTTGGGGAGTAGAAAATTCAGTACGAGTCTAAATTAGCAACTATTAAAGCCAAAGGGAGCTGCTCCCTTGACTCCAGTGGAATTTGAATTAAACTGTGAGCGTTTCTGGGATTCTGTTGCAGGGCTGGCTAAGGTCATGTGCTCAGAAACTCAGATTATTTGTTTTTCTTTTTCTTTGTGCATTTCCATTTCTTCTCTTGAGTTATTCCGTATGTCTGGAGATCTCTTAAACTTGTAGTGGAGTATGGTTTCAGCAGTTGTGTTGTTATCTCTCTTTTGGAGTAGTGCAAAGCAGTTCCATGAGACAGATCACTTCATTTGTTGTGCTTGACAGTTACAGCAGTTTATTTGTCACGGGGATCTAGATGTGGCCTTATTCATYGCAGAGACTTATCCTTCTAAAGATGCTCATTCAAACATTCTCTTGTACTTTTGGTAWTTGAAATGGACCTGTACCAACTGAAGTAATAAAATATTTCAGTTCAAAGACTGGGATTTTTTCCCTGTGTAAAGATGTTATTGACAAAGGACTCCATTTCCTGGCTTGTTACTGGCAATATTTTTTTATGTTCTGGGAGAGCATGTTAGCATTGGTCTGAAAGCTCTAGATCTAAGTGCTATGTTATGCACAGTATATTAAATTGTTAACAAGGAGTGTAGTAAAACAAGGAATGTGTCACTTCCCTGTCTCATGAGAGTATTTGATTCACTCTGAAATCATGATACAGTGCATTAAAATACATGGCTAATTTTTGACATTTACCTGAGTCTTTTATGTAGCTATGCTCATTAGCATAGTTAAGAAACTTGCTAATGAAGGAGTCAGTAGTTTTTTTTTTTTTTTAAAGACATTTTAAGTAGGAAAAATTGAATGTAAATGGCTTTCTTGCATACATGTAATTTGGCTGGACTAGAGTCTTTAACCTGTGGTTGCAATACCAATGGAAGGAGTATGTGTTATGAGTTTTTAATTTGAGTGTTTCTGCTCTCTTCAGTTTTGATGAATTGGCACTCACTAACACCAGGTTAGGAGCAGACCTCTCCTTGCAAAATTTCAAACTGGGTTTTTATAGGTAGGAAGGAGAAAATCACCCCAAACTTTATGGGACTGTCCTGTAAAAGAAAAAAATCAATTAGACTTATCCAAAAATACATCTGAAATGCATTGGTTTTGAGTGTAACTTGTCTTCAAAGGTTATTATCTGAGCTGCAATACCTGACTGTGTGCTCTATTTTCAGAAGAGTTTGAGCCTGKCTCATTGGAAAAGCTTTTGTGCAGYGTGTCACTGTCCTGTAGCTGCCACATTGTGACAACTTTATGGTGCCTCTTTTTCATTAGGTAGATTGCTTAATTATTTCAATCTCTTGGAATTTCTTTCCCCTCTTGGTTACTCATTGTCTTGTTGGTTTAATTAACAGTAAAATACATTTTTTTTTCTAAAGCTGTGCTTTTATGGGGCATGTGTGTTTGTATGCAATGGGTAGAGAGCGAGGAGGGGGTAGGTATCTACCAAATATGCAGCATTAATTGCTGTCCTGATGCACCGTTGTTGTTTTTAGRATGTGAACTAGAATATGTGACTCAGGTAAAGGCTTGATTATCCAAGACACTGGGATTAGCTCACCAATTTAAACCCAACATAATGGAAAGGCTGTCTATCTTAAGTAAATAACCAGGCTGAAGGAAAGGCAGCGATTCCAGTCAGTTTGGAGTTGCAGCTGAAAGTAGTGCAATTGGTTATTGCTGCAGTCACTGGTAGTGGTTCAGCACAGTGGTGTGTTAATGAGCTAATGCTTCCACAGCAGGACTTGACACTTGTRAGTCCCAGAACTGTTTTTTGAGGTGTAATTTCCAATTACAGTACTGCAGAGGCTGAAAAAAATTGTAGGGTGCTTATGAGGTTTGTGGTTTAAAGAATGAGGGAAAAACTCCTCCTGAACAAAAGTAGTCTTGGGGTGAGTAGTCTGATGTCCTGGGCCTGAATGCTGCAGAACAGACTGAAAAGGGGGAGGGTCTTTTACAGTGTTGGTGTGTTGTGTGCTCAATGTCTTGCTGGAGAAAGCATTTTCCAAATATGTTATGGATGGAGTGGAGATAGACCAAAGAATAGGAAGGTGCAGTTAAATCGCTCTTTTCTGTCATCAGCTCAGGGTGACCAGAACTTGAATCCGTGGGGGAAGTGATATCCTGGTCAATTCTCCCACCATATCTGGTGTTGTCATCCTCATCCCTTTTTGGGTCTCACCACCCCAGTTTCCCAGCAGCACATGCAGATCTCTGCAGCAAAGCAGAAGTTAGAGCAGCCCAAAATCTGGACTTTCAGGTTTCCAGAAAGAGGACATATTTGCAGGAAATGTTAAGGCCTGAAAACTGGGCTTGGTCCAAACTGTTTTGGCAGCACTKTATACCAGCTCTTAATATCTCTTCACATTGAGCAGCATAGAACTGGTGGAGCAGCTGGTGATGCTGGTTTGGGATGTAGCAAAGCTGCCACATCTGATGCTGTGGGAGTCAGTGATTCTCCTCCATAAAACACATTCCTCAGAGGAAAGTGAAATTAGCAGACTGGCTAATTGCTTCGAGGGTACAACACCGGGGGGCACCAATCAAGGGGCAGCAATGCTGAACAGGCAGGCACTGGAGCACAATTAACAGAGCTCTTGYTGCTGCAGAGCACAGAAACTGGCTCCTGACAGGAGCAGAGAGAAATGGAGGAGAAATGGTGAGAATATCCYTGAAAGAGAAATGTGAAGACTAAGGAAAGTTTGGGTTTCTAAGTTCCCCGACCTCCACTTTTTGAGGTTTTAAGCTTTGTAGCTTTGTTATTATTTGTCAAGTTATTGCTTCAAGGAGTGAACAACTGTTTTTCTGTTAAGGATGTGTACAGAGTCCTTTTTCTTGTCTCTCTCYAACCCCATCACAGATGTATAGATTCTTTAATAAGAAAAATTAATGTCTCCCATTTCAACTCCACTTTTCTAGTTTTGAGTATCTGTCTTTGCTTGGAAATCTGATAAATGCACCTTGATAGTTGTATAGTGTCTTTAAGTCAAATAAAAAAATGCTTATATAGTGAACAAAAAGCTAAACTAATGTTGAAATGAATGAAATACAGAGAATTAAGCTTATCTCTGTCAGTAGAGTGTAGCTTACAAGCAAAAATGATCATTCCTAAACAGGCAAATGTGAACACGATCTGCTACTGCTCTTTAGCTARGCTAAGTTTGGTCTTGCTTCTCTGCACACTTTTATAGGCCAGTAATTTCTACTAAATTGGCTATCCTATCAATTAATGTCCATTACCAGGGGACTTTTTTTTTTTTTTTTTTTTTTTTTTTTTTTTTTTTTTTCTTCCCCTCTCGATTGCCTTATAAGCCTCTGTGGAAATGAAAGAGGGGAGGGCAGTGTAGCAGCCCCAGTTGTTATACACTGAATATACAGTGCTTTTCTCATGACAGGAAATAAAGAGTCTGGGAAAAGGGTATCACCTCAACCAGTAAGATCTCTGCTGATACAACTCATCAATTTGTTTGCTTGAAATTTCTAAAAGCTTGTTTGGTTGATTTATAGGTAGTTCCTTGTTATTATCTATAACCTTGGAGAAAGAACTGACTTGTCTGGATAATGTGCAGTAAAGCTGCACTAAGGCACAAATGCACTGCTTGTAAAGCTGGCTGAAAAACATTCAATCATGCAAACTTGTCCTTGTTTCTTGGCTTTGAGACTCTGATCTTCAGGACATGTAGTCAGCAATGCTTGGGATAAAACAGCATTTTGGGGACAGAGGATTGATTCAGAGCTCATACAGGTTTTTGAGCCTTTATGTCCSTTTATCTAACAAAACCAGGTAGCTGGATAACGACTGGTTTATGTTTACGTAAGAAAATGCCTATTTTTGAAGATTCACTGATCTTCATTTCAACAAAGAAATCAAAATTTTGGATGAAAAGAGCTGCAGAGGCTTTGGTGCACTGAAGCTGTTTCTTGAAGCCCCAAGTGCATGACTGCGGTGGTCCCTCTCTGCCCGAGGCTCTTCCCTCGGGCACCCCGGCTGTGAGGCGGCACCACAGCAATCGGGGGGTTCGTGAAGCTCCCCAGATCGTGGGAGCACTCAGAGGCAGCAAAACCACGATGCAGCTGCTGGAGTGAGAGACTGACTCTCCTGAGCGACTAAATGCAGGCTTTATTGGAGCTCGAAAGACCCCACWTMACCCAAACGACCTGCTCAGGAGAGCCCCGAACTGGCTCGGGCATGAGCTGATAAASAGGGGTGGGGAAAGGGRAGGAGAACTCGGAATATCCAATGAGGGTTACCCGGGGCGGGGAACTGAACAGAACTGACAGCACAACTGTCCAAYCRGGGRTAACGAGGGGTGGRACCAGGGCTCCACAGCCAATCACTCGAYGCCMTTCCTGGAACTTTCCAGCTGGAAAGGRGCGGTCTCGGGTGACTGACAGGGAGCTCTGGGAGGGGTTCAGAGACTGACACCSTGCCCTGAGGGGTTCAGAGACTGACACCCTGCCCTGAGGGCTGTCCTGGGGAGGGGTTCAGAGACTGACACCCTGCCCTGAGGGGTTCAGAGACTGACACCCTGCCCTGAGGGCTGTCCTTGGGAGGGGTTCAGAGACTGACACCCTGCCCTGAGCGGTTCAGAGACTGACACCCTGCCCTGAGGGCTGGTCTTTGGAGGGATTAACTTGGAGGGCGGATCAGGGTAAACTGATACAGGAAAAACATAGGGGGAACAGGAACAAATAATTAGAACAGAGTGAGGGGGTAACTACACAAATCCCAACACATGACAATGCCAGCTTCCTCTACTGAATGCTCTAGATGCAAAGTGCATTATTAATCTCATTCCATTAGTCATTGGTGGCCAGAACTTGCTCATAAATCAGCTAAAATGTAAATCTGTGAATAGTGATATCACAGAAAAACCCAGCATAAATGCATGTGTGTCTACTTACACATGTAATGCGTGTTTTTACTTTCTGATGTGTTCAATCTATCCTCTTGTCCCAGCTTCCAAATTTCAGTGATGGAAATGTTTCTATGTCACTCATTCAATTCTTGTTGAGCTTTGCTTTAAGAAAAAAAAATTAATTAAAAAAACTGCTAAACTGCTAGCGGCACTTCAAATGCATTGAGTTCATGTGTTTGTTTTCCATCCAGAAGTTTGGATTCCCTGTGCTTAAGTTTGAGGAAGCAGGAAAAATGCTGTGAATAATCAGAAGTGCACATTGGTGGGAATTCTGTAAATCTGTGTCATGCACAGCTGACAATGCACAGGTGTAGTTGTGATGAATAGAAATTTGGAAATTGTGTCATTCAGCCTTAAATTTAAAGGGGCAGAAACCTTAACTCCCAAGGACTGCTGTCATGGCTCAGAAGCTGTGCCTTCTAGTGCAGGGGTTGGCTTTTGGCTTTCTTTGGATGAGACACAAATTCAGCCCCTCTACTCAYGCCCATAGCTCAGCCAGGAGGTATTGGCTTCAGCACCAGCAGCTCAGTGAGGTGGAAAGCCCTTWCAGCTGTTTAATGCTCATGCTGAGGTCCCAGAGCCAGTTCTCCTTCCATTTGTCACACACTTTGGATGT
This sequence comes from Alauda arvensis, assembly GCA_902810485.1. Taxonomy (NCBI): domain Eukaryota; kingdom Metazoa; phylum Chordata; class Aves; order Passeriformes; family Alaudidae; genus Alauda; species Alauda arvensis. The sequence goes on from CADDXX010000820.1 coordinate 232,602, forward strand.
ACAGGTAGTGACTTTGTGTGTGTGCATAGAACAAATTATAATTTTAAATTTTTTTTCCACATTTACAATTTAATACTTTTAATACCTTTTATTTTTTTAAATAAGAAAGCAATACAGAGCTGTCATAAAAATTGAATGAGATTGGAAAAAGAAGGAAGAAAGAAAAGGAAGGTCAGGCTATGGGAAACAGCTTAAAGTGGTCTGAGGCTGCCTTTTTCCTGCAGCTGCTACATCCTGATACAAAATGAAGCTCAATTCAGTTCAATAGGAAGAATCTCTTAAGGAGACTCCAACCTAATACCTGGAGTGAAACATTAGGCTACTTAAACAATGAACACCAAGTAAGCAGTATTTAGCATGTCAGGCACTTGCAGTGTACTCTGCATGTATGCATTGTATGCAGGATAAGATTTTACGAGGAGGGTTCCTTATGGATGCTGAGAAGCTGAGCCAGGTCATGTTCACCATGTGRGGGCAGAGAACTGCAGTGTGGCTGAGCCACTTATGTGTGTGAGCTGCTGCACAGAGTCTGCCTGGGAGAAGCCTGAGCAGAAGTAAAGATGTTTCTGTAGAGCACAGATGTCACTTTGCAAGGATGAGCTCAGAGATGCAGCTCTTGAATAGCAGCACTCTCTTAGCCCTCWCTGCTGTAGAGACAGGAATAAGAATGTTGGTAGAAGTAGGCAAGGAACTTGTCTCTGTATGATATCCTCTGCCTGTTTTCTTTGGCTGTTTTTTCAGGGACGGTTAACTATCATCCCCTATGATCAGAAAAAGAACATTTGCTGGGAAACCAGGGCCTGGGGGRATTTGTTGACTGGTAGAAGTCATATTTCTGATGTCATTCTGGTGTCTTCAAGTAGGATCACAGTCAGTCACTTGGCATGCCTGAAAATAGCACATCTTCCTMCAAATGCATATGACTTGTCATCGTAATGTGGGAGAGAATTAGTGCATATCAATTAGTGTTCCAGTGAAACTCCCATGTAACTTCATTGGGAAAGGCTGGAGAAACATTCATTAAAGACTGGAGAATCATTCATTCCAGTGGAAAGCCAAGGTATTTTGTTACCTTTGACTGGGGCAATAAATTGTAGTGGCAAGGAGTGAATGGAGATAAGGCATTAAACAATGTGTGCCAGAAAGAGTAAAGTGATACCAGTAAAGCTTTGGTTTAAGCACTGCCCCTGGATGTAATTTCAGTGACTTTCAGTGTGCATTGCACYATTTCCTAGATAATTCCCTTTATCAATTGCAGAGTGAAAACCCCTTTCACACAGTACCAGTCAGATAGTATTTGACCCCATCATCAGGCTCCCAACTCTATTTATAGTGCTGTTACCTTTTGCATGCTTTTTGTAGCTGATCTGTAAATGTGGCTGAAAGCAGAGTTTTGTGACTGCTGGAGAGTCACTGATGGCTCTGGGGTGTTTCTGGGTGCAGATGTCAAAATGAGCTCACTGGTATAAAGGAAATTAATGTAAATGAAAGCAATTAAAATGTTTAATCATGAGAAAGACCTGTGCTTATTTACAGCTCTTGTAACTCATAGTATGCTTGTCCTTTAGTCTCAGCACTGTAAACAACTGTAATCCAAGTAAGTTGCTCTTTCTTAATATTGTTTTTATTTAAGTCCTTTGCTTGTGATGAACTTGTATGTCCCTCACRCATTCCTTGACCTTGTTAAGCAAAATCAGAAGGTTTACAATGGTGTAGTCTTGAATAAATGTTCAACCAATAATGCTGAAGATAGATTAAAAGAAAACTGTGTTGTCAACTGTATATGACAATCCAACAAATTCATTCAAAGCAGAAATATTCAATAAAAGCCATATAAGAAGCATAAATGAGTTGCTAGGAAACACAATTTTTCTTTTCTTCAGTCTTSTTCACATTGGGGATAGATTTTCTAGTCTTCTACCAAGGATGAGAAAGGGGGGAAAAAAAACTTCTAAGTTGGTTCTTGTCCTCAGTTTAAAACGAGCTGACACTGTTTCTTATCAGTATTCTGCTGGRGCACCAAGCCTGTTCATTTCTTTCTTTAACAAATGATTGATCTGGACCTGAGAATTGAAGGGAACCTTGTAAAGTGCTAAAGCAAACAAACGGAGATAGAGGGATTGATTGTGCTCTGCTGCAGTGATTTTATGCAAGTGTTTTTTATCCTTAAGAGACTTCTGGTTTTGAATTGGAAAAGGTTTATACAGGCTTGAATCATTAAAACCTCTATTTACTTTCAATTAGTGATGTGCTGAACTGTTCAAGGAAAAGTTCTGGGATGCAAAAGCTTGGTGTGTCTGCATATTGGGATGGTGGTGATGGGCAGCTTGTTTTTCAGGCTTGCCATAGCTTTTGATGAGGAGTAACTGCAAGAACTGAGATGTGTAGGTAGAGAGTTTGGGTAGTGAGGGTAAAACTGTTCTGAAAATTCCTAAGTAATTGTTTATGAGTTTGTGGATTTGGGCTTTATAAGAGTAAAGCAATAGAGGTGCATTGGAGAARCCATGGCACAGGTCAGGTTTGAGGACAAATGATTGCTTTTTTCCACAAGTGAGTACAGCTGGAACTGAGAGAGATATTTCCCATTGCTTTAAAGGAAAGGGAGGGGGTATCTTCATGTATTGTAAATAAATATTTGAATGATCCATACTCATGCATTTCATCCTGACATGTGAAGCTCCTAAGTAAATCTCGACTTTGATTCCTTCAGCCTCCAGAGGGGTTATGAGCAGGTATTTCTCATGTGATCTCACAATCTTTTAATTGCTATTCATTAAAAATAAAGAGGTTAAAGCACTGGCCTCATAAGGATTTTAATACCTGCTATTAAAACTATGCTGCAGTGTTACCAAGTATATTTCTGTCTGTGRTGGATTCCAAGACTTAGGGAMYAGAAGGTAAAAATAYTTTACCTTAAATCTTTYTYTTTCTTCTTATAAAAAAAGCAGYGTAAGAGGTAATTGGCATCCARTCTTAAACTTGAGTTTAAAGATTGSTGCTCTTCACTGCTGAGCATCAGTCCAGTGTTTGTTAGACCACTTGAWTGAGAGTGGTATTTTAAATCAAAGTTTATTTAACTACTCTTAACACAATAATCAGTAGGCAGTCAAGTCAGTGAATTCAGGGGATGACTCCTTCAGTCTGAAGAGACTACCACAGATGTTTTTCTAATTATTGCAGTCATGTTTTATRAAGCAGAGGATATTCTGACAGAAAGAATCTGGGATTTAAAATATTGGCAGTGTTTTCCAGTGAGGACAAGCAGAATTTGTCATGTGTCCACTGAACTAAGTGGCCAAGTAAACATACTTGATTTTGTTATTCAGGGTGTCATTCATCATCTTTTTGATGGGGGAGCTGAATTCTATAMTAGTATACATTTTTCTAGAAGAATTTTAGTTCAAGGAGCATTTTTGTTCCACTGGTATTCTTTCATTGAGACCTATATCTGGCAGCTCCATCAAATGCAACAAGAATTTAAACTGAAAGAGTTACTGTTTTCTGTCTCATATCTATATTTTTAAAATATCATTCAAACCATATGAAGTAAAATCTTTGCTTTATAAAGTCAGTTGCTGTTTTCCTGACTATTAGTTATAGCTGTAAATGCAAACTATCTAAATTTATTTGTCAAAAAAAGCAGAGATAACCTCAAGAACTGTTTCCCAAGGCATTGTGCTACAAATTTATGTCAATATAAGTGGGTGGCAAGAGGTAACAATAGACACATATGAGAGTATTTTTTCTGGGGGGGTGGGGCGGGTTGGTTGTTGTTGTTTTTATAAAAGTGATTATTAGATTGGCTGGATCCTTCCCCTCCTATAGTCTCACAATATTTGTGTCAGTTTTTTTTCCATTTCAATTATTTTTTTTCCTCCTGAGAAGATGGAAGGCTTTCTCCAGCAGTAATAGCACAAACCACAGCACAGTGCTGCCACTGCAAAACTGCTCACAGGGACAATTAAAGTACAGGATAAGTGAAGGTCAGAGCCAGGATGAGAACCTAAATTACTTTACTCTTCCTACAAAGCTGTAATCTCTTGACATTCTTGAGTGTACAGTTTTGCTAATTACTTCCTAACTACTRAAAAAGAAAAAATGGTTGATACTGTCAGAACTTTCTTTTCCTTTCTCCATTCCATTGCTTTCACTTCTATTATTGCTATAACTGTTCTTTTCCTTTCATTTGCCAAGCCTTGACAATATGTTATCCAATTTTTTTCTTCCAAAATCTATCCCAACAACTAGACCAAGGAAAATTCAGCTGTGTTTTTTTCCCCTCTATAGCACATTGAAAAAAATAATTCATTTCTAGTTTTCTTTCTAGCAGGTGTTGTTTTGTGCTGTAGTTTTCTGTCTGCTTTTGTAGCCTGAAATTTTGACTCTTCTCAGACTTCACTGCTAGAACCTTCCCAAGCCCTCCAGAATTCCAGGATGACAATGCCATACAGATGAATACACCCTGCACAGTGCTCTTTGTAGTAACATCTTTTGAGCCATTCTTTGTATAACTCCAAATCTGAAACCATTCTTCAGAAATTATGTATGTTATAGGTCAGTGGGGGTGTTCTGCATGCTGTCACCACGAAGGTGTTTCAATAAACACTTTGCTGCTCCCTGCCTTCCCTRCTCTGTGTCATGGGGAGAATGCACTTAAAAAAGAGAGAAAACCCTTATGTAACATTAAATACTGTATTTTGCATRAAGCCACATTATGAATTTTATATATTTCATATATTTTTATCATGTTCCATTTGTGTTATATTAGTAATTTCAGTTTTCATCAAGTTCAGTGGTAAGATAAGCAAAGATAATGTGGGGAAGCAAAGAGAGTTGGTACTAAAGGTAATCTTGCCTCTGATGTATTGCAGCTGTGTTAATTATCCTAGAGTGGGAACAGCCTTGCTCTCCCAGCTCTGGCTGTGATAGAGTGAGCTGGCTGGGAGGGGCTCAGTTTAGTTGCAGTTGGAGTCAGATGGAGCCTGCTGCTGTGCTGTGAAGTACCAGGGACAGGAGGTCCTGGAAGGGACAGGGCAGGTAAGAGTTTGTACCAGGGACTGACAGGGACAGGGGCTGGGACAGGGACAGGATGGAGTGAGCTGGTGCTGTGAGAAGGAAGCTTTAAAGAAGAAGTGACTGACTGGCAGTTGGCAAAAATGGACAGACCCTGAGAGGTGCTTGGAGCTGCCTTTGGGAAATGAGGTAGAGACTGTTAAATAAAAAGGTGTTGGTGTGTGAAGTATGAAAGACTGATACTTAATAAGTCCTGATACTTGGTGCCCCTGGAAGTTTTTAATGAAGCACTTTGTGTGTTTTGAACATCTCTATTACCACAAAGTTCAGCAATGAAGATTGTGTAAGGTTGAAGGGACCACTGTGGATCTCCTGGTTCAATCTCCATTGTTCAACTCCTGATTTATCTAATTATGTAGTTAGGTTATTAATATTTTATTTAGTATGCAGTAGCTGGCTGAAACTCATGATGAAATGGGGAGATGCCTTGAAGCTGCAGAGAGGAGGACAGAATAGTTMTTTCCAAACCGTGTTTTTGTGCTGAGCAGCAGTTGTTACACCACAGCTGAGGCTCAGGATGGTGTGAGCTCTGTGCTGCCTCCTGGAGAGCAGCAAAGCACTTGTTTAGCTGAGCTGGGTTTGATCTGTCCAGCACTTCCTTGCCTGCTCTCAGGCTCTCACACTTGTGCCCAGTGTGCTGCTTGTCTGCTCAGAGCTGCCCAGCTCTCTGCACACCACTGTGCTTTGCCACACAGGCACTTTCCTAAATACTTYAGAAGTGTTCTCATTCTCTAAATTGCATGTTGCTGCAGGAGTAGAGGTGTGCCACAGGCTACCAGCAGAGATGAATTCTGTAGCACTTTCATGTTCTGTACAGTCTTGAGCGATGTATTTGTAAGTCAGAGTTTAAACAAGCGAACAAAAGCTACTCCCCCACCCCTATCCCTCACCTATGTGTCTCCCAGTCTGGAACAAAACCCACAGAAATGTTACCCATAATCAGTATTTGAAGCCTCTTCAGTACAACAGTGACAGAATTATTTATGGATGCTCCAGTGTCATTTCACCTGGCGTCATCTTTCCTGTGCTGTTTTTAAAACTGACTGCTATTTACATATTTTGGTGCAGTGTCTAAGTCTCTATGAGGTTAAAGTGCATTTCAGTAAGTTCTTACTGACAGTACAGAAGTAGAAGCAGCCAGCATGCCAAATTGCAGGACTGCTTTAGGAAATTTATATTTCAGAGAGCCAGAATTTGGCAGAAATTTGGTTTGATCACTCTCTATTTTAATGAAAAATAATAGCTCTGTTTTGTAAGTGGTTTCAGGTTGCTCTAAGAGCTGATTTCAAGGAGTAACACTAAGGAAGTGAGGTTTTACAAACAAATTACCATGAATGYTCAGAACATGCAGTTCAGTTTCACATTAGTTTGTTAGACTAGCTCAATAAAAGGAGCAGAATAGCTTCCTGACAACAAATCTCACTAAGAGTCTTTACTGTGGTCATACAGGGGATCTCCTGATAAAAAGAGACAGGTGCTCTTCTGAAGTTGTCTCAGACAGATGCTGCTCTCCAGTCATGCTCTTGCTCTACTGTATGATTCCGTATCAGTTTTTCATTAGAGTTGTTCCTTGGGGTGAGCAGGTCAGGAATTTCAATTCTTTAGTATGGATCAGGTTCAGGTCAGTGAAAACTTTTAGTGACCTGACCCAGTCATGAACCAGAGATAGTCCCAGAAGTTTCCCTTGAGATGGAAACTGGACTCCTGATGATGTTTATCAGCTGGTGACACAGTATGGCTTTCCAGATAACACATGACATTGTGGGGTGCTCATGATTGCAGACCCTTGTTTGGATAAAGAAAAATGGACTTTTTACTGAATTTGATAAAGTTGCTAGCCAGTCACATTGTCATTTGCTTTTTGTTCACTTTAATGGGTCTGGGGGTCTGTAATTTTTACAATGTGTTCCAAGGCTTTTATCTCTGCTTGATCTATTTTTAATTGTGATGGTTTTTTCTTTTTTAATTTTATTTTCACAGCTAATTTACAGATTCTCAGAGTATAACCTTACCATCCAGGACCACAATACCATATGGCTTTATGGTTCCATTGATTAGTTTCACYTTATTACCTYTAAGTTATTAGGGAAAAAAAGAAAGTTCCTATATGCCATAGGTCATAAAACTGGGATCAAACCAACGGGGATAAGAGCTGGTGCTGCCTCTTGAGTTAAACAGAGCTGAGGATTGTGTGCCTGTAGTGCTTTATGATCCAGCTTGGTCTGAACACAACTGTCTTCCTTTCTCCTTGCTCTGTTTTTTTCTGCCTACCCCATTCCACACCTGGGCACTTATTATTTTCAAGAATCTCCTCAAATGTTTCACATACTCTGTGATCTAGAAAAGATGAGTGATATTCTGTGACGCAGAAGGATGAGTGAGGAGTTATTAAAAATACAGGTAACATTATTCAAGGCTTAGACATCAAGAGACTTTTTGCCTTTAAAGCTTCTCCTTGCCAGACAGATCTTTGTACCTGAGCAGCTGAATAATCTTCATCCTCATGATAACTTTCACTATTGCTACCAATATTATTATTATAAAATGAAAATGCATAAAGAGGCTTAACCATTTTTTCCTGGTTAATGCTCAGTTCCTAACTCTTAATTTCCCTTTTATAACAGCAAGAATGTGGCTGGCAGCATTTGTTGGTGTGGACTTTTGCTTTGGGTCTGTTGTTCATTTTTTTGTTGATTTTAGGCTTTTTTTGGACAATGCTTTGTTTGCAGCTGTCCAGTGCAACCAGTTAAATTGGTTTGCTAACAGGATTTTCCCTCTTGTCCAGGTAGTGCTGACCTGCAGATCTGTGCACTCTCTGGAGTGCTGAGTGTCACTGGCAGACTTCACTGGCAGGGAAATTGTGTTTCACTCCCTAGGCTTGAGGAAATGCCAGCAGATGAGCCTTCATCCCCTCTAAATTAACTTCCCTCTTCTTTTTCTTCCTCACCCATCTGTGTGTGCTGTTTTCAGTGGAGGGCTTGTGACAGAGACTCCACTGGTGAGGGAGATGCCTCCCTCTTTTAATTCAAAATAGCGAAGAAATAGAGGTTGCTATTATAATTCACACTTCATTTGGAGAGTGGGACATTCAGCCTTCATAGCCCCAACTCAATCCTCACAGTGGGAGCTGTAACAGTCTGTGGGGCATGGAAATCGAGGTAAAACATGGCACCAAGGCTCCCACATTTCAAGAAAAGAGGAGGCACAAGAGCATGAAGAGGAATTTTTATTTCTTAATGAGATTGCGTTACCACAACGTCAAAAGATTGATTGGCCTTATCACAGTTAACCTCATTTGTAACCTCTTTCCCTTTGTATTAATCCAGATCAGACAATAATTATGCAACCTCTAAGATAAATAGAGATGGATGCTTTATTAAGATAAATGAGCTGAGTGTTTGAGGGCAGAACAAGTTTCATTTTGAAATGCAGCACAGTTGGAATCTGTTCTTTCAAATGGATGCTCTCTTCCGGCCATTGTCAGAGAGTTGAGTAAGCATTAAGTTAAGGAATGAAGGCACTTKGGGTGATAAATATGTTGAGCTGATGGCTCTGATGGAAGAGATGTGAAATAGTACCTTGTTACAATGTTTATTATTGAATAGGCCAAAGACAGCCAGGTGAAACAAGCTGCAGTGGTACAGGAGAGGTGTTTTGAGCAGAGCTCTTTCCTGTCCAGCAGCAGTCCTGCTGGAAGCTGCTTCTCCTGGTGCTCCTAATTAATAAACTTAACCCAGAATTAATGGATTTCTAACCTGATTTCAGGTTGTTCATTTTGTAAAAAGTACTTTTGGGAATGTGTAAGTCAAGAACTGTTGGGATTTCATGGCTTTATGGTATTTCTTGTTTCTGAGCAGCTCAATTCTGAGACATCTCTGTCCATAGGTCAGTGTTTCCAGCTTCAGCACAAAACCTGCTTCACCCCACCATGCAAAAACACTGTGTTTGTGTGTACTCTGAGGCCTTTCTGTCTGCTTGGCCAGCACAGTTAATACATTTTTAGGGGTTACTTTAAGGCTCTACAAGAACCTTGTGTTGCACATGGGTTGATTTTATCCGTTTATGACCTACAAAATAAATTTTGGCTGAAATATCTCTCTCAAAAAGCCATCCAGTCATAGTACAAAAACATCAAATGGTGGAGGATTTCTTGGTAGTTTCTTCCTATTATTTCCCACTGAAACTATTATTTGTGTCAATCTTACAAATAAAATTTGTCTGGCTTCTGCTTTCAGCCATTTGTTTCCCCATTATGACTTCCTACTGGATTAAAGAACTCTTAGGGTTAATATTTTTTGCACTGTGATTGTCATCTCTCAATCTCTTAGATGAACTAAAAAGAGCTCTGTGTCTTCTACTGTGTGAGATGCTCTGTTTCTTTTGCCTTTTTTGTAATTTCTTCCTTTTTATCAAAGTTACTGCACAGAGCAGCTTGATACSTTTTAATTTTCAAAAATCCGCTGATCTGCATATTACATGATTAGATGAATACATCATCCACCCAAAATGACAACATCCCAGGTATATGCAATTAGCAGAACTGTGTGGCCAGAAATTCACAGTTAATGTGTTTGAGGCTGGAGGCTGCTRTTCTTGGACATGAGGTGGCCTTTCTGTGTTCCAGAGCAAGAACAATGGATCTCGTTCTCAGAAAGGATTCTCAGACATCACTTTGTGAGCCAGATTTTCAGCTGGGATAAGCCAGTGTTGGTCTGAGGTCAGTAAYACTGATTTCAGCACTCAGATGAAGACCTAAAATACATAGGAAATATACTTTTTTTGCATTACCTTTTTAAAGACAATTGTGGCAAACTTTTTAATCTGTAAAATGTAATACTGCGTGGTGCTTATTCCAGAAACAGACTGACATTGGATCAGTGGAATTCCAGACTTGCTCAGATCTACCAAATTGTTTTTCAGTACAACTCCAGCTGCTGTAAYCTGTGGTTTTGCATTAGATTGGTGCCCTGGTGACAGGTTAGGTGTTTGTCTGATGGGGCACCAAGCCAGCCAGAGCAAACTGCTGCTCACCTGACCTGTGAGGTGTTTGAATTGGGAAGATTCAAAGCTGGTAAAGCTGAACAAATATATATGTATATTTATATGTCAGCCTGTGCAGATTAGTCTGGCACTAAAACAAAAGCTTCTGTGATCTTCCAGTGCTTTTCCTCCATTATAATTTCATGTATTATTTGCTGAAAAGCAGCAATATCTGAAGGGAAATGCTCTGTATGCTCCTGTTGTATCTGTTACCTGATATTATTTCCATGTGTGCTGAATTCATTGAATGATGCAGCTTCTGGGGCACTTTCCTTCCATATAACTAGCTAGAAAGTTTATTGCAATAGGAAATTTCAAGGGGAGTTTTGGTCCAATGAAGGTGTTTTTGTGTGTTCTAGATTTATTTTTTGTATGATTGGAAGTTCTGAGTGCTTYTGGATTTAAGCTATTAAAAATGTCTTTTCTTYAGCTAATTGCACCCCCCTAAAACCYCTGTGTACAGAGTGACTGAATTTGGCCTTTCCCCCTGAAATGTGCTTAGCCTGATTTAGACCCACACAGTTTAGGAGTCTCATGTTTAAGTTTTATAAGAGGTAAAATTGAAAATGACTGTTTTTGGTTATTCTCCATGATCAATAAATAACAGACTTCATGAACCACTGGGGTGTGCTCTGGGCTGGGTGAGAGTTAAATAAAATGACTCTCTGTTTGTGTAGCTTGTTTGATTTAGCTTCATCAGCATCCTGAGTGTTTAAATTGAATCTTTCTGCACTAAATTCATTATCATTAGGTAATCCAACAAAACAGAAAATGTCAGTCAAGTTKGATATCTCCTCCCAGAGGAACTACAACAAAAATCTTAGGGCAGTAGCCTATATTACATCATAGCTTTTGCTGAAAGTGAACTTCTATTGGGAGCAACAGTCCCAATTCCAAATTCAAGCCCTGGAATTGGTATTTCAGGGTTGGATTGATTGGGGTGTCTTGTTGTTGTGTTTGGTTGGTTTTTTGTTTGTTTTGTTATTGGGTTTTGTTGGTGGGTTTTTTTGAGATTTGGTTTGCTTGGGTTTTTTTTTTTTTTTTTTACTTTATCTTATGAGTTCAATTTCCTGGAGGGCAGGGGTCATGTGTGTGGTTTGAATTAATAGATTAGGGTTTGAGTTAAAGGCTTCTGGAGTCAATGAAAAAAATCACCTCRGGTTGGGATGGTTTTGCAATTAGGCCTTGATGTCCACACAACTGGAGCAGAAGAAACTTTAGAACATTATATTTTGCTGTAAGCATGGGGATTGTTGTTGCTTGGCTGCCACAGTAGCAGTTCTGGCAYGGCTCCTTCCAGGTATGGGGCCAGTCAGAAGGATCAATTAAACTGAGTGCAATTTGAAATCTAAAACTTTCAAAGGTTGAAATTAGATCTGGATGTTCTTTCTGATTGATTTTTGTGGGCCTGGCATCCCCACTCCTGCAGACAGCTCTGGCTGCTTTTCCTGCTGATGGTTGCTGTCTCCTGAAGTCCAAAGAGGGTTACACTGAAAATTTCTGGAGGCAAAACAGCAATGAAAATCCCATACCTGAGCAAGTAGAAGTGCTGAATTCTCTGGGTRCAGTGAGAGAACAYGWGWTAGGTTRTWTCATAAAAGAATGCATTGATTTATTGTTTTGAATAACACATGGTAAGTGTATGTAAAGGACCTTCAAAACTTCTGCCTTATCTTCTACATAAGAAAGTGTAAAGATGAATGTCCTCTTTAAATTATTCTATATTAGAGTTGGACAGCATTTTCAATAGTAAAACTCMGTTTTGTAGTTCTGTGTTATAAATTTGGCAGCTCTAGCTGCTTGTAAAAAATTACATTATTCCTCCACTTTTTATATGGGATAGTTGACTAAAATTTTTAACTACTTCTATTGAAAAAAGAGTTTTCTAGACCTTAGTAATACAATTTAAGCTGAGATATGAAGTTTGTCARAAGAGGAATTTTAGTTTTTTTAAACAACCCCCCTGTGGTATATRTAAAGGTGTTAAAATATGTCAAGCCTGCTTTTTCCAGTATTTGTGATGTGCTTGGCCCACTGAGTCATGATKCTGCTCCCCTGTTGAGCCATTTCAAACAGGAATATAAAGGAGTACATGAGAAATGCTTTAAAGGGATAYGAAAAAGATTAATATAGTTTCAAAAATTTATATTTTCTCCACTTGGTGTGCAGATCACTGAATATTTAGGCAATTCATTTAAGTATTTGTTAAGAGGRAATTCAWATAAGGAAAAAATAGGCAGGAGAGAAAGGTAAGAAAGGATCTCTGGTTAAGAGAAACAATTGYTTGCAAAAGCCTTTTTGTCCTGCAGTGGGAGAGCCCACTCATCCTGAGGGGAAGAGGCAGCCCTGTARCCCAGCTGTGGTGCTGCTGCTCTCTGGTTTATTTGACATCTCTCTCTCTCTCTTTCTCCATTACATCCTTTAATTAAGAGAGCTTTACTATGGATTATCACCACAACATGCTGGTTKCTCCCAAATAAAAGAAACAGACCTYTGACCCTGTGGATAAGGAGAGAGATGCTGAAGTTAATGCCCTGAACATGCAGKTTCTGGAGATGTGTTTTTGGACCTCTGGCTGCAGGTCAGGCAGTGTGAGGAGGGCTTGGAAGGCAGTTGCTGGCTGTAGTTACCTAAACAATGCAATCTCTGTCCAGAAGGCTGCAAACCCAGACCAGAGAGGGACATGGATCAATGAATACATGCAATTCTTTTACATTTTATGGATTATTTTCCTGGAAGACTGATGTCCCCCTTCAGTTCACTGAAGAGCCTTATCCTTGTAGCCTTCACCAAATGCAGAATCCCAGAGAAGTGAGGATGAGTAGTAAATGTCATATATTGGATTAGCTTTTTACAACTTCACTTTTCCACATTTAATATGAAATTATAATAAAACACATGCATGTTTCCAGTATCTGGAATGCCACATATCTAATATTTGTGGGGGGGAAAAAACCTCACTGTTTTAAGAGTATTTTAGACATAATTTATTGGCAATACCTTTGGTAGTATTTATAGGGAACATGGGTACAGAGAAACACTATTGAAATTCAGTGACAATTCACTTGTTCTTGGAATCTCCATGATTCCAACACCTCAGCAAAAATCACCTCTCTGTGAGAGTGAGCAGGGCAACATGTGATAGCCAATGGCACCAGTAGAGACCAGTTTCATGTCACATTATTGAGCCTGAAGTCAACAGAGCAGACTAGAAGGAATCAACAATTGCATTCTGTTACTCTGCTGGAATTATTATGGTGATAACTGTAATCCAAGGACAGAAGATTTCATGTACCCTTAGCAATTTCCACATTGTGTGACTGATGCCAGCATAAAATGTTGTAGGCTTAAGATTGGACTTCTCTACTTAGCCACATTCATTCCTTCTTTGCTGAATGAGGAAAAAATTGGTCAGTGRTAACCTGGAGCCACTGCTTAACTTGCTGTTGCACAAATAGTGCTATACACATACTAGGATACTTGACTAAGCACAGAATATTATTTTCCTGGAGAAATATTTGTGTATATTAGGAATAAAAAGCTGATTTTCCTGTTTTAATTATGTATAACATCAGTTTTTTTGCAAATCAGTTACTAAGAGCTACTATAATTTTTGGTAATGTTTAATTTAGCACTGCATTTAAGGCTGAAGKGCCAATAAAAAAGGCTTCTGGTTTTCTAAATGGAGAAAGGTAGGCTGGGCTCATGAATAAGGCTAGAACAGGACTGGAACTCAGATCTTTAGCATTCACAGCTCTGAGTGTGACACCTAACCATGTTTAATTTCACTTCCTTTGAGACTTAAGATCCTAAACTTTCTGAGGAAATGCCTCTTTCTGCTCCACCAGGTACAACAAAGCCCATGGGAGTTTTCTAGATGCTACTGTTAGAGCTGAAGCTGCAGGCAATTATTAAAATTAGTCCAGAAGCAGTGATTATCACAAGGAGAGTTGATGTTGGGTGATTGCCAGGACTTTGGATTTTTACCTGTGTTTTTCCTCAAGACTTCCTGTTCACAGTCTGAGCAGAGAGCTTCAGAAGGGACAGCAATGAGAACCTCAGTGACTTTTGAGTGCAGTGTGTCTAGAATATTGGAAAAGTATTTCAATGTTGGTCAAAGCAGCTTCTGGGGAGGTYAAAAAAGCAGGCTGACCATTTCACAAGTGTGTAGGTGAATTTTATGGTGCTATTTATTTATTTAAATTAGAAATCTTTGATRCTTTTCCCCCAGCCTGTCCCATTGATGCAGATTTGCCTCTCTGAYACAGAGAAGTATTGAAATGTCTGACAGCAGCACAAGGAAGACAGAGGGAGATCATGTGGTAGAAGTGGCTTTCATCTCTGAGGCAAGGGGATGCATTTAGTTAACTAAATTCCTTCAGGTCCAACTCGAAGCCTAAACGTCCTGTCCATCAATGTGAACCAGTGGTGTGAAGGCTGTAAAGTGCTCCTTTTACATGCAGATCAAACATGCCCTTGTTCAGAGCAATCTGGACTTTTCTGCCTTTTCATTTCCCCCTAGACATAGATTCAACACAGTTGGTGTTAACAGTTTTACTTTTCTTTTCTATGGATATTACTGGATCAACATATCTATTTTTTGCTTACTACAAAGAAAATGTAAATTTCCCTTCAAAGAAATGCTTTTTGGTTTATGGTTTTGCAAGGTCACCAAGAAATATGTATTCTTGTGGGTACRTACCATAAATGCACCTAGAAAATTTGGGCAAAGTATTTATTAATCATGTAGAAATGCTTCACATACCTCTTAGTAAAAAAAGGGCATTTTTCAATTTGCTCTGTGACATGATGCAGATATAAGAGTTCATAATAATGCAGACTCAAAAATGGAATCACCTGGTGTGGTGAAGAACATGCTAGAGTATATATTGAGGCAGAAACAACTTTGAGGAAGAAAAGGATTTGAAGCTTGACCAAAAATATTACACCCATGTAGTGCACTGCTATCTTCTTGCAGTGTTACATGTGTCTATTAATAACACATGATTGTGTGGAATTTCCATTCTGGGGCTTCCTCCTGGAATAGCTGGAGTTGCTGAGCTCTGCTCACAGTGAAGGGAGGGCAGGGCTCACATAAAGCACTTGCAGAGCTGTGCTGCCTGCAGGGTTTGCTGTGTGCTGCTGTCACTCCCACCTGGGATTCCTGAGCTCTTTTCCCTGGCTCCTTCAGTGGCACTGATGTTGATGTGCTGTGCAGAGAACTCTCCAGGAATAATGGGAATTTAATCTATTAGCAGTTTCAAATTACATTCACCACAAATGGTGCTGATGCAATTTGTTATTGGTCATATTGGTGCTGTTTTGATTTTGGCCACTGAGGAGGCCTGACATTAAATATGTGCGTAATTTCTCTGCATTTCCTTTCAATGGACATTTACAGTGCAGGAGCAATTGCTTCCTTTAAAAGGATATTACTTTCCATTTACTGAGAATACTTTTCCCAACATTTTATCTAGGAAAGAATTGTGTTATTGCTGAGCTTTAGGCATAGTCTGGGCACAAACTTCCTTGTCTTTAGGAAGAAATCTAAATGGGGCCAGAATCTGGGGTGCAAGAATATTTCTGAGGCTGTAAACCATAGCCTTGTAACACAAGTGAGGTTACAGCCAGGCCATGAAAGCTCAGAGAAACCTCAGATCTGAGTTGTGTAAGCCAACAGAATAAAGCCTTTAACCTGCTGAGCAGCACTGGGAGCTGCTGGGYTSAGTCACCTTGTCTGGTGAGTGCTGAAGTGCACTTAGGAGAAATCTTCACACATGGCAGAGGTGGCTGCATGATCTCATAAATGCTCTGAAAACCCTGAAGTGATACATTTCATTTACATTTTCTTCCACTGTGCTGTAATGAAAACTCCTGTGTTAAAAATTCTTTAGCTTGTACTAGTGGAAAGAGATGCTTTATTATGAAGGAGGAGAGTAAATTCACTTTGCTTTTAATATCTCTTGTTATGAAATATTAATTCTAGTATTGAAGTCCCTGTGCTGTAACAAAAGATTACCATCAATGTAAAAAAAAATTGGAAAAGACAAAATGCAATTGGTTAAATTTCAGTCAATTAAGTAAATTTTATATCATGAGGGGGATAGACTGACAGATCTTGTAAAGATTCATGTGTGGTAGGTAGTAGAATGAAATTTCAGAAGAACAAATGAAACTACTTTTAAGTGAAAAGTGAGGAAAACAACTGGTTTTTGATTAACACCATCAGGTCACATAATGAACAAAGAAGTGAACAAACATTGTCAGAAGAAAAGTTTGAAAATTGTTCATTTGGAAGTGTCAAAGGGAAGCTACACTGAGCTGTGTGCAGTCAATGCTACCAAACTTGATCCTCCATCTTCTCAGAGCCTTGTGTCTCTGCTGTGGGTGGGAGCTCTCCATCAGAGCCAGGCAGAAATTGTTTGTGCACCTCAACCCTCCTCACTGTTCTTTGTAATCTCTGGTGTTGGAAAGAGCAGCTATGAAAAGAATCTGTCCCTTCCTTTGCCTTCTTCAGACAGCTGAGATCAAAGAAGTGAAGTCAGCTCCATGGTGAAAGCCAATTTTCCCAAGCACCCAGTGATAGGGCACGTGGGAATGGTTCAAAGCTGCACCAGGAGAGGTTCACACTCGGCATTAGGAAGTGTTTCTTTACTGTCAGGGAGGCCAAACTCAGGAAAAGGCTTCCTGGAGGGGTGGCGAGTGCCCCAAGCCTGTCAGTGTTCAGGAGGCATTTGGACAAGGCTCTCTCTAAAAAGCTCTTTGTCAGGCAACTGCACAAATGACCACTGTGGGTCTCTTGCAATGATGCAGTCTGTTCTGGTCCTTTCAGAACAGTGAATGTGGACACACCAGAAGGGTGTATTCCTAGATCTGTGCCTGAGGCTGTTTCATGCAGCAGCCTGTCAGCACTGTGGGTATCCCAGCTGGCAYGAGGAATTTCCCAGCATTAATGCTACCTGGGATGTGCTGCTGCTGAACTGTTACCCCAGCGCCCTGCAGTAATTTTCTGCTCCATGAGGTGTTTCTGAATCGCCTCACAGCAGGTGTTTATTTCCTGCCCTTGTGTTGGAATGTCTCAGGGTGGTGTTGCCAAGATGTTGGCAGCAATTACTGCCTTCCCTGGGAGCTCCTCAGAGCTGCACATCTCATTTCTGGTGACAATTGCTGTGTTGGGAAGAACTTCCTCTGTCCAAGCAGAACACTCAGACTGCATCCAAAAATCCAGAACACAGGGGTGTGGAACAGTTGAAAAATCTTACTGAATCTTGATCAGTATTACTGCTTTTATAGATAGATATACTTTWATAATTTCTTGTCTGTATACTGGTTTTGCCAGTGGCCAGGTTGCTGGTCCTGATTAGGAAGCACCTCTTTGTGCTAAAGTTGTTAAATTTGCAAATGATTAGAGGGAATGTCTTTGGGAAATGTACTTTGGGRATTTGTGTTTCACAAATTATAGACCACATATGGCAGTAACTGGCAATAGATTCAGAACTTTAATAAATCCAAGCCACACAAAACTTGCAATTAATAAGAACTGCTCTCATGAGATAGCATTACACTGCTTCCTTCAAAATACAGTGCCTCTCCCAACATGATAAGTCATGCATTTACTGCACTGCCATTGAAACTGTTCCCAAGTGGGTTTAGTACAGTCTTCCAGCTAATTGTAAAGGCATTAAGCCTCATTCTCCTCTGACTATGTCACAATAAAAACCCTGGAGAACTCCACCTAAAGAAAAGGGATTACACAGGTAACATTTTTTGTGARGAGGAAATGCAAGTAAAATATTGMCATAAATATACCTTGTCTGGGATAGCACTCAGGGTGTAGCTAAATAAGGAACTTGGATATACAACCAAATCAGGAGATGTGACTGACTGGTTTTGGCTGGATCACACACAGCTGAGAACAGAGAAATGCTAAAAACTCTTACACTGAAAAATTAAAAGCAAACAAGAATGTTTAGGCATATGTGTTATATCAAAATGTAGTTAAAAAATTAGTTTTCTCAGTTAAGCCAAAGCTAAACAGTTTGTGTGACACTACTCTCAGATAGGAAAAACACCATTTCTTATGGGCACAATAAAATTTAGATGAATGAAAGGGTTGATTTAAATGATCCTTTGTCTTACATATGTGCATAAACGAAGGCAGGATGAAATCTTTTGGTAATTCCTTCTAGCCATGAAAATGTTTCTCTGGGTTTCTTTCTGGACAGAGATCAGAAAACAGTTTTCACAGGAATAAGGATTTCATATTGGACCACACAGTAAACCTGGAGTTCCCCAAAAATAATTCCAACATGTGTCCTATTTTGTGTTTCCATATGAAAACATCAGACTTTGTCCCTCAGAGGGGGGAGGTGTTGATTGGACATTTTGCTGCAGTTGCAGTGGGTMGAGCCTTGTCCACTGGACACTGAATGTGCATTTGCACAAACCTTTCCAGTGACCTGGTCACWTYTTAGAGGTAAAAATRATGATGAGCAGAARTAWATTYGCTTAACATTTTTGAGGTTTTGTAYAGATGGTGTCTGGCTATGGTYACTATCCTTTGGGTTCTTGGGGGCTTTGAAAAATCCCTTCTATCCAAAGAGGTCTGGATAATGCTGCCATTCAGGTTCATTTGCTGCTGCTGGGGCTGTGTTTCTCAGGGCTCTATAAGATGCCATACCTCCATCAAGGAGTGATGTGTGGTGCCCTACTGTGTCACTAGGAGTCTTTGCAGAATTGACCTTTGTCTATCTGAGTCCAAGCTCAGGTTCATCCTCCCTTTATGGCAGAAAGACAAAGATTTTGGCCTCTTTCATCCTGCTGGTGACTCCAGTCCTGTTCATGTTTTCTAAGTTAATTTCCTAAAAAAATTCTCCAAAGTGGTACTTTGAAAATTCTGAATGATTTCTGCTTTGATTTGTTTCTTCCCAAATTAGTGAAAACATTTTACATTTTAATTTCAACAAGCACAAAACAAAATGAAATATATCTCTGCATTAAGTTCTGACGCTGTGTTTGCTCCATCTTCTACTCCCTCTGACTTGAGCTGACCAACCAGTTCCTGGCTTTTAGCCAGAGSTTTTCTGATAGATAACCAGCATCCMCTCTCCCTGCYCTGTCTCTAGCTAGTCTGCAGCATCAGTGTGTGTCTGAATTGCCAAACACACATAAATCATGTCTCCAGGCCGTCTTTATTACTTGCTCCTCTTCCTTGGGAAGTGTATCATCAATCAGTGTTTGTGAGCCCGTGTCCCTTCACCCCCGGGACTGCTGGCAGTGCTGCAGGCAGRGAGCAAGGAGCCTGCCCTTGGAAAGGCCAAGAGTAAAGCCAGGAAGGAGAACTGGTACACATTCTGCTGATGGGGTGGGAAGGAACTGCAGCCAGTAACAGGAGTGTTGTCAGATCAGCGATGTCCTTGCACTTTCTCCCCTCCCCATGTGTGAAAGGTGCTGCACTTGGAATGAGCCCGAGGCAGAGTGATGGTGCTGAGACAGCAGCTTTGCCCGTGGGCACTGAGCATTTCTGTGCTCTGCCCCTGCTGAGCTCCCTGGCCAACTCCTGAATTCCCTGCAGCTCCTGAGAGAGCCCTGCTGTCCTGCTGGAGAGGCTGTTCTCACCTTGGGCAGGTGCTGAGCACAGAGTGAGTGCCAGGTGCACAGCTACTCTGCCCAAGGGCCCCTGAGAAATTCCTTTCTCCTCTTGGATCTGGGCCATGTGGAGAGGCATTCTTTTAGCAGAGACGCCTGGCAGGACAGTCATGGTCCTAGAGAGCAGAGCATAGGTGGGAGTGGTAACTGGCTGTGTCTCATTCTCTCAGGGTTCACTCTCCATCTCCCCAGAATGAAYAGATTCATTGAAACAAGGGAAATGTTCTTGTGTGGATAGAGCTGCAGAGAATTCCTCTCAGTCTGCTCTTGCATGTTCTGTCAAATATTAGGACATCTACAGAAATTTGGGCTGAGTCAGTGTTATGATAGAGACGGTAAAAGAAAATTGTTCAGGGACGAAATACAGGTGATTTTTAGGCATTTTCACTGAATCAGTTTTCATTCACTCCTCCTTACACTGAAGCTAAGTAGCACTTTTGCTGTTAATTATTAATAAGGCATAAAATCAATCTGGACTATTGGAAGTTTTAAATTATTATTTAATTTCCAATTAATTTATTATCCCTGTTTTCTGTTCAGTTACCATGAATTGTCTGTTACACCCTGATTGCAATTGTTTTTGAAAAACACGAAATATTACTATTACACTTCTATTGCAGGAATCATTTGGGAAAATCAGAMCAATTAACTTCAGCTAGGAGAACCACCAAAAGACTTGGAAAAACTAGGTTGAGACTCCTGTGTCCAATTGAATTCTTACCCCATGGAAAAATCTTGCTCTGAAATTACAGAACTAGGTAGAGAAATCTGAGACCTTTCTTTTAGGTCCTGTTCCCAATCAAGAAGTATATACAATATTTTCAAGGTATTTTGATACTTGTCTTGATCCTTTCCAGAGCCCAGGAGCGCATGAAAATGAATAAAAAAGAAATMAACTCTGTTAATTGGACAAATGACACTTTTCAAAGCTGACTTAAGGCTTGGGAAAAGAGTTAATTTTTATTTCTAGGCTTTCCCTTCTCTGTTTTGTGGCCTCCCTTCCTAAAATTTATATCCAGAGGTGGTTTTAGCTTTTTTTAAATCATAGATAACAGGGTGATGTTGATTCAGTTGCCATGTATTTTGATAGATGAATTCCAAAGTGTTTAGGGCCATCTCTGGTGTCAAAAAAAGTACTTATGGAGGCAGCACTTAGAGATGTACTGAGAGTGATGAGTAATGGGCACAGAATTGTGTGAATAATGACTTCTTGCTTCCTGACCCTTCTAGCATGCACATTTTTGGCATGAGAAGAGGTGTCTGAAGTCTCAAATACGAGAGCCTTTTGGCTGACACTTCCCTCAAAGCTTATTCCACTTGGAGTGCATTTTTCTGACTGCATTCAGCATGGAAAGAGAAACTGTGTAAGGTTTGATGTCACGTCTTATTTAGTGGCAGTTCAGAAACTCAGAGAAGGAATTCTGTACATGCAGAGGTTTTTAATGTACTACCAATAATAAAACAACTGAAGGCAAAAGAGAATCGAAATTAAGCATGAATGTCAAACTGAAACAAAAGGTGAAAATCCACATTTTTGCACAAAACTGTGCTGGGAAGTTAGCAGCATCTTACTTGTTTTTGAAATTGCCATGAAGTGTTTGTTGCTAAATAGGATGGGTTCATTTTAGGGTCCATTAATTTTAACCAATAAAAATTTGGCTCAGGAGAAGGGGAAGGAAATAGCTTGGAAAAAAATAGAAACTATGAGCAATCTGTCACTTGTTCTTATATATGAGTTGTGCACAGTCTGCATAGGAAAGTTGAAGCTGAGGAACATTTTGCTTTAATTGGGTGAAAATCTTTAGCATTTAGATGRATTGGTCTTTGTAAAATAGTACTATATGTGTTTTAAGATGTTTAAGGGAAATAGTTTAAAGCTATTAACTCGATTCAGCAATCCAGAATTAAGTAYTATTGAAACCATGTCAGGCACTCTGGATCTTTTATTATTCATTACATGCAAAGGCTTATCCCAGCAGAAATGGACACTGTCACACTGGTGATTGGAACTCAGAGGCAGCACCTGAAAACACGACTAAAGGCTCAGTTTTAGCATCAGAATTCGAGGAGGTTTATGTGGACACACATGCTGGCAGACCTCTCCATTCTGGCTGTGCCATCTAAAATGGAGAGTACAGTTTATCCAAAAATACTTTTAAAATTTTCCAGTCTCTTCCAACATGGCAGTACAATTCTTCAAAGAAATATAATTAAAGCATGTGCACAATCATTGTTAAGGAAAACAAAAATATAAATGAATGAGCCCATTTCTTGACTGGCTCCTGTAAAAAAGTTTCTGCCTGTTTTAGAAATGGAAATTATTATGAAATAGACTTAATTCTTGCTGTGGGAGCTGGGAGTTCCATTAGCACAGCACCATGCTGGGCCTGGACTAACAAAACCCACCCAAAATCCAGGCAGCATCAGGTCAGGCCTAGAGACATTCCAGCACTGCACTCCTGTGCAGCTTGTGCCACTTGTGCCAGAGCTGATCACAGAGGTCAGGGGAAGGAAAATGCCCATTTCTCTTTGTGGCTGCCCTGGCAAACCAGCCCATCTTGCATCTTTTGTGGGAACCCAGCAAGAGTTCAGTTTAGTTCCCTGTTTTACGTGATGGGAAATGTATGTGTTWGTTGGGAAATGAGAGGGAGTGAAAATTAGTATTTTCAAACTCTGTTTTTGCTAATATGCATGCAAGTTTGTTGCCACTCTGAAGCTGCAGGGAAAGATTGACTTAAACTTTGTAGATAGTGTTTAYATTTTCTTTAAAGTGAGATTCCCATTCCCCATGTCAAGGTTATCTTTGTGATAGCCTTGAAGGAGTCAGGGCACTTACCAATGGATGGATGTTCACAAGTTTGACAGTCTCTGCATTGATCCTGCTCTTGCATGAAAATGGCTTTATCAGGCCTATAATTAGAAATGAAATAGTCTTAAATGGTTTCCACACAGCTTGGCTTTCAAAGAGGTTCCAGTTTCACATAACTTCATATAAACAGAGAATCAGAAGATATAACCAGATACCACAGTTCCTGCTTACTAATTGCCATAAAGCAGAGCCATCTGCTTTATGCAAAGTCTAGGTCAAATAATCCTTCTAAACTGTGACCTTTGGGGCTCCGTGGAACTCGTTCTTGATTAAATAAAACCTTCTTAGGAAGTTATTGGGAAACGTGGTGCAGATTCAGTCTGAACAGGGAGTGTAACTGATTGGATTTCTATATAATCTTAAGCAGATAGTTCTGAGTCCGTCTGTCTTTTGAACTTTTTTTTCTTAACCACATTAATCTTTCATAAAAATTCAAGTTACAAGTGAATTATTTCAATTTTTAAAGTGATTCCTCATAAAAGTTAAATTAGATGACAAATGAATGATTTAGACATAAATTCATGACAGTTAAAGTGAAGTTTTGTCTTTCTAAACCAAGCTGAGAACCTGGGCTGAGGAAGTGAGGGGCATCCTCCAATATAWGCAGTTGCCTGACCTTGTTTGGAGGGCATGTGCACAGCACAACATGAACAGAGCAAAATAAAGATGATTGCAGCTCAACAAATACAGTGAAGTATTTGTAATTCCTCACCTCTATTTCATTATGATTGAAGCTCATCACAGATGCCTTCAAATGTGTGTCTTTTCCATCATATATTTTATTTAAATATTTTCTTCATTATATGAAAATAATTTCTGTGATTAAATAATCAGTTCTTCTGCTCTGGTTTTCTTTTGGCATTTGTGACTATTATTTTTGGCTTTCTATCTTTGGCCAAGCATTGCCAATTATTCACTGCCAGATTCAAAATAGGAGTGCTATTGCCAAAGCAAAGAAAACATTATTTTACAGTTACACAGRTCTTTCCAGCTGAGGATCACAACATATTTTGTAACCACTAATGAATTTAGCCACTTACCACCCACCAAACATTCACTGTCATGCCTTGGGGGTGAGAAGATAAGGTTTGGAGAGCAGCAGGATGAGATCTGCCCTTTCCAGGGGCTGGAGTAAACTAGAACAGGATGCAGCACACAGCAGAAATGGGTTTTTCCATCTGATTTGAGAGAGCATGGCCTGGCAATCCAGACAGTTCCACAAAGGCTGGAGTTTCTCTGCCCCATCCATGATATCCCGCTGCTACAGCAAAGAAAGAAAAGCTGCACTGTCATTTTTTTCTCACAGAAAATGTATCCACACACAGGGTGGTGCATGAATGAAA
This sequence comes from Alauda arvensis, assembly GCA_902810485.1. Taxonomy (NCBI): domain Eukaryota; kingdom Metazoa; phylum Chordata; class Aves; order Passeriformes; family Alaudidae; genus Alauda; species Alauda arvensis. The sequence continues at coordinate 256,575 of CADDXX010000820.1, forward strand.
TTAATGAATGTTTTGAGAGTGAGTGGATTCTGAATCTGGGTRGCTCCCCTCTGGTTTTGTGGAAGATCCAGGGAGGAAGTCAGTCAGGGAGAAGACCCAATTTTCTTGATGTATGAAACTTTGTGTTCCCACTCCTCTCAGCAGCTGGGGTGGTCAGAAGTCCTCGTGCTGGCTGTGCTCTGCAGAACCACTTTGCATTCTTTGTGAAGCACTGCAGTGGGGGAGAGTTTCTTACTGAGTCAGGTGATCCCTCATGTCTGAGCCTATTGACTGATAAATTTAACCCATCTCTGTAAATGCCCCTCCAGCACCAGGATCATACCCCTAAACATCCCCCCCAGCCTGTGGCATTTCCACACCTTTGAATATCCTTGTTAGGACTGTGCTGGCCCAGCAGCCAAGCTCTGCACTCCACATTTCTGRTGATGTTCATTCAAGCCATGGTCACTTCTTTCCCATCTGCAGTGGATGCCCTCCAAATCCTGAAGGAATATTGTTTTTAGGAAAGTGTTACTCAGGTTCCAGGCTGTGTTTCCTTGTAGCCCAGCCTAAAGAAGTGATGAGAGTCTGCCTTTCTTTGCTCTCAGTTGCTGCAGGGACTGATATGGCTGGTGATAAAATGGTCTTTTCTTGGCTGCTAAATGAAAAGCTCCTCATTGCTGTATTTTTTTAAATGGCCAGACACAGTTTTTACTGTGGGAATCACCTCACATACACCTGATCAATTTATGTAAAACACTGCATACCTTAGGAAGCCAGAATTTTGCTGGATTGGACTGTGTCATTTTATTAAAGAAAGAGGTATCTTAAATTTGATATTTAATCTATGCTGCAAGCAGAGCAGCAGTTGGGGGCAAACAGAGGCTGTTTTCCTTGAAATTCAAAGTGCAGTAGCTCAGACAACCATCTGTATGCATTTAGGGAACCTGAAATTACCTGAATGCCTGGAAAATTTTTYGTAATTATCTCAGAAAAGAATTATGATACAGCACAGATAATTATCCAGCTCCTTCATTCCTACCTTGATAAAAATGTACTAAAAATCTGCTGCCTATTTTATTCCTTACTGTGATTAAAAAATCCCACAAAGAAACAATAAAATAGCATTCTTTGAAAGACCTGATTGGAAAGTGTGTGTATGTTTTAAAGATTGAACATTTTAAAGACAAACAAGGGAGAGCTGAAATTTACTCCAACAGCATCACTGGAAGTTATTCATCACTCAGACCAAAAGCAGRAAAAAATCACAGAAACATTTGGAAGAAGCAGCAGTGCCAGAGCATGATTTTAACTATTTTGGGAAAGCAGCTGCTTCTCTCTGACATGCACTTGAAATGCAGGATATTGTGTGAGGTGGATTGGCTCATTCAGATCATTCCCTACCATCACTTTTTCATGGGAACGTTGACCAGCATTGCTTTTTGGGAGAAGCATTTATTTTGAGCTAAAGAGAAATCTTTCTCCTATGCAGTTACATAATTGCTAARTAACAATTAACTTTAACTCCTGAATGCTTTTTTCCAAATACTCAGTACAGAATGGCAAGAATAACTTAAGAACGTGACCTTATTTTATATTGATGTGCTGATTTTGTGTAACTAAAGGGATGCAGAAGACTAAATTGGCAGTGCAAAGCAGTGCCAAACAGTCACTGCTATTTTAAAAAGCTCCCTTTAGTTACAGAGAAGAAACAAAGCTGAACAGAATGTCACCAGATTACTATCTGCAAATTCCAGAAATAGGAAAATTGGATAAGCCCTGGTTATTGGACATTCTTCATTTCTCTTGGCTTAATGTCTCTGGCAACTGCAARTGTAGGGATGATCTTCCCCCATCCCTCCTGGATCTCAGAGTCATGGGAATCACAGCTGGTTTCAGCACAGACCCCTGCATTAGAACTTTCTGTTCTTGACASTCTGTATTTGGCAGCATGAGAGTAATATGCTTGTTTTATTTGATTTTGCATCTGATTGATTGCTTTTAATACAATTTATTTTCTTTCTTGTGGTTTATCTGTAGTTCTTGCTGATGGCAGCAATATCAATCTGTACCTCTTCTATGACTGGTTTCTTTAATTTTCAAAATAATTTTTGTATGAAGGCAGATTGCTGTATCTTGTTTAGGTTGGGTGCTATATCAATTTTTGATTTCTAGCAGCACCTTAGAATATGCTAAAATATTGTAGCTGGTTCAGGATACAGTTGCAGACAGAAGGCTTCAGAGTCTGTGTGATTTGCTCTATGTTTTATGATGTGACAGAATAATGTTATAAAGATTTCTGGCATTTTGTTTCATAATATTTTTCCAGTGGCAAGTGTTAAGTATTTTTCTCGAATGGAAAAGTTCCATCTTCGTATCCCTTTTCCTTGTTTCCTCTTGGCCCCTTTTCACCATTTCTGTTAAGAATCAGGGTGGCTGGTCCCAGATATAATTCTGACTGCAAGAATCCCATCCATAATGGCAGAAATCTGAGTGCATCCATTAGTGTTTCAAACAGTCTGATTTCTTACTGCTTTTGGCAGTACTCTTTGACTTCCTGTCTAGCCAGAACAGCAGCTTTTTTTTTTTTTTTTCTATTGGTGTTCATGAAGAGTCCAAAGATACTGTCTTGAAAGAGTTTGTGATTTCACTGGTTGGGCTCCAGGCAGGAGTTGAATTTCAGCACCTCAGAAATTCTGCCCATTAGTGCAGGTGGGAGCTGCAGGTACTCAGCACAGGAGGGACTGGGAGCAGAGCTCTGACCCTGCTGGCCAAGCTGAACTGGGGGAGAGGATTTTCCCCTGAATAATGAGGCATCATGGTAGAAATGTTCAGAACTTGGTGAAATAAGTATGAAAGGCGTAGAACTCCCCGGAACTTTTGTTCCTGTGGAACAARACAGGATGGACAAGAGGCTAATTGGAATTGTGGGGGTGGAACTGTAGCCATGGCTTCTTCAAAAGTGGCCTTACCAAAATAATATATGTGCATGTATCTTTGCCTGGCATTGGAAGAAAGAAGAAAATGGTGTTTCTTGAACTGATTTAAAAATCTACCTGTAAGCACTGGGATTTATGATGGAAAGGATTCAAATCCAACTGCACAGCTTCTTCCATTAAGTTCTCACTGTTACGTTCTTGTCTAGATATCAGAGCCTGGTATTCAATGGAGAATTCTGTGGTTGAAACTCGGGTATTTTGTTTTCTTAAATAGCTCCAGGATTTCTGACATCATAGTGTTTTTCACATATCTCCTTACTTGAGTTTGACTAGATCAAAATTATCTTGGATAGTTTGTTTGATCTAAATTCCCAGGTGTTCCCACAGCAGGTTAAAAAGAGAGTTACACAACAGCAATGCTTATTTCTTTAACCTGGCCTTTCTGTGCTCTTCCAAACAAACACTGGTAGCATGCCAGGAGCACAAGTGGGGTAATCAGTTAATTAAAAGCAATGCTGATCAGCTGGTGAGGCAAACGAGCAAACAGTTTCTGCTTCACTGGGAAGGGATGCTGTCTTGAACATTTCTGGAGAGAGGAAAGAAGGGGAGTCCTCTAAGCAACCTGTGAGCCTTGGAATAGTAACCCCAGAGCAATGCAGGGAGCACAGAGCAAGGCTGATTGAGCAGTGAGTATCCCTTATTGCAAACATGGATTCTATACCTTTCACTCATCCAACAGGGAATCAGGAAATCATACTTTAACTTAGCAGAGATGCCACGTATGTTACTCTGTGGGAAATGAYAAGAGAAATAAAAAAAATCTTGTTCACATGGCCCTGTTTTCTCAGTGAATCCCAGTGAAATTAAGGCACTTTTCCTAGATCTATAAATGGATACCATTAACAAAGCACAGAGCACTATCACTTGTCTGTAATCTTGCAAGAAATTTTGTTTGACTTCAAAATTTGTCTGTTACCTCTGTGCCAGCTCTCTTACCTGTGAAATGCTGCYGCTGGTGCTGTGTAGATGGCTCCTAAGGGGAATTTTTGCTAATGGGTATTGGAGGCTTTTTGGATGTTCATGCTACAGCTTTATTTATTCTAATTATATCTGACATTTCACAAGCTGCACATTCGTTATTTGATGGGCAAAACATCAAAAATAATTAGGCCAAATGATCACACAAAGCCCAACAGAAAGCTTTTTCAGGCATGTTAGCTGGTTTTTTATTAATTATCATCCTCATTAAACTTTACCAAACTGTCATCTATCTCATTGCCTGCCCATTGTTATGGAACTCCTAAACTCAGGTGAGGATTTGAATTTCCCTGTGAGATGAACAATGTTTACATTTGAAAAAAAAATTTTTTACTTGTTCAAACCTCACTCACTTCTTCCTTCCAGCCCCTCTTGTTTCTGATGGGAGACAGCTTCAGGTTTTCCACGGTGCCAGGAGAGGTCACTCTTTCTCTTTGTCCTGGTTCAGGTTCTTGTTTCATCAGGGATCCTCTTTCCTTCTCGGGGAAATTGGCTCATTCCTTGAGCTACTGTTTGGATGCTGCCTGACACACACAAAGAGCACTGGAAGGATTTGTACCATTTGCCTGATTTCTATATGGAAATCTCTTAAAGAATCTTTTGGCAAATGAGATTGTATCTCCAGGTTTACATCAACCATCTGGTGTAATTGTAACAAACCCCAGAATTCTCTTCAGTTCTGTTGCAGAACTATAAATGGAGGTTTTAAAAAGCAGAAACCAGTGGATGTACCACTTAATTGAATGGAATGTTGATAAACATCAGTGTTTAAAATTCATGTGTGAGTGGTGGAGTCTTCAGTGATGTCCAACATAGGAATAACAATCTCAGCAGAAATTGGTAAGAATTGTTCAAGTAACTTCAATTTGAACAAACCTAAGCCAAACCCAAGTCCTCCATAACATCTAATTTTCAAATTTGTCAAGGAAAAGTACTCATGACYGAGTTTTCACTAAAACAAGGGCTGGAAAATCCTCATGATGATAGTTCCTCATTAACAACCTGAGCAGGTATAAAAAGGAAAACGTATTGATAATTTATTTCAAGCATTTCTTTCATCCCTACATAAAAAAAATTCAGTGGCTTGGATGAAATAACATCATACCTCATGCCTCAGTTCAAACCTAATGTGAAGCAACATCTCACATTCAAAAAAAGTGTTCAATTTCCCTGCTCTTTATTTTTTTTTGTGTTCCCATTTTGCAGTTCTACATCTCCAGTGATTATAGAAGCAGGGGAAAAACATCAACAACCCTGAACCCAGCCCACTCTGTCTGGTGACAGAGGATTGCATGCTTTCTGCTGGGCTGGCAATGCCCCCAAACCAGACTGTCTCTTGAGGTTACTGGTTTGGTTTTGCASATTTAGGAAATCTGGAATTGCATCCAAATGGCAGGGTTCTCATTGACACACAGCAGCACTTATAACCCTTTCTGATTGTATGTATGTATTTTTTTATTTATTTATATAGGAAAAAAAGGGCAACAGAACCCAGTGGAAAGCATCTCTGTATTMGTGTTCAAATGCTTCTTTGGCACCTTCTTACCTAAATAGGTAGGATTCAAAAATAAATGGAAGATTTATGAGATTTTTTTGAAAGAATTTGTTACATTTCTACTCTACTACCTTTCCACTACTTTCCTAGTAGTTTTTTAAGGATTTTTCCAATGTAGTTTCTCAATATTGCCAGCTTTTGTGCCATGCTGTGCTCTGGGACCAGCTGTATGATGGTTCTGAGACCTGCTAGGAGTGCCTGCTGTCAGCCACAGGACACTGGTGTGGTATCTAAGCACCTGCCTCTCAGGGTCCTGCTTGATGGAAGAAATGGAGTGTGTACTAAAATGATGGAAAAGAGATTTTACAGCACACAGAAAATGTGCATAAATCATTCTTTAATTTTGATCCTTTGGGGAGAGATTCCTTTTTGTTCTGTTGTTTGCACCTCTGAGTGAGGCAAGAGTTGTTTTCTGAAGGGTTCTCCAAGTATGATGATGACAGAAATAATAAATAACAAAGCCATTCTCCTCTCTCCATGCCCCCATTCTGTTGTCAAGGGGGCAGATTATCAAAAGAAAATTGAAAGTATTCCATCAAACTAAATTCCTGGCAAACTGGAGCTGTGGCAAAGCTGTCTCCACCAGAGGTGTGAACAATGGGAATGTGTCCCCTTGAACACACAAATATCTGCTCCCTTCTCAGCAGGCAGGCTCCTCACACAGAAATCACAGTGTCTCTGTTGTTATATCCCTCTCTCTCTATGGGGATATATGTTCAGCTTGAGAGTGAGAATAGTTCTGCACAGGGAGTGCACGTTTGAACAGTGACCTGGCTTCTCTGGTACCCCTTGGTTGACTTTTATCTTCTGCTTTGCTCTGGGAAACAGAATCACAGAATGTGCTCAGTTGGAAGGGACACCAAAATTCAGCTCCTGGCCCTGCACAAGACCATCCCCAAGAGTCACACCATGTGCCTGAGAGCATTGTCCAAACGTTTCTTAGACTCTGTTGGGCTTGGTGCTGTGACCTTCCCTGGGGAAGCCTGTTCAGTGCCCAACCACCCTATGGGTGAAAAGCCTTTTCCTGATATCCAGCCAAAATCTCTCCTGCCTCAGCTTTGTGCCATTTGCTCAGGTCCTGTTGCTGGTTTCCAGAGAGAACAGATTGAATAACTGACTGCATTGTGGCCAGATCTGTGTATCTATCCAACTCATGTTCCTCTATTTCCTGAGACATCAAGGAACATATTCAGGTTTGAGTTAGAGTACAAAGCTGTGCAATACAGAATATTGCCAGAAAAGTATCTATTTTTCAAAAAATTTCACTATATTGTTGAAAAACCCGTCTTGTAATTTCTAGGTAGAATTAATGAAAATATACCACCTATTCTAATGGAGAAACTGTCAGAATATCATACCTTTCCTAATGTAGAAACTGATTTGTAGCCTATGTTTAGTAAATTTGTTTCCAAAGTTTAATGAGGTTCTTCTTTACTATATTTATTTCTGCATTACTTCAGAAAATCTTCCTAAGAGGATACTTTCAGTAGTGTTTAAACTGATACTATTTTTCCTGCAGTACTGAGGACAGGTTTGAGGGATTGGGGCAGTTAACAGAGCAGGAAGGAGAGGTGTTAACTGAGCTGGTTTCTGCTCATTTCAATGTATTTGCTCATGAAATTTGCTTTCTTTGTTCACATCATTTACTTTTCAATATTAAAACATGTTTCTCTTCTATAGGTGTGTGTGGTATCTTCCAGTTTGGGGGTAAAAATGTGTATATCTTTATTTTTGTCATGTTTCAAAATATCTGCGCTGTTATAGGTCATCCAGGCAGAGAATTCTCTCCAAGGAGATATCCTATAGTTTTTTAGCATGTGGTGCTGCAGATTCTCTTTGCTTTTCTTTTAAGGGACATCTTAATTTTCCATGGGTGCAGTTCAGGGAATGGTTCTTTGCTGCCAAGGCCAGAGTCAGAAGTGCCTCCTCTTCTTCCTTACCTCCTGTCCTTCACAGACACCACCCAAGACATTGACCCCAGCCCTGCTGTGGCAGTGCTGCTCCCAAACAGCTCCTGCCTGGTTCCAGCTGCTCCCAGCTGTTCTGCACAGGCCCAACCTTGTGCGTTTGCCTGTTCAAAGGGAGCATTTGTTCTGCACTGCCTTTGCAAGGGAAGTCAGGCTGACATGGACAGCAAAGCCAATGTTGCTGCAGCCCTTGTCTGTGGGGTTGCCTCTGGCT
>CADDXX010000821.1:0-66155 GCA_902810485.1 Alauda arvensis
AAGTAAAGGAGAGACAAAAACTCAGTGATCATCAAATGGTTGACAGCTCCTTGCTTCATGTCCTTCGGTTTCTATTACTGCTTTAAAGCCCCTGAACACTTGCTGGGAGCTGGGGGGGGTCACAGTTGCTTCAAATTCATAGCCCTGTTTCCCTAGAAAAATAGCTGTGTTAAAAAAAAAAAAAGTTAAGATTTCTAAAACATAGCTAGATTTCTAAAACATAGCTCTTCTGGGAATATTCAAGCATACAAAACTGAATTGAATTTAAAATTTCATCAGCATTCCTACTGTGATTGGAATAAATTAAAAGGAAGTGAAGTGTTCAATACCATGCTCTTAACTGCACCAAGTCATACAAATAGAAAAATCCCTTCTAAATAATGTGATTGCTTACACATTAGAGGATTAAATACGGATGGGGGTGGTGCTTCCTTTGTTTTAATTTTTTTTTTTTTTGGTCATAATTTGATATAGTGATGTAGATAGCTAGTGAAGGAGGGCATTAAGAGGTCATTAAAATCTGCCTTTCCCTCTGTGAATATACCTGAATCTAGCCAGTTGTGATCCCTAATTGTGTTTGAAACTACCCAGCAAATAAAATAGCTGACTCATGTTCTAAGGAATTATTTACAGAATCATACAGAAGTTTCAAACTTGCTCAAAGAGACAATAAGAGCAGCAGAAATGTGATGGTATGACAGATGTGCTTGAGTGAATTAAACCTGAACTATTTTACTTATATGAATTTGAGTTGGGAACTGAACTCTGTGAGTGCCACATTGACTGAATGATCAGACAGCGTAAACAAATTCGGACAGCAGCAGCTTTAGTCCTGCTGTGCTTTGCCTCTTTAGCCTTGCTCTTTGATTGGGTAATCAGATACGCACTGGTGCATCTCTGTTCCATGCTCAAACAGAAAACTATTTAAATCTCAAACTAATTCAATACTATTATTTAAATAAGCATTATAACTACTGGAACTGTTGCTACCTGATAATATTTGGATGGGGATAATGGCCTATGCATACTAAAACAATTGATAGCAGTGGAGAGGTTGGGACAACATGGTTGGGAAGTACCTGCTGACAAGCTCAGAACTAGGACGATCTTTAAGGCTTCCCAAGTTTTACATATGTGATTTCTTGTAAGTATAATAAAGATGTGATAAATCACATTGATTTTCCTCCTTTCTTTCTACTGTTCTTATTTGCCTAGTGAGCTGTACCTCATTCCCAGCCAAGTCAGTGGCAGTGTTCTCTTCGACTGTTCTAAGTCTCAGTCAGTATGTTTCAATCAAATTGGTGTGTGTGTGTAAGAACAAAAGTACCAAAATTCTCATTTTGCAGTGATACAGGAGGAGAGTATTGCAAGATGAGGTGCAGTATATCCCTCACAAGGTTAAAATTATCAACTTTTCAATATTAAAAAACACTTTGTTTTTTTAAGCTTATAGTAGTTCCCACCTGAAATACCATGTTCAGTTCTGAGTTCCATACTACAAGGAAGAGATGGCTGTGCTGGAGGAAATCCAGAAAGGGGCTAAGAAGATTAAGGGACTGGAGCATGTCTCATATGAGGAAAGGCTGAGAGATCTGGGACTGCTTAGCCTAGGTAAGTCTCTCATGTAAGTCTTATCAATGTAAGAAAGGAATTGACCCCAGTGCCACTGACCAGTAAATTGTGTCTATGCATAACAAGCAGTTGTCCTGTACTCAGAACCAACGGTGATGTATCAGTTTAGTTTGCCTGTTTCTTCAGCAGAATGTGGACTCTCCCTTGATAAACAATCACCTGAGTCATCAACTGAAGTCTGACTACAGGTCACAGTTGAATAGCTTTTTTGTTCAGCACTGAAGGTCTGGCATGAGTGGAAAGGAGAAAACCCCTTTCTGGCCATAAATAAATGATGTGATGAGTAGATATGTGCAATGTATCTGACTATCCTACTACATCTGGTGGTTTCTTGTTACTGAACCATAAAGAAATCTACTTATGTACCTATCTCTGGTCCTCACCTCCCTTATTCTTCCAGGAAAGCAGTACAGGAAATTGTGCAGTGACCGCAAATACCCCATGAAAGTGGCTGAGGTGAACATGTTTTTCTGATGACCATACAGCAGAAAGAACAGGGTATGATAGGTGTTTATGCTGGCTCTGAACTAGTGTTGAATGTGATTTGTGTTTTGCTTTACAGACAGAAAAAATGTGTTCCCACTGGTCCAGCAGTGGTTGGGATTCTGTCCAAGGCATGGCCAGAGGGAGTATGTTCCTTTCACAAGTTGCCAGCAGGTTACTGAGATTTGCTTGGAATTAAATGAGATGTGATGATTCAGCATGCTAAGAAAAAATTGTGCAGATGTTTGTTTGAAATCCAAAGAATCCTTGTGGTTTAAGAAATCTCTAATTCTTCTTGCAGAGAAATTTCCTTTTCCTGGTTAGGCAGAATAATTTTCATGCTAACCTATTAATCCTTAGTGCTCCAATTTTAGTTACTGCAACAAGAACATTTTCTAAGTACCCTAAATTCTATTCATATTAAAAGTGCATTACACTTCACTAGTATTTCTTGTGGTTGTCTATTTTTGCCATGATTTTTACTATCTTTTTGTATGTTTTATAATCTGGTAAAGCTTGATGGAGTTGTTTTTTTCCTCTGAAAGGAAACATCTGTTCTTCGTGTGGGTTTACAACTAGCAAGCAGGTTAATTTTTTTCCCTTTTATTTTGTTGCAATGAAGATGAAATGGGTAGAATGTGTCCATATCTCCAGCACATTCTGATGATGGCCTATACATAGCGTTATTTCTGGAGACTGTCAGTAATGTTTCACTTCTATATACCTCAGAAAACAGTGCTAAAGGTAAATCCTGAAGTTAGAAATAATGGGAGGACACCTGACCTGGCTGTAGCATTATGAATACAGGGAATTAGTTTAAATCAAAGCTTAAAATCCCATTGTTATTTGACTACATCATAGAATGGTTTGGATTGGAAGAGACCTTAAAGATCATCTTGTTCCAACCCCTTGCCTTGGACACCTTCCACTAGACCAGGTTGCTCAGAGCCTCATCCAATCTGGCCTTGAACACTTCCAGGGATGGGACATCCACGCCTTCATCTGGGAAATCTGTTCCAGTGTCTCATGGCTCTCACAGGAAAGAATTTCTTCCTAATATCTAGAGCTGCTTGCTTTGAATTTGAACTCATTCCATCTTGTCACTCCTGTTACTCCTTGTAAATAGAGCCTCTCCATCTTTCTTTGGGTTTCCCCTCACGTACTAGGCCACCTCAGAGCCTTCACTATTCTAGGCTAAGCAATCCCAGTTCTCTAAGCCTTTCCTAGTAGGAGAGGAGCCTCATCCCTCTAATCAATTTGGTGGCCTTCTCTGGATCCTCTGCATATGTTTATATGTATTAAATTATGTCTCTATTTTCACATACTGGTAATTTTTCACCCCAAGCAATACATATGTAAGACCCAGACAGTTGGCTCTTAATGACTGACTAATCTCAACACATTCAGGTGGTGCTAAAGGGAATGATCAAGCATTATTCAAAATTTGGAGGAGAATGCTAGGAAATAAAATATGTTTACAAACTAATAATTCACATGCAAAAGGTAAAGTCATACTGGAAAAGCAAGGAATTTAGCTCAGTTGTCTACCTGTGTTATAAGAATGAAATACAAGTTCTTGGTTGTGTGACTAAGCAAGTACTTTTATTGCTAAGAGAAGTGGAGGGGTGTGTCATAAAAGCCAAATTTGCTTCTCATCCACTAGAAATAAGGGAATGTAGCTTTCAATAGAAAAAAAGTTCAGATTGTATTTAAGGATGGCTGACAAGAGAAATGTAAGTTTTAAGAATCTTAAGGGAATTATGAAACTAATTATGTATGAAAATAAAAGTAGCTGAAAATAAATCAGCATTAATTGATAGCTGACACTCTTGCTTGTGTACTTTGTTGTGTCTAGCAACTCTAAGTGCTGAAGGCAGTGGGTAGTTTCTGTTTCATTTCACAGCACTGTCTGAGCAGACTCCCACCTGAAAAATACAGCGCAGCAGCCATGAATGTCCTGTGTCAACTCATTCATTGTGGCACTTTCTGATTCACTGGACTTGAATTTTATGTCATATTTTTCATTTTGGAAAAAAAAAAAAAAAATCGTCTATCTCCCTAAACTCTTTTCTAGTTGCTATGTCTTTGTTTTTGAGCTGCAATTCTTGTTCATCTGGAACAGAAGACAAATGTTGACGTGTCATTTGTGTCATATAATTGGTATCATTAACAATTTTCTTACCATGAAGGAAAAACAATAGGAGGTCTTGGATAGCACAGTGCTCCTGGGAAGAAAGAAATCAATGTTTAATTGAGATTACAGTACTGTTTCTTTCTAGGCAGGACCAGTCAAGATTTAACCCATCTGGTTTTGAAAAAGCAGAGCTTTTTCTTTTGAAGGGGAGGAGCTGATGCCCAATTGCATCTCACAGGAACCTAAAGATAAGTCTTGTCAGAAAAGGCAAAACACATCTTAACCTTATCCATGGTGAAAGCAGAAATGGACCAAATTTTTCTGAGGGCCACACCCTTTTCTCAGGTGTCTAAGGGAAAAGCTTGTGTATGACTGCCATGCTTCAAAGTCAAATGACGGATCTTGAATAACTACCCAGCATAAAAATGTTGGGTGCTTGGAAAAGCTCTTGCATCTGAAATGACCCACACAAATTTGAAAGTCTGTTTTTGTAATGCCAATGTACATTTGGCTGGAGTAGGAAATAATAACCCATGGGTATCAACTCCTATCAACTTTGAAATTATTTTGAATATTAATTTCTTAATGATTTGAGGCTTCTCTTACAGTGTGCATACTACTTTCAAATGGCATTTTGCAAGAGATGTGCCAAACCAACTGAAGTTCACAAATTACAGAGCTCTATAAAGGTCATTATTTAATGTAAGAGACAAAAGCTGTCTCAAGGACACATACCTTCAGATGAGGAAGCTGGAGAGTTTTGAGATTCCTTCTTGAAGAGTCCAATCATATTATAAGCACTAATCAGGTCAGTTTAAAACACCAATGGTTCCTGAGTAATCTGATACACAGGAAAAAAAGTGAGAAACTGAAATGTGGCTTAGTTAACTTGCATGAAAAATCTAGGCTTGTGTTGAGTTTGAAGCTCAAAATTCTAGTTGTCCTTAGAAATGGTGACTTTGTTCAGTCATCTTCTCAGCTTGCATGTATGGCACTGGTGCCTTCTGTGATGATCTGCTCCAACAGACTGTCCCTGTGTGCTGAAACATGAGCCAGTGAGGCCAACATCCATCCTGGATGGGCAACAAAAGGAGATGTATTATCTTTGGAAGGTGAGTCAGGTTTCTCAGAAAGTATTTAAGGGGGTTGCTAGGGCATGTAGGAAAAAATTAGGAAGGCCAAAGCTCAGTTAGAACTTAAATTGGCAACTTTTGGAAAGGATAATACATTTTTTTTTTACAAATATATGAATGGTAAAAGGAAGGGTAGGACAAACCTTTGTTCTCTATTGTATGAGGGAGAGGACTTAGTAACTGTAGATGAGAAGAAAGTAGAGGAGCTTAACACCTTCTTTACCTCAGTGTTTAGCGGGAAGACAGCTTGTCCTCAGGACAACTGTCCTCCTGGGCTGGTAGATGGTGTCAGGGAGCAGAATGATGCCCCTGTTATCCAGGAGGAGGCACTCAGAGAACTGCTGAGATGCTTGGATATTCTTAAATCTATGGACCCAGATGGAATCTTTGCCTTACTTGCAAAGTCACTCTCCATCATTAATAACAATCTTGGCTCACTGGTGAGGTTCCAGATGACTGGAAGCTGGCCAATGTGTCATCCATTCACAAAAATGGTAGGAAGGAGRATTTTGGTCATTATAGGCCAGTTAGCCTGACCTCAGTACCCAGTAAGGCAATGGGACAGTTCATCCTGAGAGCCATCATGGAGCCTGTACAGGATATCCAGGGTATCAGACCCAGCCAGCAGGGGTTTAGGAGGGGGAGGTTGTGTTTGAACAACCTGATCTCCTTTTATGACCAAGTGACCCACCTGGTGGATGCAGGAAAGGCTGTGGATGTTGTTTATTTGGACTTCAGCAAGGCCTTTGACACTGTCTCCCACAGCACACTCCTGGAAAAGCTGGCAGTCCCCTGCTTGGACAGGAGCACTCTGTGCTGGGTTAGGAACTGGCTGCATGGCYGGGCCCGGAGAGTGGTGGTGAACGGTGCTGCATCCAGCTGGCAGCCAATCACCAGTGGTGTTCCTCAAGGATAGGAACTGGCTGGGACCAGTTCTGTTCAATACTTTTATTGATGACATGGATAAGSGTTTGGAGTCATTCATTAGTAAATTTGCAGATGACACTAAGCTGGGAGCGTGTGTCGATCTGTTAGAGGGACAAAGTGCTTTGCAGAGAGACTTGGAACAGTTGGATGGATGGGCAGAATCMAATGGGATGAAGTTCCATAAGTCCAAGTACCAAGTCCTGCATTTTGGCCACAATAACCCCCTGCAGCATCATAGGCTGGGAACGGTGTGGCTGGACAATGCTCAGGTAAAGGGACCTGGGGATGCTGGTGACAGCAGCTGAACATGAGCCAGCAGTGTGCCCAGGTGGCCAAGAAGGCCAATGGCATCCTGGCCTGGATCAGGAATGGTGTGGCCAGCAGAAAGGAGCAGGGAGCTCATTCTTCCCCTGCACTGGGCACTGGTGAGGCCACACCTTGAGTGCTGTGTCCAGTTCTGGGCCCCTCAGTTTAGGAAGGACCTTGAGATGCTTGAGCGTGTCCAGAGGAGASCAACGAGGCTGGTGAGGGGCTTGGAACACAAACCCTGTGAGGAACGGCTGAGGGAGCTGGGGTTGTTTAGCCTGGAGAAAAGGAGACTCAGAGGTGACCTTMTCMCTCTCTAYAACTTCCTGAAGGGTGGCTGTGSTCAGCTGGGGGTTGGGCTCTTTCTCCAGACAGCAACTGATAGAATGAGAGGACACAGTCTCAAGCTGYGCCAAGGGAAATATGGGTTGGATATTAGGAAAAAGGTTTTTACAGAAAGAGTGATAAAGTACTCGAATGGCCTGCCTGGGGARGTGGTGGAGTCACCATCCCTGGATGTGTTTAAAGAAAGACTGGGTGTGGCACTTGGTGCCATGGTTTAGTTGAGGTGTTAGGGCTGGGTTGGACTCAATGATCTTGAAGGTCTCTTCCAACCTAGTGATTGTGTGTGATTCTGTGTGCTAGTTGTTATGAAGAAAAGCCTGTAGCTTTCTTGACCATCCTTCCTAACTTAGAGTGTAACTTTTTTCTAATTCTTGCCATCATGAACAGTCACCAGAGTGTGTCAGAGACCATAGAATTGCCTCAAAGTGAGTGATGGCTCAGCACTGTCAGAGGTATTCTCCCTGGAACTCCAGATATGTGTATGAAAATTTACTTACACAGTCCTTAACTTGATTCTTTTCTGCAATGGGTAGTACCTCTTTCCCTTAAGTTATGCCATCACCAGGGACCTGAGAGCAGAGTGTGGTAGAAATGATTGAGGTCTCAGCCCTTTCCATCTTCTCTGTCTGTCATCTGCTTCATTCAGCAGTAGATACACTTAATCTCAAATTTTGTACTGATGTCTTTATCTTTCTGAATCAGATCACTGGACAAGCCGAAGTCCACTATCTGCAAAACCAGGGTCTTTACTTTGCTACTCACCTTACTTTTATATTTTTAAACTCTATCATCTCATGTTCATAACAGACAAGCCCACCAATGATTATTGGCTGCTTCATTATTTGTGAATAGCACATTCTGCAGACCATCTCTAGTACCTGCAGCAAGAATTTGTCTTAAACACACTCTAGAAATTCAAATTATTTGTATTATGCTATAATTCCTTCCAGAAAATTCTGAGATGTTAACTTCAACCATGAGAACCAAGGACTATTAAGTGTTTCCCARTATTTTAAAGAGGTTTTTTCCCTTTCTATTCTGTAAGCAACATGTAACCACCAGCATGGCCATTTTTTTGGCCTTCTTTCCAATCTTAGACTAAGCTTTCATCCAACGTTTTCTCTCTTGACTGTTGCTGACTATGGTGGAGAGTCATCTTCAGAGAGCATGGTGTCCCTCCTCTTTTTGTCTTTCCTGGAAAGTCTGTGCCTATCTATTGCAGTGTTCCATTCCTGTGAACAATTCCATAATCCTCTGGGATTTTGCAAAACATTGCAGCTCTGGAAAAACACAGGACCTTTAAATTCCTCCTGTTTGTCACATTGTGTATTTTTTATTTGATACACATACACAGCCTAGTTGTCCCTATGAATTTCTATTTCTGTTRTCTTTTGAGACACAGTGACTCAGTCTTGGATTTCTGTTTTTAGCAGATCTCAAAAGAATGCAGTGGACAGATGGGGAGAGAGATGATGGAGGAAAAATGTTMCTACTAACAGTAAAAAATTTAAAAATTGTGTTTACGGGGATGGTACAGAACAGAATAGAACAAAACCACGCAGAGACTGAGAAGTGTAGACTCCTCTGGAGTTTCTAGTCCTTACAGTACTGAAAGGTGAGTGATAACACATGAATATGTGATAACTTGGGGATATGGGCAGAGACCCAGCTAATTGATCTTAGAACATTTACATCTGGGCTGCCTTTTTTTCCCCCTTTACATGAATGAGCAGAAAATAGGTGCTTTGTGGGTTGAGGGGARTTTGAGTGTCTTGCACACTCACAGTGCCTATTTCTTTCTGTTATTTGCATAAAGAACCTCTACAAGCAGAATAGCTACCTCAGATACAGGGCTTTACATGTCAGAATTTAGATAGGTGCATCTTCCTTCATGATTTTCATAACTATCCAAATTAATATATCAATCAATATCTCAAATAAATGGTGAAAGTCTTTCTTTGTTTTAAATAAATACTAGAATAAAAACAACACAACACAAGAAGTGTGGTGCTAAAATGATAGATTTCATTCCAGTTATAGGAATCAATACAGATGTTGAAGCATTGTGCCAATGATCATACCCTATTGAGGATGATCATTAGGTTGAATTTAAAAGTGAGTGTGTTATATATACCTTTAACTTTTTCAGATACCATTTTCTCACCTTTTTTGCCTATTTTGGGTTTCCCTTAGATCTGGGTATTTGTAATTTGCAATTTCTCTCTTTTCTGTCCTTTGTACTGTTGATAGTACACAGACTTTGTGGCATAATCTTGTATATATTGATTACAAGAAAAAATTACTTAAAGAGTGTAAAACCTGAAAGGTCAAAATCTGAGTCCTGTATCAGTCATCCTCCATCTGACAGAATGTCCCCACAAAAAGCCAAGAGCGTTGTTATTTTTTTAACTTGTGTTAATACACCAAGACTTGAGTATTTGGATGACCCAATAATTTTTTAAGACTTTAATACCTGACTTAATTGAAGTAATTGGCTGTATTTTCTTTAAAAGATCCTCTTGTGCATATTAGAGAAAGTGATTAATTCTACTCCAGCCACGTCTTTTTGGTTTCATTTTCTACAGGTTTTTAAAATTTTTATATTTAATGTTTTGCATAGATGATCTTGATGTGCAAGAGGCATTTAAATTGGGTTTTCTCTTATCTGTTTTTTTTTATAAGGGAGAAAAAGGTATTTTTACCTCCATCCAAATGCTGCTTGTACAAATGTCAAAGTTCAACAGCTACTGAGCTGCCAAATCAAAGAGAATTCCGCAACTGGGTTTGAAAAGAGTCCTTTGAAATGGGAATCAAATGAAACTCTGAATATTGCATGCCACTCAATAATAACAAAAATTCATAGGGGAAAATGTCAGTGAGCAGCAAAACCTGACATTTTTTGTAGAGATACAGGCACATGTTTTCCCTAAATGTCTTTAGCTGCTGGTATTTCTAAACCAGGCTAATGAGCACTTTAACAAGGAATCAAACAAATTCTTACTTTTCAAAGGTTTGCATCAAAGATCTGATCAGTTGAAAAAGACAGTTCTGAGCCCTGGGTTTATACCAGGATACTCAGGCAGAATGACACTTTAAATTTGTGTGCAAAAGACGCACRGCATACCTTAAAAGTCTTCCTGGTAAATTCACAACTCCTGTTGTGCTTAGAAGAGCAGATTTGCCTCAAATTTGTTTTATGTATTTTTACAAGATGAGGACAATTCAAGAGACCTTGTGTTCCTCTATTAATTTATAAGAGCACTCCAGAAATAACCACTGAAAATGAAGTTTTTCGGTTATCAAAAGAGATTAAATTTATTTCTTAAAATGAGCACCATCTTTCTGTGCACAGTCACAATATTGCAGCTTTTTGATAGTTCTGGCTGATAAGATTATGATAATTCTTTCTATTAGCTTTTTTTTTCCCATTGAAAATAATTGCAATTTCAAACAAAACCCTCAGCATATAAAGATTTTACTGTACTGAAAAATAGCTCATTTTAGTAGTTTCAAAATGGATTATATCTTTTAGTTCTCTTTGAACTTACTTAAGCAATAAATTACTTAATTTTTTTTAATTCTTCTGTTATCTATGGATTGATATGGGTGTAAAGAACCAAAAGCACATTTGTAAAACTGTGCAAATCTGTGCTTCATTCTCCCTTCTAAATGCCCAGAGGATGATTGAATGCTGCCAGGACTGAGGACAGTGTCCAGGGGATKATTTATCCTCTAGTCTGACCTTGCAAAAATGCAAAAGGTTTTTGCTTTGTGCTTCTTTCCAGCTTGTTTCACTTGCCCAGGGTGCCCCAGGAGGTGGTCCCTGCATTCTCAGATTGGTGTGACTAATKGAAAGGCTTTTTAAGAAGAGCAGGTGAAAACTGAGAGCTGTGCAAAAAGACAGATGTAAAAATAGGATCGTTGCATTTAGTCTATGAGTTGAATTTTTAAGGATTGATGTGCAAACTAAAGAGAAGCTGCTATTTGCAATGTAAAAGCGGAGTTACATTTTATTGCTCTAACAAARCTTAAAACTGTGCTAGATATTCTTCAGCACCCTCTACCGGGCTTGAAACACCATCCTGTAACACAATTACASAGATCAGATACTCCCGAAGGAAACCTTGAGCAAGAAAGTAAGAAGAAACAGAAAACAATACAGTGTAGGGTTAGGTGACTTTTTCTATCCATATTCCAATTATAAATTAATTCTAATTTCTGCATTTATCACCACACAGTTCTCTCCCTGTGCCTGTTCAGTACCTTCAAAGTGTAGCTCTATCACAATGACATAAGATGCCTCCTTGAGGGCTTCTTTGCCTGTATTGTTTTACCAATCACTTACCAGCATTTATTTAGGCAAAAAAYAGAATTCTGCTGCCATTTGTATATTTTAAAAGAATATATTTTTTATTTTTCACCTGAGAAAATCCCCATAGCCTTTGCTGTATATGAAAAGCCAGATAATGGAATACTAATATTTCAAATGTAGCTCTAATTATAGTGGAAATTGTTTGCTCAGTTGACTCTGACRAAAAAAAAACCCAATCCATCTACAAAAAAACATTGCTGCAAAGATTTTTAGAAAATCAGAATGCAAAGGTTTTAGAAAGTCAGACTAGAAAGATTTTAGGAATTCAGAGGGCATCTGGCTAAGATTCAGATTTTTCAATGCCCCTGAGCCATGGAAGTTTCCCCTTTGCATGTTTCTGGCCCCTTTAGGGTAAGGGGCCATACACTGGAATATATTATAGGGAATGATAAAATATTACTTTGGCTGCAGACAGATGTGTTCACCTATCTACCAGTACATTTTAGCAGGAGAAGCTCTTTGAGTTAGAGTATGAAACCTTTCTCATTAAACCAACAGAAATTATGGCTGTAATAATAGAGCAGTATTTTTTATTTCTGCAAAATAAAAATGAGTAAATTGTGCCTAAGAGATAAGGAGCTTTTAGTCTCTTTGAGCAAAATCTCTGCGCCTAAACATGCATTTCAAATAATAGTATTGCTGTTCTGGGATTTTAGTACTTATTTAACAGGTAACACATAGTTTAAGGAGGACTAAAATGTCTTAGAGCAATTTGTATTTTCAAGAAAAATAGAACCAAACTCTGTATTAAAAATGTCTGGGAAATCAGTCTACTTTAAAATGGGCTGATGAGACATAATACTGGAATGCTAGTATAGTGCTTATGTAAAGAGTGAATTGCTCATCATAAAGATTAAATCTTCATAGTGCTGTGGCAAGTGGCAATGAACTGGCAATCCATCTGTTCTCACTCTCTTCAAATATTAGAATTTATAACTGTAGAAAAAAATAGCTGCTAATTTTTGAACCAACCACCTGTAAAGAACAAGTCATTGCACAGATAAGATGTGCTCCTTCTCACCCCCATCTGCACCTTCAGCTAACTTCGTTTCCTCAGTTTGAATGAGAGCATATTTCAAGTGAAGAGCAATTATATGGCTCTGTGCCTTGTATAACCTGTTAAAAACAGTAATTTGCTGGCATAAAATTAATTCTGTGCACAGTTTACAGATCTAACTATCTTAGAGTTAGAATATTTAAGAGTAAGAATATTTCTGTCTTCAAAATTTAGAACCACTAAAGGYTTGCCTGGATGGATTTCCTATTTATATTGTGCTTTGGTTAAATACKAGTTCTAAAATAGATTTGTTGACAGCTGATAAGGCAATGCCATTATATATTGACTGTGAAACATAATGCCATTTATTTTTCTATGTGCTTATTTGTGCAAGATAACATCCTGCTTTCTAAATGGGTATAATTCCTTCCATCTGGGGAGAAAYATGAATTGCAGTTATACTCTGTAAGAGAGGGAATTCAACAGTGATAATGCACTCCTTTCCTGTTTTAAGCTTTACTTAGTAGTTCTTTCTTTTCTTTCTCTGGGTACTCTCCTGTGATACGTAAACACTTGGCCAATTCCCTTTCTCACTGAAAAGGCCCCAGAGCAATTTTTTCTGCAATACAGCACCCCATTATTGTAACTCTGTGATGGAACTGTGGGCCTTGCATTTATCACAGAACAGTGCATGGTGTTCCAAGATACTTTGTTTGAAACAGAAGGAACTTCCAATATTTTTTTTTTTTCATATTTCATTGAAACGTCACCTTTTTATTTCTTTCAGAAATACTGAACACGTAAATCACTTTTCTTAACGATGTTTTCATCTAGTCTGTATTTCAGGGCACACATTTTGTTATTCTGTTTTAACACTTTAAAGCACACTTGGGTTTATGAATGAATCCTTCTGAGAAACATCAAAAGTTACCAAGGAATGGCCTGGGTTGGAAGGGATCTTAAAGATCAACTCATTCCAACCACCTGCCATGGACAGGGACACCTTCCACTTGACCAAGTTGTTCAGAACTCCATCCAGCCTGGCCTTGAACACTTCCAGGGATAGCTCAGCCACAGCTTCTCTGGGAAACCTGTGCCAGAGCCTTATCATCCTCACAGGAAAGAACCTTTTCCTAAGATCTAATCGAAACCGACTTTCTTTCAGTTTTAAGCCATTCCTCCCTGTCCTTTCACTCCAGGCCCTTGTATATAGTCTCCCCCAATCATTCATGTGGACCCCCATCAGGTACTGGAAGGCTCYAGTCAGGTCAATCCAAAACCTCTCTTTTCCAGGCTGAACAATCCCAATTCTCCCAGCTTTTCCTGCAAGAGGTGCTCCAGCCCTCTGATCAATTTGGCAGCCTCCTCCGGTCTAACTTGAGCAGATTGCTGTCCTTCCTATCTTATCTAAGTGATTTCACCTTGGGAGGCAGAGAGGTTTGCTGGCAGGAAAGTCATGCGATTTGCCAGAAATTTCACTAGAGCTTTTAATGATGGAAAACCCTTGTATTAAAAGCAGGACRTAAATGGCCACCAAGAGATTTAAGTGATGAAGTTTCTCAGGCAAGATGTCTTTWTCAGAATTGAAGAGCAGTAAGAAGGGACTCTGACCTTCTGTCAAGATACTCTGAAAGCTCCAGAATCAGGGAATCACAGACTAAAAGAATGGCTTCTTTTAGAAAGGATCTAAGAGATTATCTAGCTCCTTGCTGTGAACAGAGACACCATTCACTACATCAGGTTGCTCAGAGCTCCATTCAAGCTGGCTTTCTTGGAAAGATGAATAAACAGGACAAATCGTTATCACATTTGGGCTTTTTTCTCTAGATTCCCTGTTTTCATTAAAAAAAAAAACCTTCAGGTTTTCATGAAGTTCCTTATTAAGTTAAACTCGTATCCTTTGCACTGGCCGCCGCTTTCTGCTCAGCCATGTTTAAGTGTTCAGCCACTCATATGATTTGAGCTGAAGATTGTAAGAGAGGATGTCAGACAAGGTACATTGTACCTCAGAAATGGATGAAAACTGGAGATAGGGCTGAATAATACTTTATCTAAGCAAAATAAGAAACTATTGGTTTCTCATTTGATTTCATACAGCAAACTGAAGAACTTGTCTGTGAATCTAAGCACTTTGTAGCTGGCTACTTTTACTAGTTCTTTGTCAGAAAAATGGTGCAGTGAATCTGTTCACTTATCTGCAGAAACATAAGAGTTGTTTACACAAGAAAGTTTATGAAGTCAGACGTTCTATCAGAAGTAGTTTGGGATGAGCACAGATGGTAAATGCGTTACTCAAAAGTGATGAATCCCAGGTGATATATGAAGATCATTTTATTGTCAGGGATGTCAGTGAGGAGCCACCAGTTTCTTGAGGTGATCTTGTTAATTTTGTATGCAGGTTTTACAATTTATCTTCCAGGCTCTAAAGAGCAATTAAATTCACCTGTGCTCATCAAAAGACTTAATGAGTGTCATAAGTTCTGGTAATAATGCTGTTCTTTTCTTTAGGTAGCTTCATTCACTTACAGAGCTATAGACTTTAAGCACATAAATGTCACAATATCAGAATGGGATGGCTTTCTTGAGCATGGGCTTTTAATTTAAATTCTGACCTCATTTTACATTATATGCAGGATGAGTCTTCTGCAGGTAGAATGTCAGGGAGGTAACCTAGGTATGGTCTGCTCTGGTTCCTACAAGTGCATAGAATCTTGTACTATCATAACTACTTAAAAAAGGATGGCTTTTGCCTGATACTTGTTTTATAATGTATCTATAACATTAATAAGTCCTCCATAAATGTATAAAAATCTACTATGAAATACTATGTGCTAGAATAGAGTCTTATGGTAAGATGTAATTAATATACATTTTCACAGTAGCTGATAAAAACTCATATGTAACTTATAATTGTGAGTTCTAGAATTAAAAACAATCAGAACTATATGAATGTAGTATGTAATACTGATACTGTTATGTAAAAAGCTGTTGACATTCCTGTAATTCATATGAATAACAAACACAACTTGACCTCTCTGAATTCACATACACCTATTTTTCTTGAAAAGCTTTATTTATTTTTTTATAGTGAACAGAAATAATTCACATCATGCTTTAAAATGTTGTAAATTTGTACCCAAGGTGCCCAGATCATGTTGAAATTTATAAAAATCTATACTTTTTTCAGTGGTGGCCACTAGATGACAAAAGCCACCAAGTAGCACACAAATGAACCAGAAAGGTTTGCTAAATAGAAAAAGTTTTATGTTTGGGGAACAGAACGAGTTATTGCTATTTGTATCACTTTTGTAGTCTTTGTTTCATATGGATGACAGAATAGTTCATTTTAGGATGAAAGAACAGTTTTTACACTTCATTTTTACTGAGATGTAGGTTCTCATACCTACACTTCTGTTTTTCACATGAGATTATGAGTTGGTGTTGAAAATTCAAAAGTTCATCAGCAGAAAGTACAATTAAGTGTTTTTATGGGCAGAAATAGTCCACCCATTGTTGTTTCTATGGCATCAGTACAGCTCAAAGCAAAGCAAAGATTGACACAATATCCAAAGCACCTGTAAGATACAGCACCTCTGAAAAGATTAAAGTCTCATCCACAGAGAATACATGGTTGGTGGGGTATAAAATCCCTCTAGGCCCAATCCACACAGGCCCAGGAGTCCTCAGAGATGTGAGGACTGAATTAGAACCTTCAAAGAAACAAAAATACATAAATCCACACAGACATGAGGTAGAAATGACAGTTTAGTTTTAAATAAGTAGATGATATTTTAAGTGCCTTAGCAAATGAGAGACTGAAATAGTTTGTAAGGAAAGGGCCCAAAGCCTAGTTTAAAGCTCAGCAGCTTTACCTTTTGCAAAGACAGTTAAGTTCTAGACAAAACCAAAATAATGTAGCCTTGCTAAACATTCCTAGATAGAACAGATAGAGCTATATGCATAGAATTTGTGTAAAAATTACGATTACTTTTGCACATCAATCTTAGCTTAGGATAGGTTTAACACTATTGTAGAAAATTCGTGTTTTGGCTGAAACAATTGGCCAAAAATAAAATAAAATGCACTGCTTAGAGAATGCTAGGGAGACTCCCTCATGGAAAATACCAATGCCACTGTTGTTGTTACTGCTGTGACTGCTACTGATAAGACACTGCTGCTTCTGTTTGGGACATGGGGACTTTACTGTCATGGATTGTAATACTGACACCTTCCTGAGACTGATTCTAACAATGCAATGAAAGACTACTTTCACAAGTACACAGCTTCTATAGTCTTCAAAGAGGATGTGCCCTAAACTTGGCACATGGTATTGTCTGTTCATTGTTACTGTCACTTCTCTGGTTCTTCCAAAGTTGAGGGAGGAGATTCCACACCTCTGCTTGTCAGGATTTTAAGAGAGATGGGACCATCAAGACATTTCAAAGCAATATTTATTGCCACAGCTCTTCGAAGGGTGGGAATGTCTTCACCGTATGCCAAAAGTCCATTGTCAGTGGTCTCAAGTTACAAGGTCTTTTAAAGGTTAATTAGCCAATAAAGTCTGGCCACAAAAAATGTTTTTACTTTCACACAAATCCCAAATTAATTTGTCCTATATGTCTCTGCAGCAGTGCAGACTCTCTTGATTAATCATCTAATGACACACAAACTTATAGTACTACACTTTAAAAATTATTACCTTTATAACTACTTCTATATCCTAAACTTTAAAACTTTCCACTACTTGGCTTAATGTGTTTATRTCTAAACTATAAACTTACATTTTTACTTATGGCTTCTAAACTTGGAAGCCTTTTCCAAGGTCAAAGACAGGGTCCCTATTAATTATTTCTGGAAGTTGGGAGAGAGCAACGCAGACTTCTAATCAATGTGATTACATCATACATCCTCCCTCTATTGCTCAAAATGTCTGGCTAAATACAGTTTCAGAKAGTTTACAGTTACAGGTGCACTCTAATTGTACACAGTGTTAAACGAATGCAAACAATCTTTCTTTAAGGTAGCTACCATGATCTCACTCTAACTATCCTATCTAATACATACACACACCCTAATCTAATTTCTAACTGTGCCACAGGCTTCTTAACTTCGAATACAGGCCCAAAACTTGAGGCCCAGGCCGGGAAAGCTCAAACCCCACTCCAAAGAACCTCACGTCCACATTCTCTACACAAGGTAGAACTCTGTATTCTTTTATTTGTATTTTGGCCTGCATGCACAAGATTTTGAGAGTTTTCGGGGCCTGGAATTCCCACACTTGCCCACTCTGCTGAGACCCCACCTGCAGGGCTGCATCCAGCTCTGGGCTCCCAGCACAGGAAGCACAGGGACCTGTTGGAGCCAGGCCAGAGGAGGCACCAAGGGGATCAGAGGCATGGAGCAGCTCTGCTGGGAGGAAAGGCTGGGAGAATCGGGATTGTTCAGCCTGGAGAAGGCAAGGCTTTGGGGTGACCTAACTGGGGCCTTCCAGTGCCTGAAGGGAACATACAAAAAAGATGGAAAGAGACTATTTACAAGGACTGGAGTGACAGGATATGCAGGAATGGATTCAAACTGACAGATAATTGGTTTAGATTAGAGGTTAGGAAAAAGTTCTTTCCTTTGAGGGTGATAAGACCCTGGAACAGTTTCCCAGAGAAGCTGTGGCTGACCCATCACTGGAAATGTTCAAGGCCAGGYTGGATGAAACTCTGAGCAACTTGGTCTGGTGGAAGGTGTCCCAGCCCATGGCACAGAGGTCGGGAGGAGATGGTCTTTAAGGTCCTTTCCAACATAAACCATTCTATGATTCTACGATCCTAGATGTGATGAAATGTGGTGAATATGATCTAAATATAAATATGGCAACTCAGAATTTTTCTCTACTTTTTCACTCTGTTCTTCAGCTTCTGCATGACAGAAATGTGTATGTAGGCATGTGCATATGCATGTTAATATAACTATAAATACATAAATAATTCTCATATAGAAAGTTATCACAGAAGATAATACTGTAAAACGGTTGAATGGACCTTCAAGATCAACTCATTTCTGTTGGGCAGGGACACCTTTCACTAGACCAGGTTGCTCAAGGCCTTATCCAACCTTGCTTTGAACAGCTCCAGGGATATGGCATCCACTGCTTCTCTGAGCAACCTGTTCCAGTACCTCAACACCCTCACTGTAAAAAACTTCTTCCTAATATCTAAGATAAATTTACCCTTTTTCAATTTGTGCCTACTACTTTTTGTCTTGTCACTGCAGTTCCAATACTGGAAAAGAAAAAGATGTTTTATATCTCCAGGAGGAAGGCTGAAATCAGTGCAAATCAGAATAGAATGATGGACAATAGAAAAATGTTCTTTTATGGAATTTCTTGGGTTGTGGAGGGCAAAACCTAGACAATATTGACCTTTTTTAGCAGGTTTCCCATCTTAGTTATCTGGATGCCTTTTCTTTTGAAATCTTCAGTATATTTAAGTGATTAACTTAAAAATATCTGTTGCACTATCTCTTGATGGCTGTCTGTGACTATCCCTAAACCACTGTCATTTTCAACTGATTAAAATTTACTCTCTGAGGTTTGAACTAGATACCTTTTACCCTTTTAAGAATTTTTTACTGGTACGCTTGTTAATATGCAGAGTGATGTGTAATATAACCCTCACTGGAGATTTGCTTCACCCTCTACACAGGGAATAATGAGAGGCTTGTGATTGTGTTGCTGAAAGCAGCTGCATCAGTTCAGCTAGGTACAGATGACACTMAATCTGATAAATATTTGCATCAGCAAGGAATTTGTTCAATGTGTATGTTAGAGAAAAAGGAGACTATGTCCTCATTGAGTTTGGTTGTTTATAATTTATTTTATATGAAGTGAGGGAAAGATTAAAACAGTCTAAACCTGATATAAAATACTAAAAGGAAGTCAATTGTTAATGCTAGTGTCTCCAAAAAGTAAACAATATTGATGATGAATTGTAGGAGAAAGGAATACAGATGACCTTGCCCCTGATAAGTAACAGCTGTGTTAATTACTCAATTCAGCTTGGCCCCTGAGGAGAAACAGCTATATCCAATAAAAATAAGTGTGATAAAAGGGAGTGGATAAGCTGGTAAGAGAGAATCATGAAGAGGAAGGTTTCTGAGGAAAGAGAATCTCTGCTGTGAAGTCAGTCTGGCTCTGCAGTTAGAGTCTAGCTAGGTAAAAGCCTGCATTCAGAGGATGCAAACTAAAGCAGTCATAGCTTAGTAGGAAATCACCAGCAGTCAGAGGCTGCAAGGGAAACCTCCAGTAGGAGCTTGCTGCAGACAGTCTGATGCCTTGGGAAGGCTGGCCTGAAACAGAGACTAGACAGAGCTAAAGTAGATATTTGTTGAAAGGCTCTAGGATACACCTTGGACAGCACAAAAGGGCTATACCCAGGGTGGACTAAGAATGGTCACAAAATGGACCCCTGGTCACGAGGCCTTAGACTTTTATAAGTTTTGGTCCATTTGCATATTGGAGTTTAATTGTCCTATTACAGCTTCAGGCTGTGAGGTCTCATCCTTTTTGTTTCTCCCTTTGGTCCACTGTTGTTTATGCTTTTGGGCCTGAAAGTTGTCCTTGGTCTTCAGCAGGGAAAGGATTTGTTTTGTCTACCTACTCTGTGAAGAGAACTCACTAGCACTTAATATGAAGCTCAGAACTAAATCCTGAGGCAGCACAGAATTTGAAAAACATAAAAGCTAAAACTTAAGTCATCCGGTCAGCAAATAGTTGGAGTCAGGATGGCTAAGCTGTAAAGAGGAACAAACCAGGACCCTTTTCATGCTGTGATGCATAGGAAGTCTGTGTCTTGGCTCATTTCTACCCTCCAAAAAGAAGGCTGCAACAATGAAGGAGATTTTTTTTTGGCAGAACAGTTTATGACAGTGTTTCAGGAAAGCCTTCTACAGGAAGTCAAGTAAGTGTAGGCTTAGACTTCACATTGAACACAGAGTCAATTGGTTAAGCACAGCCTTTTTTGCTTTTTCAGCTATGGTGTAGATAAGCACATGCTATTTTTGTGGTTTTGGGTACTGTAAACAAAAACTCAAGCTTTTACTTTAATGTAAGTTGAGTGACTTCATGATGAAAGAAAAYTCTGAATAGTGTTGGTTCTCTGTATCCCAGTTCTCTGGAAAATTGATTCCATTTTAATGACTGCCTTGCACTTCATCACCTTGTCTGAACTATCCTAAGAGTGTCCCCAGGAGATGATTTATGAACCAATTTGGAAGCCAGTACTCCATAAGCCAGAAGTTCTGGAAGTGCCTTTTGCTGACCAGACCTTATTGTGCAATACCTTGTAAGAAGGTAATGGAGTACTTCCGTGCTCTGCACCATTTCATAAAATTTGAAATGTTTTCCTCTCCCTACAGTGAAAGCAACGTCACCAGGCTTGGGATATTTTCTGAAATAAGACAATTGTTTTTCAAAGAGTATAATTTTTATATAAAATATATATGAACATGTTAAAACTGATACACTTTAAAAATTATCAAGTTCAACAAATATACAAAATTACATTCTTGTTGTACCATCCTGACTTTCAATTATGATACAAATGCAATTTTTTTTTTTTGTCCACATAGTTACATTTGACTCCATGATACAATACTGTGGTTTAGTCCGAGTGCAAATCTGAAGCCTGAGCAGTGAATACTCAGTAATATGTGGGGGTTTCTTTTTCATGTGCACATTCTTCTTGTTTTAAAGTGTATGCCTGGATGAGAAGAAAATCAGGAGGGTTGACTACTTCAGTTGCAAGTGTAACCTTTTAAAATACTTTCATTCTACTTTGTTGCAAAAACTTGTAGAAAAATAGAGAAAACAGAGGTCTAGGAAAGACTGAATTATTAAGAGTAAAACTATTTTAGCATTGTGTATATTTCTTGAAATATAATGGTTGCAAATCTGAAACAGGTCAGATATGTGCTTTTTAAACTGAAAAAAAAAAAAAGAAAGATCAGGGTAGAGTAAAAACAAAAACAGACAAGATAAGGGATTTTGAGTACCTAAGAAATTATAATAAACATCTGCATGTGTCAACTTAGATATTCTTAAGCCTCATATTAAAAATGTCCATTGGATAGGAAAAAATGAGCTTCATTTCTTATAGTACATGGAATTAGTTTCTAATGCTATACAGAGAGTGGAAAAAAAATTTTGTTTCTTATTGAATAGAAAAGTAGCATTATCAATTTCATTATTCTTCTAACCACATGCTTAAGAATTCAGGAAGATATTTGAGCTTTTCCAAATATCAAGGCATAACCAGCCTATTTTTAAGAAACCCAACTTCTCTTGTTCTCTATAAAATTATCCCTTCTTCCCCTGCTATTTCAGTGTTTCTTCTGATACCAATACTCACTTAGTGCAAGACTCAAGTGGAGTCATTCTTCCTATCTCCCAACAGAAACTCAATTCAGCATGTTTACAATCACACTAAACTGAAAACCACTATTATATGAAGACACTTTCAAAGAATTACAATGGTAGATTAAAGAAGCAAGATGGGCTCATAATTGTGTTTTGCAGCAGGGATATTTGTGAATGAATGAAATGTGTTTTAATATATGTGCAGAGTCCATAAACTGTATTTTCAATCATAYAAAATGTACCCCGTGCCACACCCTATGCCCTTCCCTGTTTCCCCCCACTGCCTCTTGATTGTCCTTATTATGTGATGGCTTCAATTGTTTCTAGCATCTACATGTGAGGACATTCTGGAGCAGCAGATTCATGCACTTTGTGAGGTGAGGACAATGCCACATGTTGGCTAGGAGGGATGAACAAATTAGGAAACATTGCTGCTCATCTACTAAAAAGCCAGCTTCACTTCATTCACTGAATAGGAAATGCATGGGTTTGGGTATTGGATATGGCTGTGGTTCTGAAATCTGTTGGGAGGAACAATGATAGCTAGTGGGTTTTGTCCAAACCAAATTTAAGATAAGGGACTAAAGAATTTCATAATAAACAGTCATAATCCTTCTTACACCACACATATCTCTGATAAAGATTTTTGTACTTTCAAGAAAGATGAAGCTTTCTTTTGTCTGGTGAATTATGTGTATACTACAGAAAGTACCAGAGACATACAGTAATAAACTAGTGTCTTGGTTTGAAAGACACGTGTCTGCTAGGGAGAGCAGGGCCTCCCTTGGCATGCAGAATTCAAACCCCCTCCCTCCAAATTATTATAATTTAGAGAATTAAAGGGCTCTCAGGCAGAGGTATGGGTACAGGAATAACAGTTCTTTACTAGGATGTATAACAAAGCAAACRAACAACAACAACTACAGTGTTAATAATAAACAGAACCAGGAAACCTTGTGACAGYCTTTTCGGCTGAGATGGGAAGGGATGGAGAGGTTTTCACAAAGCCTGGGGCAGTCTGATCTCAGTGGCCCTGCAGGGCTCTGACAGCACCAGGCTGGGAGAGTGGGAAATCCTGGGCTGGTGGATGAGRTACATCAGAAGCTCCACAGTGGTAGCTGGAACAGTGGAATGTCCTCACAGAGCAGGGGGGGTRTGGGGCTACCATGTAGCAAAATGACCCAGAGCAGTGCTGAAGAAGCAGGTCTGGCCAGCTCCGGCAGGGCAGGAGGAGGAGGTGAGCTCAGAATCCCTGTGCACATGGGCAGAGGATGGTAGATTTCCCAGGACTGGACTTGGTGGTGACAGTGAATTCCTCCCACAGCAAGCAACGGCCTAATGCTGAGAGCAAGAGGCAATGCAGCTGCCCCCAGCCTCTCTCCATTACCTGCCTCCAAAATTTGTGTTATCTTCCCCCTCCCAGGGAAACTCCCTGAGACAAAACACTATTCTCTCAACTTTTGGCTGCCTCTTTGTTTTGGTCAAGCACCCACAAGTACCTAGCAGTTAGTCTCCTAGCAACTTATAGAATTTTTTCCCACAAGTAAAAAAAGAAACAAATCTAAACCACAACTACTAGCAAGTCTTTTTCTGTTCTACTTCAGTCTTCCTTAGTTGTCATAAAAATTTGTGATGAACACAGGGTCTCAAGTAACTAACCTGAAATTCTTAAACAGTGAAATTTACAGATGTTCAAAGCAGATTGGTATTAAGAAAAATATGTGAATGATTTTTTTTTCCCCTCTCAGAACACTTTGTGTCTCATAGGTAACATGGAGAACCTGTTTAATCTGTATCATGTGCCCCAAACCCCCCTTCCCACTAAAAACTGCCAGAGCTCCTGTACTAACCTCACCTTAAAAGGGTGATGAATCACAAAGCATGAGTACCTGACAGAAACCACACTGCTGTCCTTTCTTAAGAGAAATGCTACATAATCCTAAGAAAGAGACCATAGGGAGGACCAAAAATACAGATTACACAGGTTCCTCTTAGACTGCAGCCTAGGCATTGTAAATGGCTGTGATGATGAAATATGAGACTTGCTGATAAGAATGATCGCTGCCCAAAGTGGGCATATGCATGYATCCATACCTGCATGTGTTTCCATGTGTCTGTTTGGATTTGATGAAGTCGTTCTGTTGGATTTTGCCTAATGTAGGCAGTGTCCCAACTCACCTTCAGTGAGTGACTTTTAACATGTTGCACATCTTTTGTTGCTATTCCCTCCATGCCTTTCTATAAATGAAGCTGGAATTCTGGTGCTTTGTTCACATGTCAACCAGGACAATAAGAAGGACAGAGGCTYCTTTTGAGTTACTTGGAACTGATATTACTGCGTTATATCTTCCTGGAGAGAGACAAGCTTTTCTTAAAATCATCAAAGCAAGTTTCTGCTCCATTGTAAACCRGTTAAAGGAATAAACTATCCTTTAATATTATCATCACATTTCTTATATTGCTTTCTGTTAATCCATAGTACATTGATAAATCCCTATTATGTAGTGATTACACTGATGTATAGATGCATGAAATGTTTAGATTTAATGTTTATAATGTCACATGTTATTAAAGTATCTTAGTAATATGCAAGCTCCATGAGTTATAAGCATTGGAATCTTAGTAGAAAATCAGAGTATTTGATAACAATTTAAAAAAAAGTGGGTGATAAAGAAGATATGAAACAGGTGTTTTTCCAAGTGAGAATAATGACCTAATTTTATTTTAAAAATCCTTAAGTATTTTCATGTTATTTACTGTAGAACATATCAAAACCATGTGCTAACAGGAGGATACATCACATATAAAGTCTCTTGTTAAAGTCATATTTGGAAAGGCAGTCAAAGACTGATGTACTCCATAGTAAGATTAGTAGATTATACTAACTTCATGTTTTATTTAATGGATTTAATATTTCTTAAAACAGATATCACAAAGCTTTGTCCTTTCTATACTAAACATTCATAACAAGACCTGAACCTATTCAGTTTAGTGATAAATAAAGCCAGGAAGACATTCAGAACTTATGGCTAAGCATAAGACAGTTCAAGTCATACAGGAATTCAGCTTTTATACATCTAATGTTCATATTCTCTTTGCTATCAGTAGGTTTACAGTGCTTTATTCTGGCAAATTAATTCAATTACTTTGTGTCTCAACTGCTTTACATGCCAACTCTGCCCAGATTCTCTCATTCAAAAAACCTGTCTGGGTAAAAAAGCTGAGTTTAGGTTGGCTTCATAGTGTTATATAGTATCTGGCACAGGAATGTGTTTTTAACAATATGTGTGTTCTTGTATCTCATAGAAATGGGAAATGGAGTGTGTGGTGCTGTTTCTGAGCAACAATAGGTACATGATACATTGCAGTGAGTTGTGCTTCTGATCAAATCAGATCAGATTTTTTCTAAAGATAAAAGAAGATTCTGAGCTAAAAACAGAGGTGATAAACTGATTTTTTTATTAGCACTTGATACCCTTAAAACTGAAGTCAACAGAAATATATTTTTAATTTCAGCATGAGTAGAATCTCTTTTCTGAGAAATAATGGGAAAAATTATTTTCAGGGTTAAGTCAAAGTTCTTCTGGAGTCTGTAGGCTTCTCCCATCAATAACATAATTTCAGTTTTACATCATGATCTGTTCTGTAGTGCACAGAGAGTACAGTGCTAACTTTCCAGATGCATTGGCTGAGATATTGCGCATTGGTAATTTTTGATCTATAATGCATTCATTGTGACAAATCTGATTTTACAATAATTATTTATGAATCTTAGATATTTTTAAGCAAAGAATATTTTTCCTAAGACCCTCCACAAAGCATTCTAATTTAGTTAAAGCAGAGAAGTCAAAGAAAATATAATGGTTTTGTACATAAAAGCATCCAGGTAAGGAATACAAGTTAAAACAATCACATTGGGAGATTAGACTACTATCCATTATGCTATAGTTATTATGAAAAGGAATGCTAGACAGTTTGCTATTTTTAATGGTGTATTAAATCTGAATCACACTTCTACATTTTGCTCCTAAGAAGACTGTAAGCAGAAAGCTGATCTCCTCTTAATTCTTAATACATGAGACTTGTTACATGGCATTAAAAATATACTATGGGCCTGTCTTTCCATAGCAGCCCCCTTAAAATGGGGCTTGGTCAGAACTAAAGTATGTAGAGGTCACAGAAGGTAATTAGCACAGCCTGCTTCTGATCCTGAGGCAGCTTGTTCTGCATGGGTCTCTACAAGATGAGTTCTGGTTCAGTGTTTTCACAAATATTCACTGCCTGCAGAACTCAGAGATTACTTCCATGCTTCTGTTTTATCAGTATTTACTAACTAAACCTCACACCATTAACTAACAGGTTAGTGGTGTGAGGTTTGATCTTGTGAGAGTGACTCTCAAACAAGAGGGAAAAATAAAACAGAAAATCTGAGAGAACTGGAATTGTGTCCTGGTTTAAAGGACAGGTGTCTGCCAAGGAAGGCAGAAATCTCCCTTGGAATGGAAAACRTAACCTCCTTCCCTCCAAATTATTATAACTTTGAAATTATGGGTCTTTCAGACAAAGATACAGGATAAAGAAATATAGTTCTTTACATGTATATATATAACAAGGCAAACAAACAACAGCAACAACAAGCAAAGTACAGAAAATCAGTAACAGCCTTCTCTCAGCGTCAGGCACTTTCCCCCCGGTGCAGTTCGGCTCACAGCCAGCAGGGGCGCTGGTGGCTCCTGGCCAGGCAGGGCGGGTGCGATGATTCCCCCGCGGCTGCAGGGGGCGCTGTGGCGTGGGCTCAGCTGTGCCTCCATGCGGGTGGGCTGGCAGGGGAGATAGAACAGGGGATTCTTTTAAAAACTCATGGCAGGAAGCCGATCCTGGTGCCCCTCCAGATGGCAAAGGAGGGCATTGGCTAGAATGGAAGAGGTGGGCACACCCAGGGTGACAAAGAAAATGTAGCAGAAACTCTGCAGCCRTAGCAGGAACTGTGGGGTTGTCCCAGAGGGCATGGGATGTTTGGTTATAGTGAAAAACCCAAAGCAGCAGCAAAAACAGCAGGGCTGTGCAGCAGAACGGGTGAGGGAGGGGAACAAGGTCCCAGGTTTTCCTCTTGCGGCACCTGAGTGGATGGTGAAGGTCCTTTCCAGTGAGATCTGGTGTAGGAAAAAAGTTCCCAGTTCAATGGCCACTCTGAAGAGCAAAGGCTTACCCACAGCAGGAGAAGTAGTGAAGCACAGAAATCCATGGAGGCAGCAAATTCTCCCTGCAGTAGAAGCAACTCAATCATTTTGCTCTGGTCCTGAGAGGGGAACCCAGCCCCTCACTCCCCAGCCAAAATCTGGTGGTATCTCTGCACTTCCCAAGAGAAAGCCCCTCAGCTAGGAGAGTAGCCAACTGCACCCTTGCCCCTTCTCCTCTCAGCCACATCCTCTGTCTCTTAAGTATCAGTTGTTCCCATCTCTTAGGTGATAAATGGGAGAAAATTCTCTGCGAGAAAGAAAATTATAAAAAGAGAAAAATCCTAACCTCCAGCAGCCACTTAGGCAATGGACAGATTCCCACTAATAGGGGAGTTAGTACTTGACACTGCTATCTGATTGTAATTACAACAGCATAAATAAGAAGAGTGGATTTCATAGCAGAGTGGAGTTCTCTCCCTTCTCTCTGTTCTTTCTCTCAGAAATTATGGGCTTCCATTGCTCAGATGCTTTAGAAAATATGCCTCACATTCAAAGGATTGTAGAATTATTAATATTGGAAAAGTCATGACTATGAAGTCATTGAATCCAATTTCTGACCAAACAACACCTTGTCAACTAAACCAATTCATAAAGTTTGCCAAATTCAGAGTTCACCTCTCATTTATGGAATGGCAAGGGCTGATGAGAGCAAAGCCACTGCATGGTAGCAAAAGCCTTGAAATCACAAGTGCAGGACAATATGAGAGACCCCAAGAGTGMAAACGCAAAGCAAAAATGAGAAATTACTGGTAAATTAAAGAAAGCAAGCTCAAGATGTGCCAAAGTTTTTCCCTAGGAAAAAACAAAGAAAATAACAAATATGTAAAATAGCACATTTTTTGATGGAAGCACAGAGAAAATGGTGAGATATAAAAAGCAATTCTGTCCTCTTCAAGTATTGGAAGAAAAGAAGAATGGACAATTGTTCCTTCATTGCCATTTATTTACTGGTAATGCACATTAGTGGTGTTTATGCCTGACAGTATTGATGCCAAATTTACAAAATTACAATCCAGCATTAGTTCAGGCCCTTATTCCCCTTTGCTGGGAAAGCCCCACTAATTTCTGATTTTTTCGTCACCTTGTGCTCCTTCTGCAGACTCAAGTATTATATGTAAAGAATTAGGAAAGACAACAAATACTACCTATGAGCTCTGTGCTTTGACCTTCCCACACAGGGTGAGTGATGCCACATCAATGGGAAGCAAACTTGGATGTGATGCTGTCCAAGCAACAGGTTCAGAAGCAGGGAAGAGCAATGGTCAGTGGTTCAGCTCATCTTGCATGTCATGTTTCAGGTAGAAAGGGCAGGACTGGTTGATTGGGTTGGGACTGTTGAAACTTTTTGCTTGCTCTAAGAAGGAGTAAGTAAATTCACAGAGTGGCTGATTTTTGTTAGGACATCTGGAGACTGTCTAGCCCAACTRTGCTTTTGTTGGGGGAGTTAGATTTGTTTCTTTTTTACTTACAGATTTTTTTTCCCATAAGTTGCTAGGAAACCAAGTACGGGGAACTTAAGCAAAAGGCAAAAGAGGTGGACAGAGGAGAGGAGGGAGAACATGGCTACACTTTTTTTTTTTTTTTTGTCTCTGGGAGGTTTCCCTCAGAGGGGGAAGATAACATGAGATTTTGGGGACAGGTAAAGGATGGCTCACTTGGGACAGAGGGCACCCAGGCTGTTGGCTTGCTGCGGGAGGAGTTCACTGTCACCACCGAGTCTGGTCCTGGGAAATCTACCACATCTGCTTGTGTGCCTGGAATTCTGAGCTCATCTCCTCCTTTTCCTGCCCTCCTGGAGCTGGGCTGGCCCTGTTCTGCTGCTGCTGCTTCTCCGGCCTTGCTTTGAGGCTTTTGGCTACACAGTGACCTCACACCCATGCTCCGCCAGGACATCCCTGCTGCTGTTCCAGCCACCACTGCAGAGCTTCTGATCAACCTCATCCACCAGCCCGGGATTTTCCACTGTTCCAGCTTGGTACTGCTCAGAGTCCTGCAGGGCCACCAAGATCAGACAGTCCCAGGCTTTGTGGAACAAAGCACCTCCAGGTTCCTGGTTCTGTTTATTATTAATGCTGTAGATGTTTGTTTGCTTTGTTACACATATTAGTAAAGAACTGTTATTCCTACCCCCATACCTCTGCCTGAGAGTCCTTTAATTTTCTAAATTATAATGATTTGCAGGGAGGGGGGTTGAATTCTCCATTCCAAGGGAGGCTCTGGCTTTTCTCTGACAGATACCTGTCTTTCAAACCAAGACAGCTCTTCAGGCATGGTTATCTAGAACAGGTTGCTAAGGATATATCTGATTTTGAGGGTTTCCAAGGATAACTCCCTGTGCTAAAGCTTAGGGCTTATGTGTATTTAATTTATAGCAGGTGCATTATAGTGAGAGTTGGGAGTAAGGACTTCACGTCTTCTAAATCTGAGCCCTAAATTATAGGCTTGATTAAAATTGGCAAATGATAATTTAGATTCTYTGTTGAAGCTGAGGTCCTCAGAAAGGATAAATCAAGAAAGAAGCCCCATGATGAGTAGGCCTCTGCTTCCTGTGTCTGTAATTCCGTGTGCCTCAGCAGCCTTGGGCCAAAGATGGAACATAATCCTGCCAAACAGGTAACAAAATCTATTTCAAGTCTGTGATATTGTGCTCTACTTTATTGTGCTTGCTGTCTAATTTTGTTAATGGATTGTTCTTGCTGCTTTATGAAAGGAATGGAATAGGTTATGTCCTTAGCTTAGTCTTCCCTGGATCCTCCTACTATGACAGGACTGCTGAAAGGTCAAAATGAGAGATTAGGGTGAAAGGAAAACATAGGAAGTAGCTTTTTACTTTTTCTAACTGTCTCATATAAAGGTCAGAGGTTACAATAATGTGCTCTTTGACCACATTATAGAATAAACCAACCACTTCACCATTCCCTATAGGTCTGTTTGTTAATCTGAATCTTGAACAGACATGGATTACTGGTTCCAGCTGGTTCCAGTGGATTAGTGCTGGCAAATTGCACCATCAGGATGGATAGATGGATAGATACCCAAGAAAACAAAAAGCAACACTGAGGGTAAGAAATGTTCTCAACCTGAACAGATAGCTGAATTTCCTTATGCATTTTGTATGTCATTTAAATGCTTTAACATGGTTTATCTTCTTTAAAAAGAGGATGCCCTTTTCTGTTTTTGGACTTCACAACACCTCCTAAATCTGGAAAGGATTTTCATTTTCATATATGCAGGAGTATGTTTCTTTCTTTAAGTTATTTCTACTTGCTAAAAATTGCAGTAATTGGTTGAGTGTATTATTTCTCCCCATTCTTGTCTGTCATTGGTTTTGAAATTAGTTAATAATCACTGAATGAATTTTAGTTAAACTGGTGTATGTGACTGGTAGTGATTATTCTTAAATACCTAACTTGGATATTTGATAGGTACAAGTAACTAGACAAAAAAGCTAGGAATAATTTTATTCCTGCAACTAATGGATGTAACGGACTTTGACTTCATTAATRATTATAATGCTTAGCATCCAATTAATTCCTAATATTGCAGAAGTGTGTGCTAATGACAGTCTAGG
Source organism: Alauda arvensis (assembly GCA_902810485.1). Taxonomy (NCBI): domain Eukaryota; kingdom Metazoa; phylum Chordata; class Aves; order Passeriformes; family Alaudidae; genus Alauda; species Alauda arvensis. The sequence goes on from CADDXX010000821.1 coordinate 30,547, forward strand.
AGAGACTGTGTGGCTAAGTGCATACACAGTGTGTATTAGGGCAGCCAGTCACCAGAATTGCAGCTCTTGGATGGTTCTTTCCTAGTGTTCTGTTGTCTGAACAGCAAGAAAGTGGTGTTTCCCTGCTGGTTTGATTTTGGGGTTTTTTTTAAAAGTAATAACCAATAAACTGTAGCTGTATAATTTGAAATTTGTCAAAACTTTCTGGTTTCAGTATAGAAAGTTCCATATGCCACAATAAAATGTCATGCAAATCAAAATGAAATCCTAATTTAAATATTACATATGTCACAAATACCTTATATTCATATATATATCATATATTCAGTTTTGGCTAAGGCCCTTAAGGTCAAGTACTTGAATCAGTTCAAAGCTCTAGAAATGTGCAAGCACTTCTAATTATATAAAGGAATAACATGAAATCTATAGATACATAATTAAGTAATTACTTGTCTCCACAAAATCTGAATTTAATTTTCAAATTTAAGTCTCAGTAGATTTCCTTCAGTTTCTAAAACTTATTCTGAATGAGAAAAGTGATTTAGCTTTTATGGAACCCAGTGCCTTACAAACACATGGTCTGTCTTCAGAAAATACTTTTGATTTGTAAAATGTGAACAGTTTCTAAAGCTTGTCTCTGATTTCTGCTTCTCAAATCCTTAATGTATTTCTGTCACATTCATGGCAGCCATTAATAAATCATCCAGAAATAGAGCTATAATGAGGCATTGCTTGCTATATATGTCCTGACTTGGTACAAGTGATAGTAATATGGGTGGAATTCTAAACCACAGAAGCCCTTAATGCTTGAAGAAAGCAAACATTTGTTGAAAAAAAACCCAAAAAACCAAAAAAAAAGTTAAACAAACACCTTTATACCATGTATAGCAAACTAATGAGTTTCAGTAAATAAAACCACTTTTAAACTATTATTTTATTAGTTTAGTAGAAACATGCATTTTTATTTTTGCGAGTAAAAAAAAATAGAGACCCCACTTTGATTCAAGGACTGTTTTTTGGTTTTCTCTCCTAGAACAATGCTGCCTTTGCAATATTATAATTTTCTTTCAACTTCCTTTGAAAAATACTATACTAATCAAATCTTTCTACTTTTTGAAAACTTCCTTGTTAAATAATCAGCTACAGAAGACTCCATATTATTTTGTTTTTCTGCCTGAATAGGTAGCAGTTCTCTTATTGTGGCTCTTTCCAATGTCTGAGCACTAAACTTCACAAAAAGTAGCTTACTGCTATACACTTGTGGCCTGAGATAGTAGCTGAAAATTGCTGTCTTGGGTTGTATGCAAGCAAGTACTTAAATGTGCCAATCGTACCTGAGAAAGAAATGGAATTTTTTTTTGCAAATGTGTTTATATCCTATGATTCTGTTAACCTGTTCAGTAAATTCCAAGAACTGTATCCTTTGAAGGAATTTACTGAGGATATGCTGTTAGTTCAGAGTTCCTTTGAAGTTAAATGGAGGCTTGGTAACTTACAGCAGTTGCTGTAACAGGAGATGGGATCCTTTCATTTTGTGTGAAAATATCCATAGACTTACTCACACAATTGAATTTTCAGTGTATGTACTTCAGCTAAGAGATATCAAACTGGTGTTATTTGCAAGTCTTCTGTATGAGATCTTTAGTGGTCAACTAGATGGTTCTCTTAAAAGATTATTTCAAAGTGTAAAAAAAAATTATGAGAAAAAAAAACCCCAAACCCTCACCAACTCTGAGCTGAAGAAGCACAGTAATGTAGATTTTTCTGAAACTAAGAACACCAAGAAAACACTAAGAGCCAGTATCTAGGGTTCTGGGTTCATAGATGTCGAAAGGTTTTTCTTACTCTTATATGCACTGCTGGGCATCTGCTCTGTGCACACAGACTGGGGTTGGTGCAAGTTCTTTGACACTGCAATGTCACTTGTGGTATTGATGATTGAGCAGTATTGATTATTGTGGTGGTATGACAAGCTCAGGAAAAAATCACTTCGCTTAAACAGTTTACAGATCAAGTAAAACCAGTGCCTATCCACTTCACAAAGGAGGCAGGAATTCTCAACAAAACTGTTGTTTCAACTCCTATTTTTGTTAAATGTTTTTATGCAGCAACGTGTTGGGAAGGATGAAAGTTTAATAGGGAAACTTTATAGATATGAATGCTTAGCAAAAAGCTCTTTGAATGTAGAGATGGTAAGAGAGGTAGAAGTGCCAGGCAGCTAGTTACTGAATAATAGAAAAGACAATGGTTTAGCCAGCTTAAAGAGAATTTGCCTTGATTAAACAATATCCCTAGAAACTAAAGGAATGCTGAAAGTCCAAAGGTTGGAGGGACCTGCTAATGTGGCAGGGAAAAAAACAAGAGATTTTGTAAGTGGATTTTAAGGTTTAAAATGTAAAATAATATGGTAATGCAGTAACTCTTATAGGTTGTATGTAAATTCTATAGGATTTGTGTCTTGCACTGGTTGGTTACTGTGAATTGGAATATTCAACACAGAAAAAGATATAATGTTACAAGAACTTGGGACACTCWCACACACACACCACACACACACCACACACACCCACACATATACAGAGCACACACACAAGCTCTCTCTCTCTTTCTCATGATATCTGGGGCTTCCTTTTAGCTGTGGCTGGCAGCTTGAGTAAGCCCCCCTTACAGAAAACAGAGAAAGAAGAAACCCTGAGAATTAGGGACATATGGGGAAAGCAAAACTGGGGTGGATCACACAGTGCTGCAAGTCTCCATGGGGGAAGTCTTTCAGCCTAGGTGGAGACTCTATGGTATATTATTGCATGGCAAGGCCCTGGGGAATCAAAGGATCCCACATTTTTATTCCTTCTAATCTAATAACTCAGATGGTATGAACTTCAGGTGCAACATATAATCCTTTAATATCTGACTAGTAATGCTTCCTCTGGCACAGGAAGTAGACTAGAAGACAAAGAGCGATAACTAAAAGAAACCCATGTTTTTAAAATAACTTCCTAATTTTGCCTTCAGAATCAAAAAAACCCCAATAATTGGGAATAAGAGTTAATGGTATCTGTCTCTTAAATTCTTCCAACTCCTACCACCACCTCATAATTATTATGATATTAAGCGTATTATTATATTTTTCAGGAAGGAAATCTTACAAGCTCAGGAAATGGTGATTCCCATGTGCCAAAAGGTGAGCCAGATGCACAGAGAGCTTTGGCTGGGACTCAACAGACAAAAATGTTAAGGCCTCTGGAATAAGGGCCAGACAACTCAGAAGTCCTGCAATGAAATCAGGAGAGTATGCAGGGAAGAGTAAAATCCAAAGAGCCAAAGCTCAAGTAGAACTTAATTTGGCTACTGCCATAAAATACAATAAAAAATGCATCAACCCCAAGGGAAGGGTTAAGGCCAGTCTCCATATTTTATTGGACACAGGGAAATCATAGTGAAAAAGTATGGGATGTGTGCTGAGATTCTTAACATCTTCTTTATCTCAGCCTTTAATAGTACAACTGGTTATCCCCTGAGTACTCTGCCCCAGAAGCTTGAAGAGAGGTATGGGGAGCAGAATGAAGCCATGTAATCCAAGTGGAAAAGGTCAATGGCCTGCTTAGAGACACACAAGTCTCAAGGGCTGGGTGGAATTCAACCAACGATTGTGAGGGAGTTGGCAGAAGAGCTCCTTTTAATGATCTACCAGCAGTCCTGGCTAACAGGGGAGGTCCCAGAGGCTGGGAGTAGTAAACAGTGAGCCCATCTTGAAGAGCTGGAAAGAAGTTATGAGGAACTACAGGATTGTCAGCCTGACCTCAGTGCTGGGTGGGGAAGGTCATGGAGCAGATCATCYTGAGTACAGTCATACAGCATGTGCAGGACAACCAGCAGATCAGACCCAGCCAGCACCATTCGTGAGCCAGGTCTTGCCTGACCAATCCAATGGCCGTCTATGAGAAGGTGATCTGCTTACTAAATGAAGGCAAGGATGACTTACCTGGACTTGTATTCCCTGGTAATAAAGCCTTTGACACCATTTCCCACAGCATTCTCCTGGACAAACTGGCTTCTCATGGCATGGACAGGTATACTCTTCACTGAGCTAAAAACTGTCTGGATGGCCAGGCCCAGAGACTGGTGGTGAAGGGAGAGAAATCCAGTTGGCTGCTGGTCACAAGTGGTGCCCCCAGGGCTCAATATTGGGGAAAACCCTGTTTCATATCTTTATCAGTGATATGGATGAGGGGGTCGAGTTTTTGCACCCTCAGTCAGTTGAGGATGACACCAAGTTTGGTGGGAGAGTTGATCTGCTGGGGGGCAGGAAGGGGCTTGCAGCGGGATCAGGATAGGCTGGGTCAATAGTCTGAGGAGAGTGGGCTGAGGTTCAACAAGGCCAAGAGGCAGCTCCTTCAGGACAACAACAACCCAACAACTCCAGGCGATGCTACAGGCCAGGGACAGAATGGCTACAGAGCTGCCCTGGGGAAAAAGGCTCGGGGTGATGGTCATCAACAGCTGAACTTGAGCCCTGGTGGCCAAGCAGGCTAGCTGCATTGGGGCTTGCCAGACTGGGCAGTCCCYCTGGACAATGAGGCTGCGCCTCAAATCCTGTGATAAGTTTTGTGATAGAAAGACATTGATGTGCTGGAACCATGCACAGGGGAAGGGTCTGTAGCACAAGTCTGATGAGGAGCACCTGAGGGAGATGAGGGTGTTTAGTCTGGAGAAAAGGAGGCTCAGGAGGGACCTTAGTGGTCTCTTAGAACTCCCTGAAAGGAGGATGTAGCCAGRTGAGGTTCATCTCCTCTCCCAGGTTACAGGTATGATGATGGGAAAAAATGTCTTCAGCTTGGCCCAGGGGAGGTTTAGATGGGATACTAGAAAACATTTCTTCACCAGAAGAGTTATGAAGCACTGGAACTACACAGGGAAGTGGTAGAGTCACCATTCCTGGAGGAATTTACCAGACCTGTAGATGTTGCACTTAAGAACATATTTTAGTGGTGGACATGGCTGTGCTGGGTTAATGGCTGGACTTAATGATTTTAAGGGTCTTTCCAACCTAAATTATTCAGTGATTCTATGAATCTACTATATAAAATTCAGCAGAAAAGAACTAATCAGAAATATTCGAGAGTGAGGGAAATATTAATGTTAGCATTATTATTTTTTTCTCAAAAGCTGAGTGTTTCATTTCCCATTAGGGAGAAATAGTTGGTACTACATTAATTGGGTTTTTTTGGAAGCAATTTGATAAAATTYTTCAATAGAAAATTCCTAAATAAAAGTCTCAGGAAGGAAGTTTTATCTAAAAATTGTGAMGCTACGGTGTTCCTTTGATAGGCTTAAAATGTCAGGGAAGTATTTTTGTGCATTTTGAAGTATTTCCAGTACCAATTTTGATTAGCAATAATGACTGTGCCTTGTGAAGAACTGAATGCTTTCACATTCAGATTCATGAGGCTTATAAATAATGTGTTTGGTATTATCAAAGCAGTTATTACCATAAAAATATAAGAAATCAGGACATCTTAAATTCTGTTTAAACTAGCAAGTAATTACAGTAAAAAATAAGACATGTAAAACCTATTTTATGTAAATATGGATAAATATATTTATTTATACTTATGTTACTAACCCAAGTTACATGACTGCAAATTTCTTTAGTTTAGAGAAGTAAAATTTGGATGTTTTGATTGAAATAACTAACAAATAACAAAAGCAATTAAAATAATTTGAAGCATAGTGACAGGAAAAGAAGAGTTTTYTCTCTTCAATCTGAAAGTAATTCCAATTTCTCCACTTGGAAGAAAAAGAAAAGGAATGTGCAGTAATTATCCTGTCTGTGTGAAATAGTTTTCACATGAAGAGAAACAAAATGGGAGAAGTGGTGTCTTCAGAGATAAATTTTTGTCTCATGAATATTGAAATAAAGTTTATATATTTGGGTCATATCTTTTGTTTATAAACTTCATCTTGTCCCTACATAGCACAAACTATTTCAAATTAAGACTTGAGAACTTTGAGTGAGTCTTTATGTGATAACTGTTTAGAAAGCCTCAGTGTATAAGACAACATATATGAAAGACTGTGACTGCATACCATGGTTACTGAGAGCTATCTAAATTTATTTTCCTTATGAATTATGTCCCCAAAGACCTAAGCCTGAAATTGCCACTTTCAAATTGTATTCCATTCTTGGCTTGTTATCTTCATTGCTGCCCTAAAATTAGGAGGTCCCTTGCTCTAGCCTAATTTCAGAAAGAAAATATAAGTAGGACATCTTGCTAAAACGACAGAATTKAATTGGGTTGATATTTAGAATATATAAATAGAGAAACTATTTTCTCCTCTTTTCAGGGTACCACAGCTCGTGGTCTTCAAAATGCTGAGGTGATTTGACTGATCATGTTAAATTAACCCTATTTAATGAGACTGATTATTTCTTGCCTGAGACAAAAACATACCAATAAATTGCAGTGCTGCTTCTGTCAGTTGCCTTATTCCCAAATGCCATATTCCCCCTGTGCATTTTCCTGTCATGAACAGGCAGAGTATATTTTAACTGATGATCTGTTGGYACTTTTACTTGCTGAGATATGATGGCAGGCAGAATTTAAATATCTCCAGAACTGACTGAAGTCTTAAGCAGTGCAGTGACAAAACTTAGTTTTCCTAACCTCAGTGGTACCAGAGATCAAACACCTTTCTTCTAAACACAGAGGAGAGACATGAGGCAGACTATGTTGTCTCACTGATGTGTTGGAGATTCATGGAATGTAGCAGCAGAGACCAGCACAATCCTCCACTGCCATCCATAACCACCAGCACAGCACATCCTTCACAGTGCTCACAGGCAGATGGAAAGTGGGGTGTGGATATGTTTGTCTGAAGTGATTCAAGAATTGTTCTTAAAACTCTTCTCTGGAAAAAGAATTAAGGCTTATCTTAGTTGGTGGGAGGCAAAGGAAGGTCTGGGAACCATTTCTAAGAAGGGCTATTATTTTCTGAATTAAATTTATGTGTTTTTGTACACATAAAAACCTTTAATCTTGTATTCTTGTAATCAGGAAAACATCATCCAAATAATTGTGGTAAGTTTTGTAATCAGGTTGAAAATGTTAGTGCTGGAAATCCAAGAAACATCCAAAAAACCCGACTGACTTGTCTGACTAGCCAAATTTTTTTTATTGTTTTGCACATATATAAATGTATGTATGTATGCATAAAGCAACAATAACAAAAAGGTACTAGCAACATCCTAAACTAAGAAATGAAAAAGCTCTGGTAGCAGAAAATRTGCGAGATGGCATTTCATAAGCATCTTTCTTTGAGACAAGGGAAGTCTAGTTAAATCCAAACTGCAGGATTAAACTCCTTAAGATTCTTGCCTCAAATGAAAGACCGTGACTGTGCGTGGGTGGGGTGAGAGAATGTTGATGTTCTTGTAATTCTTTGACATATGGCACAGTCTAGCACAACCAGTCACCACGCCAAAGATGATTATGTCCTACAGCACAAATGCCAACACTCATTTATTAACATTGTCAGAAAGACAAGGACGCTGACTTAAAAACATTTAACTGCTCAGAGGCTCATGCTTTTCAGCAGCCCAAGGAAATASGTGTTTGAACACTTGCAACTTTTTGGGTGATAGCAAAGATCTTGTTATTTGTGAATACTTTAGGATTCATTTTGACCACCAGCCTTGAATGTCAGATTTCAACCCCAAGCAACTTGCACTTGCGATGAGAGCCTTCACACAAGAGATATTCAATCACAAGTGACAGAGGTGATGAAAGATATTGGTTTTTTTCTTTGTTATAACTTTAATTCTGTACTTAAATTCTCTGGTTTTTAAAGAAGAATAATGTTTGRTAACTATTAAAATGAAAGAGCATAAACATTAATCAAAATCCTGTCATCAAAAAATGTTAACCTTCTTGATTCCTGTATGTAATTATCACAAAATTAATTACCCAAAGTATTGTAGGACAAACTGTTTTAATCCCTAAGTTTAAAAATTGGACAGTGACAAGGGTTTCTCAGATTAGGAGCACAACAATCTATTAACTTGGCTCATTATGTCATGTGAACAGTGCAGTAGTGGTYATGCAATTGTATGGTTTCAGCCTTTCTCCTTCCTTGAGTTATTGAGGAGTTTTCATGAAAACAAGATATTTTGTTTGGTTCAATGTCTTTCTTYGATTCATAAAGAGGTAAAATTTCAAAAACACTCTTAAACTTTTGGAGTCCATCATAAATCTATACCATGATGCAAAAAAAAAGAAGCAGAATTTATTGGTCTGTGACTGAATTGAACTTAACTTTCTCTCAGTGTTTGGTGTTATAGCTTAATTAAGCCATTCCTTGATTTTCTGCTGACCTGAGAGAAARTGTTAAACAGTATATTCATTCCTCAAAACTGATGAATTTCATCTTGAGAAGGGAGTTTTAACTTTGTTTCTTTCCATGTGATTTCTTGGGCCAGAAGATATTTTTGGGCCAACTATTGGTTTGCGTTGCTATTGTACTTCCTTGAGACAGTTATCTCGGGGAGAAGACACCTCTAGCCTGTTGCCTCAACACTTCCAGAAAAAGAGGGAGTTTTTATAGATTGCACCCAGAACTGTGTGTTTGCCTTTATCAATGTTTCACACTGTGACTTCACAAGGTAGGAAGATGTCAATGTTTTTGTGTTTCACAAACACACACASAGAAATGGATGTATGTATGTGTTGCCTAACCATGCTAGTTACGCATGTAGATATAGCTGAATAAAATATGCATGTGTATGATCMTATGTGGATGATGATACATCAGTGTATAGGTACACACAGATACATGTGATTAGCTATTCAAATGTTTCAATAAYAAATCAGATCCATCTGGGAGAGGAACTGTTCTGTGTTCTCTTTATGAGCTACAGCTTTAAGAACTTTATGTGGGAAAAAAAGAAAAWATATATATATAAATAACAAGCATGGTATAGTATAAATACCAAGCATGAATAGCACTGGTGTTTTTCCAACAAACATGCAGCACAGCTATAAAGATGGGAGGAGGCTGTGCAAAAYGGCTCCAAAGACAAAGTAACTTCTCTCTCCACACAGGTGTGATGACTGCAAAATTTAAACTGCATTCTAGGATAGTTCCAGCTGGGATTGGTGCTGATACACCCAAAAGACATTTGTCTCATTCTTCCAGAAAGTTCTTCATAATTCTCATGTTAACATRAAATGTTCTCAGTTGGCTGATGGTTCTTAAATTACTCATTTGTCTCTTTGCCACTGCTGGGAGTGTCTGGGCGTCTCTGGCCGTGAGCTGAGTTCTCCTGGTGACCTATGGTCCACTGCCCAGAATGTCTGAGCTCCAGTCCCGGCAATACCACTGGGGAAAGGGTTGAGAGACCTTGTCAGCCCCAGCCAAGCAAACATCACCCAGGAATGTCCCACCTCCTGGGTGGGATAYATGAAATTAATAACTCAGGACTTGTGTTTCTGCCTAGATATTTTCATTAGAGTTACAGCAGTGAGAAGAGGACATTGTGGCAGGCTCAATCCTGGCTGTTCAGTGCTTTTTCTTTAAAGCATGCCTTTGAATAATTTTACATCTTTTTCTTCTACATCAATTTTCCCTTAAAAATAAATAAATAGTCTCATAAAAAATAATTTCAGTAAATACCACTTCCAAAGGAGTGTATTCAAGGCAACTGAGATAATTTGAAAAAGTAAAATTCTCAGCTATAATAAGTTGATCCTATATAATATCTTTGAGCATAGTCCAATATGAGATAACACTAAAATATTTTAATTTTGCTGTATTTTAAAGTTATKTTTAAAGGCCACAATTTGACATGCAAAATTTACAATTCACAATTCAAAAACATGCAGACAACAGACTGAGAGAAGGATTTCATTATGAAATTAGTGCTTTATTGACTTTTTTTTTCTGTGACCTTGATCCTTCAGCTAGTATCTGGATTTATGATATGGGTTTATGAATACCCAAATAATTATCACTTATTTGCCTGGAAGGGTATTTCAGTTGGACCTCATCTGCAAACCTGTACATGTGTGAATTTTGGTTTTTTGAACAGAARCATCATGTAACGTACATTGAGCAACAAAAAAAGCCTTAATTGATGTTAGCTGCTCCAGAAAACAGATGTTTCTCAATCAGCAGGCAGGAAATAAGTAATAATYTCCCTTGGTCACTGCTTTTGATACAGACCAGTTAAGTCTAGTGACAAGTATTAAAAGGTGCAGTATATTAGGAGGAAGTTGATATATTCCTTAAAAAAACATAAGATGAGTGAACTTGATCTTCATTTTATTGTCTCTCCTGACCCTAAATGGCTTTGTCAAACAGTAAAACTTGATCTGTATTCCCGTCAGAATTACAAAGATTGACTGGCAWTAATATGTGCCCTTAAGTGCATTCACTGGAAAAGAAAGGTTCTTGGATTAAATGTCTGCACACAAGAATGCGGGTGCAGACTTTCAAAATAGGATATGAGCATCAATACTCCACTTGCCAGTTTCTCACCTTAAATAACCAAAACATTGAAAAAAATACTGGTGTCTTTCTGGATATTTGAAAATACCTTTTTTAAAAATCAAATTTAAGAAAACAGCCTTCACAGTCATAAGAAGAAATCTGCTCTGACTATCTCTAAAATGCAGTTTTTGGTACAATTTAGATTATTTTAGATATATTTGATTTAAATGTTTAAATAACATTAAAATTATTTTAATGCATATTTAAGCTCTTTAAATATTATAGCCTATTTTTTGAAGAATCAAATATTATTATTTTGTTATGATGCAACTTTGAAACTGCATTTATTACTTAGTTTGTTCCAGTGCTCCAGAAAKTGTGTAAAGTCTGGTGGAAGTGATCCAGACATCATAGCCTAATTATTAGGCTAATGCATAGGTTTTCATTTTCAAAATAGAATATAGTGAAGATTATTTTAATGTAAACGAATTTTTCCTGCATTTTGTGTCTTTGCTTTCATCCTTAAGCCTGGAATGTCTATTATCTCCCTTGGTATATTCATAATAATATTTAGAAAGATAAATACTCTTATGGGATAAGTTTATTTCATGTGGGAATATAGGTAAACTCCCCTTAAAAAAATATTACTAATTTCATAGACAGTACSTTGAAAATGCATTTACACTTTGGTGTTGTACTGTGCTGTGAATGCACCACTAACATTTTGTGGAGTTTGGGAAAGAATTTAAGAMACTCTACAGAATGTTTATTCCCAGCCCTACTGTTACCATAGTGCCAGCAGCAAATAACCATGGTGCAAAATCTGATTATATGTGTGATATGATACTCAACCTCTGCAAAGAAATGGAGGCACCCCAGCTTCTTTTCTGAAGGTATGAACACATTTTCTGCCATTTCAAAGCTGTTTTCTCTTGATCTCCTCCCTTTTTATCATCTGCCAAACCTGGAAGATTTGGTCTCCCCTTTTTCCCAGCTCTTGAGTTACTGAAGCTGTGGCTTCAGACCTTTCTTTCTTTCTAGATTTCTTTCTAATGATGCAGTGACAGTCACAGTGTGTGTGAGCTTTCCTAGGCTAAGTTTTTCTCAGCACTCTGGRTAGCAGGCCTTCAGACTTCTCCTTAGCACTTGTTTTTTTATTTTCATTATTTGACTACGCCCTTTTGAAGTGTGCGAGAAACCAATTTAATTTCAAGTTATGCCTCACATTTGTTATAAATCCGTTTTTTTACATGGGGTGAAAAATTACTTTAGGGGCTGTGCAGGTGCAGCAAGCCTTGACACCTGCTACATGCAGGAGGCAGCTCGGATAAAACAGGAGGAGGCTCTGTCCCCAGGGAGACTCTGCCTGACAGCTCATTGAGGGAGAAACTTCCAGGGCTGGGCTGCAAGTGGCCCCTCTTGGATGCAGGCAGGCCCTAGTGGCTGGAAAAATTTCACCCATTTGACCAATGGTCTTCCTAAAAGGACTGAGTTATGGGAGGAGTCTTAGCACATAAACAGAGTCAACTGTGCCACAATTTTTCCCAGCCGTTTCTGCRTTCTTGGTGAGGATGGAGAGCCTAAAGGGTTCATCTCCCTGCAGAGCTACCTCTTCCCYGCCTGCTTCCCCTGGCATGCCTGTCTGTCTATCCCATTTCACCAAGCAGTCTGTCACCACAGCAAGCTCCAATGACAGAGGAGCCACCCGCTGCCACCCCCCTGYATGACTCCACTTCTTATAGCTACGCTTCCAGTTTCTTTGTTCAGATATGAAAGGGTTACTCTTGGTGTGGTCAACTTGGTGAAAAATCTGTCTTTTTCGTGTTCTGAAATGCCTGGGAAAGGCATGTGTTRCACTTTTCTAAGTGTCAGATCTTGCATTAAGAGAGTTTAACAGCTCTAGTGAATCCRGGTGTAGGAATCCTCAGCTGAGGTGTATCTTATGAGGAAAGGCTGCACCCGTAATGGGGATATTGGAACACTTCTAAGGAAAAAAGCGCTCCATTTTTCTTTACTGTTGCAATGTAAATGCTGTTAGATGTTTMTTCAAGTGTCACTTTATTTTATGGGGTGATAACAGCAGGAGTGTTAGAAAATTGAGACTTTGGTTCTCTGGAGTGAGTGACTCTTTCTTAGGAGAAAATTGATGAGGYGAGGTGTTTCCTTTCTTTTTTTCCTTTACTTAACTCCCCTTTTTTTTTTAAATGAAGCATCTGAGATGAATATTTAAGAATTCTACTTCAGCAGAATGGGTATTTTAAGCCTGAGTGAGCAGAAAGAGCAGAACAATATGTGATACTTAAGTTAGTGCTGGYGATTTTTTGTGAAATCTCTGCAAAGGATGGAAGTGATCTTCAGTTCTGGAAGAGTTGGAACAAAAATTAATCCAATACAGAGAGGAACTGGGATCTCACTCATTTTTGACATCAGAGGCAATATAAAGTTGAGGATCTGTCTCATTTCTATTGAAATGGCAGTCCTTGGTCTGTTGTTGCAAAGTGGCTGTGGACARCAGAAGTCAGCGTGACCAAGAAGTTTTATCTTTTTTCTGTATAAAGCATTTCTCCTGAGAGAGCTTGAAAGGGGAGTGTCCTAGGTTGCAATGTAAGATGTGCTAAAAGTATGTATTCTATTACCATCTTCATGGGTTGTTGGAGCCAGGTGAGGCAGTGTTTTTCCCTGTCCCCCCTCCTTCAGGACTATCTGCTAATGGCCCATCAGTGCCCTGCCCAGTGACTCACAGGTAACTCCCCTCAGGAGCCATCTCTGCTTAATGGGCAATCAAGGACCCATTGTATGGCTCATAGAATGATATCAGCCCATTGTGAGATGCTCTGCCCAGTGGGAGGAGCCAAGCATTCCCACCTGGATATAATCTGCAGTTTGGGACAGCACAGGCACTGACTGGATTTCCCAGAGGACAGGAGCTGCCAGATCTTTCTACAGGATCACTGCTGCTTTATTCAGACTGCTACAACTACCCTAACGAACAGGGTGTCAGGTTGTATTCTGACTCTGTCAAGGGTCTTTTCCTTTGTTCCTTTTACTATTATTTTTATTTTATATTTTTTCCTATTAAATTGTATTTCTGACTTAGTCTCTCACTGGTTTTGCTTTCAAACCAGTACAGGGAGATATTCATTAGTCTAAAAAGGCAGTGTTAAAATYAGCATGAGCAAAGAATTTCCTCCTTGTTAAGGGTCATATGCTGCCTTTTTGTTGTCAAAACACTTTGCATTTTCTATCAAAGACACAGGAAATTATTTAACTAAAATGTCTTTCATTTCTCCTGTATCAGAATTCATGAATTGGATCAGAGGGAACAATTTATCCACCAAAGCAAAAAGGAAGATGATGGCTCTGAATTAAAGTCTAAGAGTGGTRAGAGGATCTTGGAGACAGGTTGCAAAGATACTTTATTGCGAGAAAGCTTGTTTCAAACCCTAACCCTTTAAGTTTGCCCTGTGTAGCATACAACGTACATGGCTTCTGGGTAGATTTCCTTGTGCTGACCTACACTGCATCTCTTTTGAATGCTCACRTTCTGAGTGAGTTCCTTGTTTCTCCACCTGACATACAGTCTTATRAACAATTATTTGAAAAACTTTTTGAACATCACTGTTTGGATTTTGTAGGAGAGAGGGAGGCTATTTATRGTTTTCATGATGCATGTGTTACTGCTGAGGACTGGGACAGATGTAATTCTCTATTGCATGAGGCATTAGAGTGATTCCAGTTAATCACTTTAAGGAATTTGTTTTTAGGAGTMTCTTTCTGAAAGAGTTTTTAAGCCSTTTTCAACCAAGCCTTACAGAAGGCTGATGGTTATCATTGGTAAGCAAGACATAATTTAGCAAATGCACCTTCTTTTTAAATTAAAATCTTTATCTTACTCTGTAAGAAGAAGATATTTTACATAGTTCACAATGTGCTACAGGCTCTTCTTTATTTGGAATTAGTATTAGTTTTGCACCAATTGTTTTGCATATTTTATCTGATGGCCTCTCCAACTCAATGTCTTTATAAAAYGGACAATTTTTCCTGTATGCTTCTTGCTACTAAGCAAGAAGTCTCTTAAAATATTTTAAAAAGTGTTTCTGCACTGTTCACATTTTGCAATGATGAGGTATGACTATACTCTAGAAAGTATTTGTGATAAATTGAAAACAGAGTTGGTGACAATGCATTAAAAAAACCTAGTTATTATTAACTAATTTCTACTCTGTTAAAATAATGCAAAATTATTAAAAAAAATTCCAAATATATTCTCTCATTTCAATACAATACAGCACATCATGGTCTTAAATTATCTTCCAGCAATATTACACCTGAATCACCTTTTAAGAGTGCTGTACAACATCAGAGAAGCTGGGCAATTACTCTTAATCCSCTAACATCAGCATATCYTTTAAATCCTAAAAAATTGCAGGGRAAAAAAAAAGGAGTGATTAGCAGTAATAGTGCTTCCAGAGAGTTCCATCAAATTTTGAGTACTAGCTCAACCTCCTGAAATATAAGTGCAGGATGGCAGGTGTATGGAGTTAAAATGGTGCCTGTTTGTTRTTTGTAATAAAGCAACATTTTTAAAATAAAATACAGTTTTAATAAAAATTCTTGTCTATGRTGCAACTGGAGAAAGTCATCTTCAAGGGCAGACTCAGAAAAATAATTCATCCTCTGGTATTTTTTCTTTCTCTTAAGCTACATACCCAACTCCTCCATGCAAGCCTTAGCACAGTAAATACTCTATGTGTAAACAAAATTATGTGAAGCTGCATGAAGGGTTGTTTCCTGTCTAAGCATACATCTCAAAGTGAAATAAACTACAGATGCTGGAATGGGAWTTGGAGAATGATCTTACTAGATGTTATTATCAAAGCTTTTATTTGCAGCACAGGGGTTTTTCTATATATTTTAAATTCCCGTGCAGTTTATTTCTGTRAATGATTATCAAAACTCTGTCTGCAGGTGGACAATAAATGTTGAGGCCCCAGAAGCTGGATTTGGAACTTCAGTACATCACGGTGTGTAAGCCTTGAGTTCTCTGTGTTTTAGAAGCATTTTCTTTTTTTTGGAGACTTTTTGATGGGGATGTTGGAGTTTTTTTGCGAGTTTTGTTTTTTGGTTTTTTTTGTAAGGAAATACATCAGAGTCTGTGCTGCAGACCTAATCTCTTCTTTATCTARGACTCACAGTCAGATTAAGAAATTAAAAGCTTTGTGTGGCCTGCATTTCATCCATAATGAGCATTAAAAACTAGAAAAACAAATGGGTTYTCAATAAATGGCTAAGTCAACTAAATGGCTGTTAAAGTCAAATGCAGTGTAGAAAGTCAGTAAATAGGCAGATTCCAGAAACTCCCAAAATATTTTCAAGGACATCATCTCCTGTTATTATGCCATGCTTACTATACCTTCTACTGTTTTAGCAGGTAACAGAATGTTTTTATGAAACTGATTTCTTCAAGAGCAATGTAAAAGAATTATAAATTGAATTATCAAGACTACACAAGTCCTGTTAAGATCAGTGTGATTCAGTCCTAAGATTCTAAGCCAGGGGTCATCACTGTCTGGATTTACAGGTTTGAAATTCTGGGCATTTGATGTCAGCCAAACAAAAGGGCTGCATACAACACTTTGCCAGATRCAAGTGTTAGCAAAATGATAATCCCTCTCTATTTGCAGCCATTGCTTTTGTACCCAAGTACAGTTCAAAACAGCAAATGCAGCCTTTTCCTTTGTTTCAAAAGGCTACAAAACAGTCTCTCAGACCCAGACACGGGAAYTTTAGTGGGGATAGCAGCATTAAATTGTGTAGTTCAACTTCCAAAAATGGTTCAGCCTGCCAAACAAATYGCGATGATCATCATCTCTACAAAAAAGATCTGTGCTCATATAATATAGCAGGCAAGAGTGCTGAGGTATCAGTTAGTTAGATGTGAAAGGCTTTTACATGTTTCTGGAGTAGAAATACAGGACTGGAAAATGATTGACTGTACTTCTGGCTGTCTGTTGCAAAGTACTCATTCATCTCAGAGACTTCTCATTTTGCTGAGTACAAAGAAGTCAAATTCTGTACCTCAGTACCTGCTGTCAAATTTTGGATGTTTCAGTATTCCTTTAWCCCTGTGGGATAAACTGCTGTAYTGACAATAAAATGTGAGTTAAAGGTAATTCAGGGTCAATGCCARTTATTCAAACAGTGTTGTYTCACTGACTTTACAGTGGATTTCATCCAGACTCYTCCTGTTTGTTAAATCTGCGAGCACTTTAAAATGGTGTTTTGTAAACCTTTGGTTAATTAGTGTTARTTTGCTGCATTTTCTCAAAGGTGAATAAATTGTATGGACATGTTAACATAATCTTTCAACTAAAATTTAATTTATTGATTTTTTTCTTTTTGCCAGCAAGATCATATGCTTTGTCATTTCAACACTAAATTGGTATTTCATAATTTTGCKAAATGCAAGTTTTCATTTGATTTAAAATTATTAGATAAACTCTTGACATCCAGGTGAGATAAGGAAGATATAAACTGCAATCAAATTTTGGTGGATAAAATGAAGTCAGTGTGATGTTCAAAAGAAGTTTGAAGTTTGACATTGCTGAAATCAACTCTTTTTAAGATAACACATGTTCTTTGACTTGCAATGTTTTCCTTGAAGCATTTTACTGACATATTGCTGACATGTACCTGTAGATATGCATCTCTAAGGCTGCTGGAAAACCTGAAGCAATGAAATTAATTTTTTAGATTTTTGTTTTAATTTGAGCTGGAAGCCATTTTATGGGCACAGCTTTTAGGAGTGTGGGGTTCCTAGCAGGGACAAGGACAAATGGTGGCTGTGGAGTGTCAGGATGTTTCTGTAGCTAAAGAGAAATACATTGATTTGTAGGCCATCACTGCTTGAGGCTCAAGAGGTCAACATAGAATCATGCAACCATAGAATGGCCTGGGTTGGAAGGGACCATAAGGATCATAAGGATTACCTAGTTCCAGCTGCCCTGACATCRCAGGGACACCCCTTCCACTAGACCAGGTTGTGTACTTAGGCAAACACAAAAGAGGGCAGGGGAGAGAAGGCAGAAAGATAAGGGAAGATAAGGGAAGGGACGGGGACTGGGTGGCAGGCACTCTATTCTTCCCTTGGCACTTCGGACAGACAATGCCCAAGCTGTTTGCTTGCTGCAGAAGGAGTTTTAACTGTCACCACCGACTCCAGTCCTGGGAAACMTACCACCATCTGCTCGTGTGCCTGGGAATTCTGAGCTTGCCTCCTGCCCTGTTGGAGCAGGGCCAGCCCCTGTCCCATTGCCACCGCTTCTCTGGCTCTGCTTTGAGGCTTTTGGCTACGCTGTGACCTCACACCCCTGCCCTGCTGAGACATCCCTGCTGCTGTTCCAGCCACCACTGTGGAAATTCTGATCTGCCTCATCCACCAGCCCGGGGTCTTCTGCCATTCCAGCTTCGTGCCTCAGAGCCACTGGGATCAGACTGCCCCGGGCTTTATGGAGCAAAGCTCCTCAAGGTTCTTGGTTCTGTCTTATTATTAATGCTGTAGCTRTTTGTTTGATTGATTTGTTTATATATATCAGTAAAAAAACTGCTATTCCTAKCCCAGATCTTTTTGCCTGAAAGCCCCTTGATTTCAAATTTATAATAATTTGGAGGGAGGGGGTTTGCATTCTCCATCGCAAGGGGGGGCTCCGGCTTTTCCCAAGCAGACACCTGTCTTTCAAGGCAAGACAAACATCCATTACCACAATGAGAGTTCATATCACAAAAGTAACATCTCTCATGATGAGATAGATCAACTGATGAGATCCACCAAGATTAGCTCGGTTGGTCAGAACACCAACACCTGCTAATAACACCAAGATTGAGGGTTCAATCCCTGTATGGGCCATGCACTTACATTTTGGACTCGATGATCCTTGTGGGTCCCTCCCAACTCAGAATATTCTGTGAAATCAAATATTGTCCCCATCAACACCATGAGGAAGTGAATTCAAGGCCAGGTTGGATGGAGCTCTGACCTGGTCCCTTGTCCCTTTCTCCCTGACCCTGCCCTCTGCCATAGAAGGGACCCCTGCCAGTCCACCTGGGGGGCCCRGCCCCTTTCCCCCGAGTTTACAAGGGCTGTATGTGACTTTGTTTCCCCTCTTTTCCTGTCCCCAGAGCTTGGGGTAATAAAGGTCTTCTGAGAACAGGAAAAGAGCCTTCCTGTAGTGTTAAACTCCCAACATCCTAGACACTGTGATACCAAGACTTGTAGAGAGCAAAGCGAATCTAAACCTCCCCCTGATCTGCAGCAGACCAGGATGGCCCCGCTCAGTGCGAGCTGGAGCCAGACCTAACTGGGATTTCTCTGGTCATGTGTCATCTCATAAAATAGTGTGGGATAAAAAACTTTATTCCCACCAAAAAGGAAGCAAGATTTGAATGTTTTGAAACTCACAGGAGAYAATCAATCTCAAGAAACCCAGAGGAATTAGCTCATATATGTGATCACTTAAGTGTGAGTGACCGAGACAYGTACCCAGGCTGGCAGAGAATCTGAATAGTTTATTCAAAGAAACGAGCTGGTTCTAGACGTTTTGCAAAGCACAGCCATGATAATTCTCACTTCGTGACCTATTATCCCATGTTGCCACATCAGTGACACACTTTCTAAATGTCCTGCTATGGGGTGATCATGTGCTGTTCACTCATCTGTCAGCTTCTGGCAGGCTCCTCTTCTGTGGGGGTCTGCTGTGTGACACCTCCTCCCCACCAGGTCAGGTGGACTCAAGCCTCTCTGTGCTGCCATGTGCTTCTGCAGGTGTGTCCCACAGCYTGCAGCTCCACTCCATCCMAWCTCCTCCCACACTTAAATTTTGAAAGTTTTGAAAAATTTTCTATAAAATTATTACTATCAGTAGAGATGAATTTGTAAAAAAAGCTCATCTTTAGATATGATCTGTTGAAATGGACAGTRTAGTTACAGTGATTTAAAATAGTGTGTTGGAACAAAAGCTGCTAAAGGAGCCTTGGTGAATAGAAAAAGCAGTGAACAGCAGAGAGAGTGAACGTGGCAAATTCTGCCCTTGGGCTAGGCCAGCCCACTAATTTCTACCCTAGTGTGGAAATTATTTTCATCTGTTTTATTTTCAAATGTGTGATTGGGGAGGTTTGAGATCTTCCCATTCCTTTTCCTCACCTTTCTTTCTGCAGCCCTTACAGCTGAAGAACCAGCTCCATGAAAGATGYGCATATATTATATATATATGCAAATCTCCCACTTTGGTTTTCAGCYGTGAGGCTCCCACTGTTTTTGACCCTGTGCTGAAAGTAACGTGGTAGAAAGCTAGCGCATATCCAGATGCCCCATCTTGCAAACTCAAGTAAAGTTTTGGCTTAGGAAAGAAAGTCTGGAAAATCWTTTGGCAAATCATTTCACTTTATAAGTGAATTTTCTTAATCTTGCATCGCCCTCTTTCACTAGAACTGCACTACTTTCACATACTTTGTAGAGATCTGGGAATCTGTAACCCTATCAAACTATTCCTAACAGTTAAAATAGTGCATGCTGAGAACACCAACCTTTACAGCATGGCAATGCAACCCAAATAAATTATCAAAATACACATATCTCTGCCTCTGTATTCATAATCTGCATACCTATATACACATAGGCATGTAGATTTAAAAAAATTAAAATACAATGCAAAAATTGAATCATAAAGCTAGTTCACGATGAACTCTCAATTTAATTAAATCAGTGGTTTGTGAAAAGGCTATTTATTTTATATAGCTATATTTTATCACTTTAACTGCAAGGTAAACTGTCTTTTAAGTTACAGTGAAAAAGCTATTATTAAATAGAACATTAACGTTGATGCAATTTTTAAAACCTCAGCTTTCAAATATTTATTCCTATGGTTAATAGCTTTCTGTGTGTGCTGAGTTCAATGTTGAAATTATTTAAACTAAACAACTGAGAAGCTATAAGTATGCAAGTACAAGAAACTAATTTAAAAACCCCCTAACTACTATGTGTTTTACTGTACTATTATAATTTGTTCTTACAAATAAGAGAATGAAATGAAACTATGCAGTACAGTCTATTAAAGAATCTTTTTCATTTTAGATGCACTTAAAAGGGAAGAGCACTAAATACTACTGGTCAAATTGTAAACACATCAAAATGTATTGGTCTTCTAAGGATCAATATTATTCAGTATTTCAGAGTTTGCCTTTTTTTGTAAAATACAATTGGACAGTACAGAGATGCACTTAAGCAAGTGAAGTTGTTTTATGACAAATCTGCCAAAGGCTGAGTACATAAACTTTAACCCTGTCTTTGCCTCATGCTCATAACCAGAACGATGTGCCATTATTGTGGCATTCTGGTGGTGGAGTGGCTTGGAGTGGGAACATAAGATTAATTTATATACAGTCCATTGTGAGGAAAATTGGGAATAGGAGATGGACAAACTGGTTATTCTCTGTGTAAGACATTTATTCAGCAGTATGATAACTAGTGCAATGCAGCAAGGCTTCCAAGGCAAAGGAATTGAGGGACTGAGGAAGTGGGCAAGCATGAATCATATATCCATGCTGGAAAGTAATATTCAAGACTTYCACATTAGTTTTTGACCATTGCAATGATGTCCTGAAAAGGCTTAATGCACCTGGATCACCTCTTGAAGGTTTTAAAGATCTGTGCTTCCTACTAGAGCTGTGTTTTGCCTCAGAAAAGGTTTCAGTTCCAGGAAAAATCAAACTACTAATGCAACAATAAGATGGGTAATTTCCTGAGAGGCATGTTCATTATTTTAGTTTGGTTGGTGCTGGTCCTCTAGCAATCTCAATAGAATTTATGAATCCCATCCCACTAGAAGGACAGATAAACTATTAGAAATTAATTACTGCAACTATGTCACAAAATAATGTGTGTATCTTGCTAGGTAGTTGTTAACATTATTGAACACAACACTGGGGGAAAGTYAGAAATCTCTGATAGTAATAAAGTTCTAATAGGTTCTCTCTCTAATATACTCTCTTCTAAACTTTTAATAGGTCTTCTTTTCAAAACCAAAAGGTATTTGGAGTCCAAGTCTAATTCTTAACCTCTTATTTGAGTATCTTGTGTGAGGAATCCCTTTTAATCTTGCTTTGTAATGAAAATAGTATGTTTAGAAAAAAATAGGAAATAGAATAGTAGAGAAATTCTATTCAGTCTGTATTTGTTTAGTCTTTGATTGACAAATATGTAATTATGGTATTAAACTCACCTAGGCCTGTTTATCTGTCAGTCTGCATGAACAGATTGTGAACAGACTGAGGTGCATCTTCAATAAAGATTATTCATGTGAGCAATGTTATACATAACTTGGTTTGCCAGATTGGCATCCTCATTGTTTCATCCTGATTTTCCACTTCTTCCCACTTCCCAAATGTTTTTCCTAGTGAATTTCTGTACTGCAGAGATGGCTATTACTTCATGTCATGACTCAGTGAGAGATACTATCATCTGCTGTTTAATTCATTAGGAGGTAGGTTCCATGCTCCCTCCAGCCCACCCTCTGCCAGTTATTYCTTCTTTTTTAAATGTCCTAGGAAGATATGTGGATCTATCTCTTCCCAGGGGAAGAGGTTTTTCCCCAAAAATATGATCTGGGGGGTACACTTGTATCTTGTTGAAAGGGTGAGTATGGAGCATAATTTTTCAGCATGAGACTAACATGAAATCCCTGTTAATTGGGCAGGGGCTGTGGGGTGGGCAGGGACGGGAGAAGAGAGGGAACAAAAGGATATAACTGGTCAGCCTTGTGAATACACACAAAAGAAAACTTCATCCATATCTGGGCCTAGTGCTCCAACTCCCCCCAAAAGAAAGATTCTCAACATTAAGTTGYTTGAATCATGAAAGGAAGCATGCTCCAGCGCTGAGATCTGATAGTAGGATGTGTCATTTCTTGCAGTGCAATCACACTGCTTTGTTGGAACTCCAGCAACACAACAGGGAATTTGAATTGATGTTGTGCTGTTTTATAGATGTGGTATTTTATGTTTAGGAATGTAAAAAATACTTGATCTATGTTGCTTCTATATACATATCTTTATGTATATATATATATGTATATATTTGCATATTTTTTCAACCAACTGATAGACAATTTTCTTTAGGAATATTTCATCAGTCAYGGTGTTTTCAAGACTATTTTGAAGTCATGCTTATGTTAAGCTATGTTACTGAGTGGAGAAGTTGTTTAATTAACAGAGGATGGCAAAGAAAAAAGACAAGAGATGCAGTAAGAAAAGGATATAGGGATGCAGTGAAGTACTGTGTGGAGACACCATCACTGGTCTTTGTTCCTRCAAGTATTATCAAGCAGGATTCTGTGATTAGCTTGTGATATTATCTTAAATTGTGACAGTGTGTCATGCACAGACTCTTTGTTTCATGTACATMTACTCATGCCCATGCCATGCACAAGGACTTCACTCCTCRTGGGGTGAGTAGGCATGCAGACTACTCTGTCCCTRAACAATGAGTGTATCTCTCAGTCACCACGGCATTCTGTCATGAGACCATTAGTATATTTTAACTAACCCTTAAAACATAAMGTGAGTACAGAATAGCAGAAAACTAAAGTGCGGCACAAACTCTCATGCTGTAGCAGAGATTTACAGGTTCAGTATGTGGTTAACTTTTTCCATGAGCTTTTGTCTTGTTCAAACTCAGTAAAGCCCTCCCCTGCTTGGCGCTWATGCTGTCTGCCACCCACCTTAGGAAGACACATGCAGGAACAATTTTCATTTTCTATGCCTGTGAAATTAAATGGCTCCCCTCAACACTACTTTTGCTTTGAGTGGTGTGATGTGTGTTTTGTTACACACAATTTATTCAGTATCACTTTCTGTTTTAAGGGTTGTAGCTACTTGGATCTTTCATCATATAGATTTGAACATCAGACCAAATTTTAAAGCTCAAACGTGTTCATGGATAATTCAGAAATTTATTGAGATTTATCTTTAGTTTTTATCTGTGAGAACACTAAGACAGAGAATTCACCAGTTGCACTTCAGAACAAAAAATGTAAATAAGCTCAAATCAATTACCTGCTSAATAATGAAACACAAAGAAAGCTTTTTGAGCTAGGCACTGGAAATTGAATGCTGTGATTTTATCCAGGATCCATGCCAAGGTCTCCGCTGAGATGGGATGAGTTTTTTGGCAACCAGTTAGGAAAAGGAGGAAAAGCTGAATATTCTTATTGAATTTTACTTTTGTACACTCCTCCCCTTTGCTATTGCACTGTGGAGTTAGATGTAAGCTCACATACAGGTTTTGTTTTAAAATAAATGGATATGGTTTTGGTAATTACATACTGATGAGTTTATAAATGTCTTAAAGTAGTTTTCATATCCCATGTCRATTTGATTAAAAACCACCAGAGTCTGTACAGAGAGTTTCAAAATACACTTTGCCAAAATGGGACTGAGTATTTAAAAGAAGCTGTTTATGCGAAATATTTTGTTGTTCATTAGCAATATTTGATTTCTTCAAGAAGGACAAGAAGAGTTTGAGAGGATATAGGTCTATGATGAAATAGGAACTGCTGTGGGACACCAGGAAAACGTCATTAATTTCAACTGCTTCAAAGACTTATGTTTTCCAGGTGTATGAAATGAATTCTGGAAAGATACAATTTAGCTAATAATCAGAAAGAACTTGGATGTGATAAAAGTAATACTAGTAAGGAGAAGATCTTGTTCTTGAGCATATTTGAGTTCAGCATCTTTCGACTTTTTTTTAAAACAGCTGCATTTAGCTGACATGATTCGTGCAGACAGACCTGCAATAGCAAAACCACTGCTGTGCATAATTGCAAGGTAATTTGGAGATCTGTTCTTGATGGCAAGCCAGGGGTTGGAAAMAGACAACACAGATGTCTGTAGGGGAGGCAGCACACTGACAGTGACCGCTGGTATCCGTGTGTTATAGTGATTTAGTGGAACCACTTCACTGTTTGTGTGCTTTCTGCTCAAGTTTGCTTTGCTTCTGCACTTTGCCTGCCTCCCCTACCAAAAATTATGGCTATGACTGACATAATTTCCAGCTCCTGTGGGTGAAAACTTTGACCAAGATGGTGTTATGCTTGATTCTAGCATTATGTAAACCTCTAGGCTATAATCTGAATATTATAAAATGGATTTAGTTGGGTTCAGCTCTGTTCATCCTGGAGGAGAGGAGCCTGAGGGGAGACCTCGTTGCACTTACAGCTTCCTCATGAGGGGAAGAGGAGGAGCAGATACTGCTCTCTGCTCCGTGGTGGCCAGTGACAGGACCCAACAGAATGGACTGAAGTTGTGTCAGCAGAGGTTTAGATTGGATATCAGGAAAAGTTTATTTACTTAGCGGGTGGTTTGGCGCTGAAACAGGCTCCCCAAGGAAATGGTCCTGGTCCAAGTCTTCCAGAGCTCACAAAGCTTTTGGACAGCTCTCTTAGGGACATGGTGTAGTTGTTTGGGTGTTCTGTGAATGGCCAGGAGTTGGATTTCAATTATTCCTTTGGGTCTCTTCTAACTCAGGATTATTCTGTGATGCCATGGAGCCTCTCCATGGAGCCTTCCCTTCTCCAGGCTGATCAGTCCATTTCTCAATGTGTTCTCATAGGAGAGGTGCTCTAGTCCTCTGATCATTTTGTGCCCTCTTTTGGACTTACTCCAGCAGGTTCCCATTCTTTGATGTTGAGGACCGCAGAGCTGGACACAAATACTCCAGGTGGGTCTCACCAGAGCARAGGGGAGGGGCAGAATCCCCTTCCTACCCTGTTGCCCATGGGCTTTGGATGCAGCCCAGGGTAAGTTTGACTTTCCAGGGCTGACAGCAGACATAGCAGCAGTCATGTTGAGCTTCCAGCCCACCAACCCTGCCAAGTCCTTCTTCTCAGGGCAGCTCTCCATCCAGCCTGTATTTGTGCTTGGCATTGTACCTTGCACTTTGCCTTGTTGGACCTCATGAGTTTTGTACAGGTCCAACTCTCTGGCCTGTCCAGGTTCCTTTGGATCCATGCCTTCCCTCCAGAGTGTGGCTGCACCACAGAGCTCAGTGTCATCTGCAAGCATGCTGAGGGCACACTTGGTGCCACTGCTTTTTTACTGTTCTGTTTATGTTAGAGCTTTCATGACTCGCCTTGGCAAGGTCACTGCTTTGTGCTGGAACATGTAGTGAATTCAAGACCTTAGAGAGATTTTGTCTTGTGCTTTTGGACAAATCCTCCAGTTAGGACAAGTGATCAAAYGAAGGTACAGTTCAAGCAGTGTGCTTCAGTTAGTACCAAGAAAAAACCCAAACCAAAACCCCAAACTAAAACTGGCAGGCAGAGGCCTCATCTTGAGGCAAGATGAGAATTTCAAAAATTAACAATCCATGTTAAGCATTTGGAGTTGAGCAAGTATAAAGGAATGTAATCYCTGAGAACAAAAATAACTTAGAGACATATTACCATAATTAATTGTTGATGAAATAAAAAATGGCACAGCTGTAGGAGTAGTATGATATACTTCAGAAAACAAAGTATTTGCTAACTGGGTAGATGATAACAAAGTTATGCAATAAGTTACAGTGGTGACTTGAACTGTGTATGGGTTTTGTGATCAGATAYATTTAATCTATATAATCCGATATTCATTGAGATTTTTACATTTTGGTAAGGTAGTTTTGAGGTGGCTCAATGTGGAAATGAGGTAGATTATTGCTTGATTTAATAATGTGTTTCTCAATGTAGCTATATATAGTATTTACATACATATATAGTATGTAAATAA
Source organism: Alauda arvensis (assembly GCA_902810485.1). NCBI lineage: Eukaryota > Metazoa > Chordata > Aves > Passeriformes > Alaudidae > Alauda > Alauda arvensis. The sequence goes on from CADDXX010000821.1 coordinate 56,851, forward strand.
GAAAAAGATATGTTTGGAGTAAACTCTRGGAAAACATTACCCAAGATAATATGCCACAGTTTTTGTTAGTCACCTTGTTYTACCAAGCTGAGGATATTCTAAAACAAAGTATCATGAATTTTGGGTTTATGGAAATTTATTTTTACCTCTAGTAAAGGATTACATTTTTGCATTATTTTCTTCTTAAACAAAATTGATTTTTTCTGTGATAGATTAAAACCTGCCTGGCCATGTAAGATTCCAAAACATAGCAGTAATTAATTGAATTTTCTCTACCTCCTATTTAACCTAATGATCAGCATGAATAATGTATTTTTATTGATCATAGTAATGCCAGAGGTAGGTTTTTGATAACCTAGTTGTGGTAAGGTGGTACATTATTGTGTCCATACATCATGGTGTCCTGCATTATCATTTTCCTTTCAAGGACCCTGTCTAAAGCACTCTAATTATTAATTTAAAGTTGGTAGTTTGTTTTTTTTTTCTAGGCATCTATTTTTATTTTTAAATAGCATGCTGTCTCTACTTGTGTTTGTCATTCATGTGTATTTGTTACAATTTTTATCATCCTTAAATATAAAAAAAATTTTTTTTGCTGCTCTGTCAGTAATTCTCTATGAAAATAATAGTTTTCTAGAGTGTGCCACAGCAGGAATTTCCTCCTTCTAGTTATGCAACACCAAAGGGAAAACCTCCTACTGGTTAATTTATGTGTAAAAACTGCTTCAGTTTACATGTTAARTGATGCTTTAGCACTTAAGGCTGAATTAATAAACATGCCAATGTTTGTGTAACTATTGACAATTGTTGTGACCTCTGGTTGAGTCTTTAAAGAGATGTTTAAAGAGAGCAGTAGATTTTATTTATCTGCAATTACCATCAAGAATAAATTAGAAGCTACTGGGGAGAAATAATAACAGAACAGAACTGATGACATTTGCCCTCCTTCAGCAGATGAACATAGAGTAAGGGTTAACCTTAGGTGGTGACTTGGATGCATTTTCAAAAGAATTTAATTTTTAAAGTGTGGGGAAAAAAACGACCCAGAAACTGAAGTTAAAATTTCTCACTCATTCAAAGTAATCAGTGAAATTCTTAGTGAACTGGGTAGCAAAAATAGTTATCTCATATATGGAGGTCAGTGTTAATTTATACTGAAGTGAGGTTCAGTTTTGATAAGTATTTTCTAGGTGAACATGGGAGACTACTCTAGGTTCATATAGATGAGAGAAAAAGCCTTCTCAGAATTGTAGTGAAAGATCAATAAGCAAAGTGAAATTTTTCATGGCAGTGGTTACTCTTGGAATACTCTYACATACCAGTGAAATTCATATGAAAATTCAGTAAATTTGAGCATCTTCCTTGGAGGATCAGTATGACTACTTTTTTTTCCAGAAAGTTATGATTRTGGTTTACGGAGAATTTTTTCCCTCAAGAAATTTTACAATTTGTGTAAAACTCCTTCATCCCTCCACCCCTCAGTAACATTCTTAGCAAAAATTTGCTTCCTGATATTGCATACCTCTCACTAAAAAAAAAAAAAAAAAAAAAAAAAAATCTTGAGAATCTATACACACTGTGTAAGACACATAGTCTTGGAGGCAAAATAAAATAGGAATGACACAGATCTTCTGCTGTCCATGCTCCAAACTCTGGCTTAATCCCATGCTGAGGACAGGAAAATCTAAATCTCAGAGGACCTAGGCTGCCATCACTTTTGAAAAAAGCAARCATCGTGGATGATGCTGTCAATAATTATCCTGAGGAACAATTCTCATCCCATCACACTTTTAATTTCTACTAGTCACTTGACCAGGTTTCCTAATTAATCCAGAGGTTTATCCACCAAAAGTAGTGTATTTCTATCCCTGTTATTCAGTAATGCAGGCACTGGTTTTCAAAAAAATAGATTGAACTCAGTAACATCAAATATCTTTAAATCAAAAGATGTATGAAAAGACAATGGCCTTGATATCACAACATTCATATATTTCAAATGAGCATTTTTCTTAAAGCRTCACCATAGTTGTAACAATTTCTTGTGAAGTCATTGTTTCTATGTTGCTTCAAGGAAGGTGCAATTTATTACAGTTAGCAATGTTTCTGTGATTACATGWAAGGTTCTTTATTGCTACTAATTAATTAGCCCATCAGAAAGTATCCTTCCTTTTAGAATAGATGATGAGAGGTTTTTATAAATTCTATCTGACTAGTTGTCATGTGAAACAAGATCCGGGATGTGAATGTTCTGGAAATTATTTTTGCATCACTCTTTTCAAAATGTCATGTTTAAGTCAGTCACAGCACAGTCAGGTGTTGSGGAAATTATTGTTCCAGTGTTTTCAGCCTCTGCTTCTGCACTGGGGGCTTAGTGGCTGGCTTAGTATTATTGTACTTGGTTTAGGGTTGAATTTTTTGAYATCATTGGAAAAATTTCAAAGGTTTTTAGGCTTAAGTGGCAAGTTTATGGAGCAGGTTTTTTCTACATACCTCAGTAAGTTCCTCACACACGCAAGGCAAAGCCCACAGTGTTGTCACCCAACAACTGCCAAGCACAGGGACAATATGAATTTGGCAGTTAATTGTTGGTCATGGGCAAGTACAGCACTCTTGCAATTCAGTGATGCTGCTGTGAGAAATCAGGTCACTGGTGGGTCCTAGTATGAGGTTTGTTTTCTGCTGTCTCTGTGGTGATTGATGCAGAGGTGGCTCTGAGCAGCAACCATGGGAGGGAGCACAGAGCAGTGAGGGAACAAAATCCTGGTGCTAATCATTCCTGTTGACATCCTGGAGAYTTCAGCTGGAAATGAGTGCTCATCTTCTGTATCCATAGTTAGTATTGGAAGCATTGTTGGTCTCTCAAGATACTGCCTGGGATAACTTCTAGGGCTTTTTGTTCTTCCAGTTGATTACCAGCATTTTCATGGGTAATTCTACTTTTTAAAAATTTGTTCCTGGTCTTKTCCCAGTGTTCTCTTTTCTCTTCTCCCCTCTTTCTTTGCATCCTTGTCTGGTGCTGCTCCACAGCTTTTGTGCTGACACAGTATGTGTTACTCTACTTTTCAATTATGTACTGAAGAGCAACTCCACACCCACAAAGGAGCTTGGAAAGACAGTAGGAAGACCTGAAACCCAAGTAGTGTTCTGCTGTGATACTCTAAGGCCATTACAGAGGTCACCAGCCCATCAGGAGCTGTCTGGAATTCTCTGGGACAGGTGGGTACACAAGCCTACAACCCCTAAAAACAATCAGCTTGTCCAGACTCCTGTGAGTGCTGTCTTAGCTGGGACATGAACCTCTGTGTTCAGGCATGAAAACCATCACAGGGTGTCATGGGGAGCAGTTTTGAASAACATCTTTCCTGCTGAGAGGAGTTGCTTCTCTGGGGTGGGACACATTGTAAGATGCAGGGGAAAACCAGTTTGAGACCACACAGGATTTACAGGTTGTTTACAGGGCAGGAATCAGTGGTAGGAAAAGGGAGGTGTTCCAAGTGATTTTGGGAGGAACAGGAGTGAAAAAAAAATTAAAGAGAGATTAAGGGATTAGAAGAGATCATGTCATGTGAATATTTGCTGTGTGCAGCAACTAGAATCCCCATGTGTCCATAGCACCAGAGGCTGGAATGAGTGTAAGTCTGTGAGTGTGTGTGTGAACAAAAGTAACAATCAAGGCAAATGAGTTGGTGAGTAGAAATTACCCAGGAGCAAGGTGTTGAGCAGGTCTCTGTGTCTGACTCAGGCTGTGAAAGCATTGGGGTGCCTCTAGGGGCAAAAGGGGATTAGCTGTTGGGACCTGGAAAGTCCTGGCCCASCTCTGTGAGATGAGTGACAGTCTCTGCCAGCAATGGGTGTGGGGCTACAGCTTCAGGGACTAATGGAAGAGAATCATAGAGTGGCCTGTGTTGGAAGGGACCTTAAAGATCATCTCTTTGTCATGGCAGGGGCACCTCTCACTAGACCAGGCTGCTCCAAGCCTCCTCTGACCTGGCCCCATATATGTCCAGATGCCAGCATCTGTTGAGCCTGGAATCCATCTGCAAACATGGAACCACTGCAGCCTGGTGTCAACCCAGCTGTGGTAAGAATKAAATTTAATAATTTGACTAATCAGTGAGCCACTGAAAGCAGAGTCCTGCAGTTTAGTGTTCTTATGGCTTTTGTGCATATTTATATATTTTAATTGAAAAAAAATACAGATTTTTGCTACCTGGTGTTTTTACATGCTGCTTAGCAGTGGGATATGAATAGATTGCAGTTTATGAAATAATAATCTAAATAATAACATAGCTATTAATTCAGTATTATTGTGAAAAAAGATTGACACAACTTGAATGCTCTCAATGTATTCCTACCCACCTTTCTCACTGAGTTATTAGTCTGCATATAAAAAGGATGTTGCATGCAAATGAGGAATCGACTGCGTAGGGCATGGTGTATAATAGTGGTCTCTCCAGTCTGCCAAGCAAAGACATAACAAGATCCAACATCTGAAGTTTAAGTCACCAAAGTCCTAACTGGAAAGATAATTAAAACTGCTGGCCATGAGAGCAAGCAACTGTTGAAACAGATTACTCAGAGGCCTGGTAAATCTTTCATATTCTTGTTTCTGTCATTCTTAGGAATATCACCAGATTTGTCAGATACTGGAATTATGTGAAAGTGGTTTATATTTATTTAATGATACATATTGAGCTAGCTCAGGAGAAGAAACTGTAAATGATGGCTCCCTTTGCCAAAAATGTCTAGGATAAATAAAATTCAGGTTAAAAGTCTCAGTGGGCTAGTGGGTTACAATGCCACTGCAATTGGTTTAAGTAAATTCTCGTAGCCCAGATGTTGTGAAGAGGCATATTTTTGGTGGCAGAATTCAACTAGAAGAAGCATGTGACTGGTATATTTATCCATCACTTTTGTCAGGTCTGCCAGAGCAGTGACTTCCATGTCATGGGCTAGATTTTGAAGGCCTGCTGGTGTTCACAACAAGGACTTGGTCTTTAGTATACCTTGGCCAAGGTAAAGGCTTCCTCAGTTCCCATGAGACTTAGGGGTACACATTGGTAAATAGTCAAGCCCTTGGAGCAGAGCAGTTGCTTCTGTCAGAACTGGTACAGCTTACTTTCCAGGAGGATGCAATGATGGGTACCTTGCATGTGAAGTGTAGAGCTGTAGAACCTTTGTGTATAATTACAATCTAAAAAGTATTTTCAGATCTGTTCAGCGCACAAGTCTGTTACTTTTGTAAATGTTCAATATATTTCTTGGGCTATTTTCTCAGAACAAAACAAGAACCACCTGTAATGATGAAGTTCCTCTTACTACAGTTAATAACAGTGACTATTACAAAATGAGCACAGAGCTGGGGGGTGTTTTTGATAAAATGAAGCCCAAGTAAAGGAATAAAAGCAAGTAGAGTGCTTGTCAGAAATGGATGACAGAGAAACTGTAATAGGAGGAAAGCATTCAGTTAAATTACATGCTTGAAAACACATGGCTAATAGATGGGGGAGAGATTAATCTCTTGCATTAATGTGGATCAATAACTGATGTTTGCAAAGAGGCATAAGAGACAAGTGTGTGTCATTAATGAGAAGGAATAAAATACAGTCAAGAAGTCAAAAGCATGCATCATCAAAATGAAGAGTTGATACTGAGTGATGAAACAAATCAAACTTCTACTCAATGTGAAGTTTTGTGGTTTTGTTAATGGCACTCCTTGGCTTTATTGGGAAAGAAGAATAACCTTTTGGAAGAAATGAATGTGCTTTYATTTGGAAGCAGAAAATTAATAGCTCTTTAAAATTAAAAACAAATTCTTGTATCTGAACCTAAAAAGTTATTTGTTATCCAATGCTTAAATGTGTAAAGCTGATGAATAAAGAATGTAGCTAGCAAAGAATTCTGGACAGCTATAATAAATGAAACGAAATACAATTACTTTGGAAGAAAAAAAGGAAGAGAAGAGGTGAACTGGGAGATTTAAGACTGACAAATGAGAAAGAATTTTTTGGTAAAAAATGATGAAATCTATGTTTTACTAGAGTTTTTCTGTTGTTGTGGGAGACTGAAAAGGCACAGAGCCAAAGAAAGTCATAATCTGTATCCCTTGTGATTAATGAAAAATTGAAGCTTGACTCAATGTCTAGAACAGTGAGGATTTTTCAGTGGGTATCTCTGTAGAGGAGCTGAAGGGAGCAATCAGAAAAAAAGCAATTCTTACACACATCAATACATAAACAAGGAAAAATTATTGACAGAAAGGCAAAAAAAATGGTAATGGCACAATAATAAATATCAATCATTATCTCATTTCCATGAGTAGCAGTTCCAATATTGTTACGTTAAAACATGGTGTGCTTTTAAAATTTTACAACAGGCACGGCAGCGTGTCACTTGGAGGGTTAAATTCTTAGCAAGATGCAGTCTCTGTGGAATTTGGATGGGTTCTCTATTGGAATTTGTCAGATTTATAAGAGTTTGTCAGATTTAAACCTCCTTCCCGACCTTGGCCTCTGGCCCACATGTCCTGACCTTTACAGTCTCAATGCTTTTGTGATACATCCCTCTGTTATGGATACAGGAGTGTCTTGTTTGCAGCAGTGTCTTGTTTTTCCCTCTGGAAGAAAACCATCTGAGAGGTCTGAAAAAGGTTCCTGTTTTTTTTCCAGCAGGGATTTCCCATTATGTCCACACATGCTACTGGAGCCCAGAGTTTTATTGTCTTATGCTGCTGATTTAAAAAGAGAGGGCTTAATCTTCCCCAAGGTAAGGTTTTATGCTGATAATAAGGATAATGCTTACAACCAGCTGGAAACTGAATGAGGTATATTTGCAGGACTAAAAAGTGATCATAATACAGCCTTTTTGTATCTTCCCCTGATTTTGCAAAGTAATTATTTAGATTAAAGGGGTGGAGGGGGAATAAAGTTCAGGATTTCATTCTAAGCTCTCTGTAAGTGATGAATCATCAATTTATGTATTAAATATTTAGCTTGTCTTTTTTGCATGTTGGATTTAAAAAAAATATTCTTTGCTTGATGTGGAATATACTTCTATGTGTCTTTGCTCTAATAAATTATCTAAAATTTTATAAACTTTATAAATAATTTTATAAATAATTTCAAAGAATGTGCTCTCTGGAGAAAATGTAACCTCCCCATGTGGTTTTTTTGTTGKTTTTTTTCTTTTTTTTTCTGTTTTTTTTTTGTAACATCTCCTTAGTAATAACAATTTTGTAGAAGAAAATTAAGATCAGCAGCCACTCTTATGACTTGTTCAATGCATTATTTTCTTTTTTCATTTTTCATTTTTTTTAATTTGAAATTTATCTAATCTCTACCTTTTTGTATTTGCCTTTTGGCAGGTACTGACCACAAGTTTATTGGTGAAGAGTAGATGGTATTTGGGGTGGAAAGAAGGATGGGAACACCAACCTACTCCTCTCCTCCCTGCAYGAGCTATTGCTTGTTCTTCTTTTAGACTAGAGTGCATTTCTTATTCTGAAACATGAAGGTCAAAGTCCTTTTACTGTGCTGTTCCTGTCTATATAGCCACAAGATATAAGAATATGTAATAAATACTCCAGTAGTCAAAATGGGATTATTTTTCCAGTTCAGGTATTTATGAAAATTCCTGTCATTAACAGACTCTCAAACATGAAATTGTCACCTTCCCTTTCTTTCTCTTCCCTCTACATTTTTTCCAGCTGTTGCTATGAGGAGCCATTATTAGACTAATTACCTTACTTCAACACRAGCATCACTTGAGAATGCTTCCTGTAGTGCATCATTAATGGGCACAAACACTTCTGAGTACATCAATAACTTGTTTCACTTATGAAAGATAAATTCTGTGATGTGGAACCCTGCCCACTAAAAGCTGGACTGAGAGCAGCAACCCTTTTATGCCTGGAATCAGAAAAATAGAAGTTTGCAATGATTCAAATTAACTTCTGAGATGAATTTGAGTCAACAATTGACAAATGATGGTCCTGTGATCCTGGGATTAGTGGGGAGATTTCTTTCAACAAGGCTTTAATGAAATTATCCTGTGTGTGAATGGTCATGCTTGATCTCAATTTTAGGAGGCGCAATGTGAATGCAGAACACTGATCAAAAAGTAGTACTCAGAAGAATTTCAAATATATTCTCATTTTATTCTAAAGCTCTATATTCACCTTTATTCATATAGAGAATTCAGGATGAACCTGAAATTAAAAGTTTTAATCTATGTTTTAGAAGCAATATGATATCATGTTTGGCAGGGAGAGTGACAGGGCAAACAAGAATGGAAGAACAAAGGAATTTCTAAGTATATGGGATTCTGTGGGATCACCAATGGTATTTTGGGGTTTTTTTTCCTCTTACTGAAAACTCTATWTTCGGGGGAAAAAAGTGTTCTACTCAGATGGATATAATTTTGATTTTGTAAAGTAACTTTTGGTTAATATCAATAGAAATCAGTAGTTCTTTTATACTGAATGGATTCCTGTTTTAAGGATTTCAGTAAACAAGACTTTTTTATACTGACTCAAGTACCTAAACCCTGTTCTAAGGGTGCAAAAAGTAAATAGAAGAAGATTAAGATAGAAGTTAAATGATAGTAAAATCCACATATAAGATTTTCATCATAGCAATGAGAAAATTGTACAAGTTGTTGTAAAAGAAGCAAACATCCCCAAGCCACCAAGTCTGAAACTTTTAAGAAATTTCAGAATAAGTCTGGAGGTAGTGATCCATGCCATACTTTTCTGGTGTTAACACTTTGTGTTATGTTAACTGGGCTTTTCTTTTTCTGAGTACACACAAATAAACTGGCATATTTCACCTCTGAACTCTATATATAAGCTTAAAACTGCAAGTGCTTTCTGTGATTATCAACTATTATTTCCAGGAAAAAATGAATGAAGAAAGTAAACTAAGATAAATAACCCTCCTGTCTCCCATGCTGATTAAATTTTAGAAATATGCTCCAGTTCAGCCACAGGCAGCATACATCTAAATGTACTAGCAGGCCATTCAAGGCCTATTTGAGCAAAACTGAGTAAATTTGAGTAAAAAAGCTGCAAAGAAAACCACCAAAACCCTGAATGAGGCCCCCTTCTTCTCATTGATGAAGAATACATTCACAGAGGGACCAAGCTTAGCACCTTTGGCTTGGAGACTGCATCACCAGGGCTATCAGCTACCAGGCTGGAACAGACCCTCACACCAAAGATGCTTCCCTTCCCTTCCCTTCCCTTCCCTTCCCTTCCCTTCCCTTCCCTTCCCTTCCCTTCCCTTCCCTTCCCTTCCCTTCCCTTCCCT
>CADDXX010000821.1:66335-177030 GCA_902810485.1 Alauda arvensis
CTTCCCTTCCCTTCCCTTCCCTTCCCTTCCCTTCCCTTCCCTTCCCTTCCCTCTTTTAATATTAAATAAAATATATCCAGTTTTTTTGGCACCAACATCTAACCTCATCTGGTTTTAATCATGTTTTTTGGGTATATTTCAAAACTTTATGGGTTTGATCCATTTTATTCACATCGGCTTGGTTTTCCTTGGTCTTCTGTCTTTAAACCTGTTCTTAACATCAGCAAAAGTCCTATTTAGTAAAAAATGTCTGTATGCACACAAAATCTTCTACTGAACATGTAAGGTTGTATAGCACATAGGTGCATGACTGGCTTTTCTGTGAGCTGAGAAGTACAGCAGAGGTGGACAGCAAAGGCACTACACTGCTTTTTCATTCCAGGTGTACCTGAAATGAAAGCTGTTTCAGCATTTCTGTGTGTTGCTTCACACATTTTGATTGTAGCTGCAAATTGCTGGATGCTGGAGGAGCTCCCTACTGTGTATATTACAATTTCCTGTGAATTCCAGAAGGAGCTTTTCCTATAAGTGTAATAGGAAAAATCTCACAGCAGACATCTCTTATTCTYCCCTTCTTTAGAAGTCAGACTGGGAAAGAAAATATTGCTGGGGCAGAGGGGATGGRAAAAAGAGAAGCTGATTATGAAGCTCAAACTATCCAATGTCCCTGATAAGATTTCACAATTGCTGTTCTAGGTTTTGCCTTTGGCTCTATTTTTTCACCACATCAGTTTGATAGGTAGGACCAGAAAATAAAATGGGTGATGGCATGACTTTTATACATGGTAAGTACTGGTTTGGTTTTTTTCCTTTTCACAAATTATACACAAAGTTGAGATCCTYTATGCAGTAAATAATTAGGTCTACCTTGCCCTTGAATCTTCTTAAACCACTGTCACATTTGTTACCTACTTTGTAAATTACTATCTTATATACMACTTCTCTCTTCAAAGTGAAGAGTGTCACTCCACCAGCAGCAAGAAACCATTTTGGTGTATTGCCATGCCTCAACCTGGAGCATGAATGTTGTCTACACAAAGAGAAATGTTTACCCACATATTAAGTCCATTTTGGGAACTAAAGCTTAAGCCAAATATCATTTCAGGGTTTTTCAATTTAAATTACCGTGGATTTTTAGGTGTATCTTCATTTTTTTCAGGTTCTATCTCTCAGGATGAGGAATTTAGGTCCTTTTTTTCCATGAAATGATCATCTCTTAAAATGATATGGTACTGCTGAATATTGTACCAAATGTATTTTATATTGATGAATTATCATTRTAGTATCAACCAGTTTAAAGAATTACAAAGAGAATTCTTTCTGCCCTTTAAACTAGAACTACGAATACCTGAGGACTCCGTCAGTCAAAGATAGACAAAAAAAAGTGGATAAAAAAATACATTTTATTCTTACACAAGTAGTTTCTCTGCTGAAAAGAAGTTTCAACTGGCTGAGAATTTACAGGTTTTGTTCTGAATAAGCCATCAGTGTTTTTTTTTAACATTGACCTCAGAGCATTTCCCCAAGTTAATTGTGGTTACTGCTTACCCTTGAGATGGAGGATCCACATTTGGTCCAAAATGTGAACATGACAACACAGAGCTGAATATGCAGCACGTACTTGTGGTGACTAAATTTTGCCCTGCATTAGGAAGTTACTTATGGAAGGCCACTGGCCCACTCTTCAAAATGGAATAAAGTGACACACTGAGAATTTCTGCTGCTGTCTGTTGCCTGTACTCAGCAATAATGGACTTGCATTATTCTCTTTCCACAATGGTAGTGCTAAAAATGTAATTTTGCTGGTTGAAGTGAGCAGCATTATACAAGTTCTCAGGAGGTTCCTACTCTGGTAGGACTCTCTGCTGCATTTATTATTGCATTGAAAACTTTGATTGGACAAGATAATGATTTGATTAGAGGGATGGGGCACCTCTGCTCTAAGGAAAAGAGAAGCTTCAGGGTCACCTAACTGTGGCCTTCCAGTACMTGAAGGGAGCTGACAAGATGGAGAGAGACGACTGACAAGTGTCTAGAGTGACAGGACAAGGGGGAATGGCTTCAAACTGAAAGACAAAAGGTTTAGGCTAGATGGTAGGAAGAAATTCTTTACTGTAAGGGTGGATTTCTGAGCAACCTGGTCTCGTGGAACAGGTTGGTCTTTGAAGTTCCTTCCAACCCCGACAATTCTATGATTCTATGGTTCTATAATTTATACAAGGCTTATGCTGAAATCYCCTGCAGCCTTATGGTTTGGGGAACCCCCAGAAGAAGAAAGTTGTGAGATCATACTTTGTCCAAAAGTGGAGATAAYTGATCTGAGCTTCTAAATCTAGATGAACACTTGAAACCCCAAGTTACTGGATAAAAGGTAAAGTCTACCTCCCAGCTGATGATAAAATATTATTTTACTTTTAATTTTATTTATTTTCTCCAAAATGAAACATCTAAAATAAAATTAAAGCTAAACAATCCCCCCCGCCCCCAATATATCTATTCTTTGTTAGAAAAATTAAAAATTTAGAACAGGTAAATCAAATTTGATTTTTTTTCTTCTCTCAATTGAGAACTAGTAAAAAGGAAAAGTAATTTTATTGTATGGTAAAAAAAAAAGTTAAACTTTCCTTGACCTTCAAGTTGTGTATTCCCTTTCTATCTAGAATAACTAATGTTTTGTCATTTTCTTCCACAGAAATAATAACAGCAATTCCAAGGGTTATAAAGTTACAGTAGCACCAGCAATAATTCTTTCCCTGTGAAAAACTAATACAAGGCCAATGTGAAGCCTTGTAGTATTTTCTCTGCCCATAGCTAATTTGGAATAGGTGGGCTGCTCAGCAGACTGGAATCACTCCACACTGTCCCTTCCCCCTCACCAGCACCTTGGCTGGAAACTGCACTGTGGAAGTGCTCCAAGGGCTGAATTTAGTGATACCCTGCAAAGGGCAGCTTCTGTGTCAGGTCTGGTTCCTCATCAAAGTGCTGAGGTGGAAAAGCAAGAAAGCAATACTGGAACTTCTGATGGATTTCTCTCATCTTCATGCTTGTTACCTGGGATCAGAGACCGATCCCCACCTGGCTACACCCTCCTTTCAGGAGCTGTAGAGAATGAAAAGGTCCACCCTGAGCCTCCTTTTTCCAGGCTTGAGCCCCAGATCCCTCAGCTGCTCCTCATCAGATTTGTTCTCCAGATCCTTCCCCAGCTCCAATGTCCTTCTCTGGAAACATTCCAGAACCTCAATGTSCTTCCTGAAAGGAGGAGCCCACAACTGGACACAGGATTTGAGCTGTGGCCTCACCAGTGCCCAGTACAGGGGGACAATCTTTGCCCTGATCCTGGTGGCCACACTATTGCTGATCCAGGCCAGGATGCCATTGCCCTTCTTGGCCACCTGGGCACACTGCTGGCTCATGTTCAGATGGCTGTTAATCATCAATCCCACACATTTTCCAATGATTTCAACATGGYTGATTTCAGAAGATAAATGCAATGGAAATGTAACTATCACAGYGAATGTGTTCACACTATACTTTTAGTCTGCCTTAAAAATGATTTGGTGAAACCAACAGGCCCTACTAACAGTGTTCTGTGTTGGATTAAAGTTTCCTATTTTAGGTAGGCATCCTTCTTACAGCTTCCTGATGTCATACTGCTTCAGCAGATCTGGTATCAACAAACCAACTTTGTAAAATAAAGTTTTATTTCCTTTTTACTTTTTGCTTGAATGTGTTGCTYGCCATTTTAAGCTATTTTCAATTTCTTTTCATGATAAAAATCTGAAGATTATGGTTTATACACTTTCATAAAAATTAGTGGGTTTCTTGTTAATCTTTARCATTAGTTAATGTTTTTAAGACTTTTGAAATATTCTATACCCCCCTGTTCATCTTAACTTTGTGATTTTAACTTATCCTTGTAACAAATGTTTTCTACTAATTAAAGATATCTTGATTTTGTTTTGGATTTGGTCTAACTTGATTTATTTTTAAATTTGTGAAAAAATTTAAGGCTTTAGCTTATCCGATGCTAAACTTCTRCAAAAATATACCCAAGTATCAATTTATGTAATTTATCTTGATCTTCGTGAAGAAAATAGTGGATGCATTTACATCTGCAGTTCTGTTGGCTGCAGAATCTTATGATTATAGAAAGTTTGGACTGGACAATGTGTTCCAATACCTCACCACTGTCACAGTGTTTCTGAGACATAATCTGTCTACCCTCTTTCAGTTCCTAAAACCATTACCTCTTGTCCTGTCACAACATGTCCTTGTAAGAAGCCTCTCTTCAGCTTTCTTACAATCCTAATTTAGGTACTGAAAGGCTGCTGTAAGGTCTTTGCAGAGCCTTCTCTTCTCCAGGCTGAACAACTCCAGCTCTCAGCCTGGCACTATAGACAGGTGCTCCAGCTCTCTGATCAACTGCACAGCCCTCCTCTGGACCCCAAGAGGGCCTCATTCTTCTAATGCTTGGGGCCCCAGAAATGACTTTTTGGAAGCTTTTTATGAGTATTGCAAGAGTGTTCTCTTTCTCTGTTCATGTCTTGCTGCARTGGGTTTTTCCTGTATGTTAAGATGAAACCTCATTCTCTCGCTTCAGCTGCTGCCTTCTTGATTGTGCCTGCAGATTTTAGACTTCCAAAATGTATCAAGTAACATTATTTAAATCATTTGGTGCTCTCAATATTCTTTGACTGGCACTGATTTGGATTCTAAATATAAAAATAGTTGGAAAATACTTATTCCTTTCTTTGTTTCTCAATATCTARTTTTGTCCAAAGTTGCTCCTAAGTATGTGCCTTGGAAAATTAAACAACCAGTGACAGAGCACTGCCAGAAATTCTGTCCAGCAAAGATCCCAGCAAGAAAAAAGGGTGTGAATCAAAGGGAATTTCCACACATAGCAGCAGCTATTCAGTTGTGAACTCCATTACCAGAGTTAACTCTTTRAAAATGGAGGTTTCAAAGAGATCATCAGCTTCCTTAGGCAGCAATTTCAAGAGAGGTGACAAACACATTGAGCTATGTTATCCATGAAAATAGAACAGCTTCCTCAATCATACAAAATTATGATGGGTCAGCCAGTAAACTGAATGTTTTTGTCACTTAAGTGTTAAAGAATCTGCAAAAATATTCTGTAATAATGCCAGTAACTAATTTTTTAGTGTTAATGAAAGGCACACACAAAAAAATAGTTTTAAACAGAGGAAATATTTGTTTTATGGYGTGTTCAACACAGCCTTTTCATAGCCTTGGGTGAACTTTAAGATTTATGTGAAACATTAAAAATTATTACCARAAGATTTAATAAAAAGATTAATAATGGTGAGTTTTCTAAAACACASAAAATTACATTCTTATTGAGAAATTGAAGGGAACAAAGTAAAAATATTAGGTGCATGAGTGTATAGCTGCTGACAATAACTTTTAGAACATTGATGTTTTCAGTCTACCATGATCAAGTTGAAAATCTGTAAGCACTCTTTTTCCCCCCATAGAATAATATTTACATATTATATATTTTATATATATTACATATATATAAAAATACRTATCAGCAAGGACATTGGAAGCAGACAACTTCTTTCAGTTAGCCATCTAAATACATTCTGACCTTAAATGGCTTTATCTTTTGTGTTCTAGTCTAGAGCTATCACTGTATTTATTCCTTAACACTACGCTGTACCTTTCTAAAAAAAATATCCTGAAACATGTTCCACTTGGAGGTTAGAAACCCACCTTTCCTTCAAAAGATTAAAATGTGCATATGATGTGTGAGCTTGGGGTTTTTWAACCCTTTCTTTTATATACCTGAAATTGGTTTCACTCAATGGGGTTTTTCTCAGGATCAATGACCATATGATTTGTTGGGAATAATCTAGCTGGAATCCTGACAGTTTGACTCAAAATTTGTTTAGAAAAACAATACTCTGTAAGAAAGTTCATTGAATTCAGAAGGTTCTGTCTATAAAACTATGTATGTAAGAATCCTAAAATAGGGATTACACTGAAAAATGTGTGAAATTTAACTATGAATTGGTTGTATTTTGTTTGATTGGTTGGTTTGTTTTAATTTGGAACAGTAGATAACTATATAGAACCCAGACTACAATAAAATCTGGGGGAAAAAAGACTGAAAAGTGTGTACAAAGGTTTACTTTTTCAYTTGGAGCAGCAAGGGGCTAAAGGTGTCCTTACAGTTTCTCCTTGCTGTTTATTTTTCTGTTTCAATGCTGAATCAGAGGGATTCTGAGCATCTTGTGTATTTCTTACAYACACATCTGCAGATCTGTGAGTAAACAGTCAAACTGGTGAATGTGTACTTGTCAGCCTAACTAAATATTAAAGCTTGATAAATGCTTGCTCAAAAATAAYTTAGGATTATTTACTTACTTTTGAAGACAGAAAATTTCCATAAGAGAATTGCAATTTACTGATTAAAAAAATGAGAAATTCTTTTGAAATAAGGGGTATATGCAAAAATATTTTTTTATACTGGCCTGAAAATTTTCCATTGCCAATTTCTATTTTCTTTTTCATTTGAAAAGTTGATACAGTGAATTATCTTCAAGTGAAATTGAGAGAAAAAATCATCAGTACTCAATAAAACTCATCTAGCAGGAGTTTAATGATTTTTATTGCAGCTACTTTGAACTTCCATGAAGTGAGGAGCACATCTACTCCCTTTTGTTATTTTCATTCTGTTATCTTTTAGAGCATGATTAAAAGTACTTAAAATTGTTAATATGCATAATTTCAAGGTACTATTTATCTTCTTGGTAACATAACTCTTCAGAACTGATATAATTAATCCTTATTTTATGAAACTTCTAAAATGGACAAAAGTCCACTTGTTTGCCCCTCTTGTGGACCCATGTCCCATTCCCCTGTTTCTAAGGTACTGSTGATGCAAAAAGCCGTGCATTCAGGAAAGAGAAAGAAAACTCACTTCTCCTACAGAATGSGATATTTCATCTCACCCTTCAGATAAATGAAAATATTGTTCCCATCATTAACCTCAAGGAAAAAATATATCAGAACACGGGTTCCAAGATTACTAACTTATGTATTATTACTGTAGATCATGTTAATTAAATGGTACTTTGTTAAAAATGCATATCCCAAGTGACCAAAACATGTCATGCAYCTCAAGGAAAGCCAAAGACAAGAAGAGCCAAGGCTGAACCCATCAGCAATGGTAGTAGCTCCTCTAGGATAACAGATTTAAGAAGGAAGGAAAACTGCTGGCCCAGCAGCCAGAGAAAGGAGTGAGAATAYGTGAGAGAAACAGTGCCTATGTGAGCCCAAGGACACCAAAATACTGCATTCGGTTTTGTGATTCAGATTAAGTAAAAAAATCCGTTTCTTCTGTTTATTTTAGTTCTCAAGAAAGCCKTAAAAAAAGAAAAAGGGGAAAAATAATTGTTAGTAATTAGCACCTTAATTTTTAAYCTTTGTGTCATACCCTGCCCTTATTTTCAACACTTTTTTTTGTAATTCTACAGGCTGCACATTCTGATGTCCTTTGATTGTAAATTGGGTTATTTTTCATTTGGAGTTAAGAGTACTACTATTTTTTTCCAAAATCATTGTATTTCAGAAAGGCACTGTTCTGCTCTCTTTCTGCTTGTATTACACAATATGTTGTTAGGCAAAATATTTCTGTCCCTCCTTTCTCAAATTRTTCCATGCTGTATTTTAGTACTGAGTCAAAATAATCATTTTTGGATCTCTCAAATATAAATAGAGAGACATATATATTTATGTATTTATGTTATTCTTTTAAATCCCTCTGTGATTTAACAAATGTTGATTTGTTAAAAAGCTTTAAACCCTCCTGCCAATGTCTTGCTAAGGGAAGTCTTTATAACAATGTTATTTTCTTCTGTGGACAAGATGGCCTAAACTAAATGACAAATAAAGTTAGTTTCAGTGCAAGGTTAAAAGAGGAAGACACATCAGAAGACTTTCAAGATTAGGAAACAGTACAACAACATGACATACTTTCTTACTTCCATGTTACTYGGGCTTTATGCAGATCTTTATTCTTAAACAAGGAAAATTGATCTGAATAGAGCTGTATTGCAATGTAGTGGATGGTGAGTAGATTACACATTAAGGCAAATCCCCATCAGCTTCCTTTACATGTACTCAGAGCTTCATTYAATTGATTATCTTGGTTGATAAATTTGGAAATACTTGAAGGCCACTGAGAAAGGTTCAGGACAACAAGATGTGAAATACTATTTATTGCCACTAAAATATGCTTTTTATTCTCTACATTCTTACCATATAATACAAGAGTACTTGTCTTTATCAGAGTCTATTTCATGGTTCTAGTAATTATTTCTTGCCAAAAATAATGATATTCTGTTTTCTTTAAAAGCAGAAGACCTTACTTCACAAACATTTCCCTATTCCCAGACTTTTGCTTAGTGTTTTGAATGTAAGTTATGAAAGATGATAAATACAAGCCAGAACTGCTGTACTTTGTGGTTAACTTCTGTGTYTCTGATTTGACATGGCATGGTGTAATGAAATTTGACTGGAAAAGKATTTCACTGTGAAAATGGTTTGTGAAGGAAGGAAAGCAAAGAGCCAGAAAAGAAAGTAGCAGCAGTGTATGCAAACAGGGAATTATTCCTGGTAATACTTATAAGCCRTTATTATTCAATATTTTCTTCCTGCATGGCTTGAGTATACAGATACCTTAAAGCTAGATGCTGATTGATGTGTATGACCACTTGATTGTATGTATGTGTGTGAAGATGTATATCAGCAGGACTAGAGGTGAATAGAGAAAAAGCCTTCATTTTCCAGGAAGACTGTGATAAGTTTGATATGTTTTTCTACCAGTTTGAATGACCTTTGGGTGTAGATTTCTTTCTACACCAGCAAGCCAAAAAACTTCTCTTCAGGCAGGCCTATGAATGAGATGGAATTGTGCAATCTCAATGTTTCTCACCTTCAGCCAACAAAAACCATCAAGGCATGCAGAGGTAACATGGCGTTTATCACTACATGAGCACTACTTGGGGTRGCAGATAAAATTATTAGGACCTCAGAGCAACTTGGGGTCTTCAGCAGGTTACARCTAGATTATGAGCAAGAAAAAAAATGGGGGTGGCTGAAATCTTGATAATGAGAATTGAAGCCTTTTACTCCCATGAATCTCAGTAGGTGGGGTCAGCTGTCTTTTGGCTTTTTAGGGTCCTCCATGCTCTCCCAAATTTTATTCTGTTCATGATGGTCCTCCCTGATGATGGAGAGGTCACATACTGTGGTGATGAATATCACATGAACCTGGCATTGCCCATCCAGTTTGTACAATGAATAAGATGTCTGATGTACAGCTTCAGCAGTTGCCATCAGGCAAAGTAAGATTTGCTTTGAGCAAAAGCTGATATTTAAGCTGAACACTTTGCATTGCATTTTACTCACCAAAATAATCAGTCCACTATACCAAGGAATGAATTTGGTATTAGAGATAGGTAAAGTTTACCAAAAAACCAAACAACTTAAAGGAATGAAGCAAATTATGATGTTCCAATCCTGCAGTTGGTTTTCAACATGGTTTTCAGGAAAAACACAGGTGTTGGCTATTGTGGAAATGCAAGGGAAATGGTGTAGGTGAACACTGTAACTGCCAGTCCCTAATCTAATTAATTCAAAGTATATTTTTAATTTTTAATTTATTTTTATTTATTTTTAGTAATTGAATTCTCATTGGCTGAAGGAGATAAGCAAAGTCTTAGCAGCCAAACTCAGACCAACACGTGGGAGTGATTATAGTCTGTCTTTCTTTTGCAACATGRACGCAGACCAGCAGGGAATCTGGAGGGTTTATTCAAAGAAATGAGCTGGTTTTATACACTTTTCAAGGCACAGTATTTCTTTACATGGTAATTCTCACTTCATGACCTATTATCCCATGTTGCCACATCAGTGACACACTTTCTAAATGTCCTGCTATGGGGTGATCATGTGCTGTTCACTCATCTGTCAGCTTCTGGCAGGCTCCTCTTCTGTGGGGGGTCTGCTGTGTGACACCTCCTCCCCACCAGGTCAGATGGACACAAGCCTCTCTGTGCTGCCATGTGCTTCTGCAGGTGTGTCCCACWGCCTGCAGCTCCACTCCATCCAATCTCCTCCCACATCTTTTCACTTGAATAACCATTTTTAAAGTCTCRGGGCAAAAGATTAGTGTAAGATATTTTGATTTGGTATCAGGTGATTTTCAGTTTTGCAATCTGATTTGTAAACCAATGTATTAGAAACTACTTTCCCAAAAGGTTAAAATTTGTTGTTTTATTAGTATGTCTGTTCTAGTGGAGTATAACTGCAGAACTGTTTATTCTGCATTTAGTATATTTAAATATCAGTATTGACCATCTACGTACYGTAGTTTAGATGAGCAATAGTAGCTATTTCTATTTACAAGTAATTTKTTATGAAATTATACCACAGTGGTTTTGAAAATGAAGTATTTCTGCAACTATAGTTTTCAGTTTATGCTTTGAATTTCCACAGTGAGGGATATCACTGTCCATCGAGCCAAATGGCTTGTCCCCAGCAATAGCCAGCAGCAGATCCTAGGCAATGCCTACAGTAAAGCAGAGAAGCCCTTCTCCCTTCAGCTTCCAGACACAAGCAGATTAATGGCTTTATTAGCCAGCAGCTACATCAAACCACTGTATTTAGTGGCTGGAAATTGATATTTCTTGCCTGAACTTATCTCATCTTCTTATGAATTCATTTATACTTYTGGTCTCTTGTGAATTTCACTATTTAATCACATTTTGTGTGGAGAATGTAATTCCTTCTTATGACTTTGAATTGCTGACTGTGACTGTGATAGTTTCATGATTTTCCTTTTCTGTCCKACGAAAAATAAGGAATAAATGCCCATTGTTTAACTTTGTGTATATTTGTCATTATGCTTTAGGCATCTGTCATTTTTTTTTCCACAACAGCTTTTTTTTCCCCTCTAAAGCTGATGGGATATATTTTGTCTACACATTTCTAAATAGAGAGGTTATTATTTATAGAATCCTAGAATCATGGAATGGTTTGGTTTGGAAGRGACCTTAAAGATTATGCACTTCCAACCCTCTGCCATGTATAGTGTATGGAAAATCACACTATGAAAAGCTAGTGTCCTTAAATGAGACAGAGGAGTCCTGCAAATTTATTCTAATAACAGGAAAGAGTCCACTGGGGCACACAGCCGTGGGGTTTTCTCTCTCCAGGTTTCACAGGGCACRGCCTGCTTTTAGCCTAAACTCCCAGCCATGTTGCTCTCTTCCTTTCCCCACTGGCTGAGGCACTAGGAAGGTAGAGCCTTCCTGAATCACCTACCACACACAACCTACCCTCTACAAACTGTTGCTTTACCCCTGAGTTCAGAAGTTCAGGCTTTGTGCAGACCCACTTGTCTGTTTTAGGAGGCARGCTGTCTGGGCTCTGCAAMAAACCTGCTGCCCAAAGTTAGTAGAGATGTTAACACTCATTTGAAAGATGCAACAACCACACCTTCACCCATCAAATTGCTTATAAAGACGTTAGCACACACCTTTCATCTCAATAGGGACACCTTCCACTAGACTAGGTTGCTTGGAGCTCCATCCAAACTGGTCTTGAACATTTCCAGGGATGGGGCATTGACTCAGTTTAAAGCTAAATTTAGGAGAAGACACTCTGGATTGTTCCAACAATCCCTTACCATCAATTGGAAATGAATACTAATGGATGAATGTGGGAAAAAAAAAAAGAGAACAACAATTTATTAACAGAATGCCTGAAAGGCATGGGAAAAAAAAAGATAAATAAATGCTAGATATTAAACTGTTAGATCTTATCCCACATACATGCTAGAACAAATCCCCAAAATTCCAGGGAAAAAAATACCAGCTCATGCCATGAGGTAGAGGATGGTGCCAGCATTGGTCTCAGGAAAGCAAACAAACAGGAGCTTCACACAGCAGTTTGGACAAACAGATGAAAACCTCTGGCACTGAGCTCCCCTCCACCAGCAGATGAAGCAGGAGGGCTTGGTGTGCTTTCTGTCCCAGGCTCAGCTTTCCAAGTTTGGGGTTGAGATGGAGCAGCCACTCTCTCCTGCTGGTCCTGACCCCTCTTCCTCAGGTCCTGTTTTCTCTCTGGTCTCAAACTGAGCAAGCTGTCCAGTTCACCTCAAATAATTGCCAAAGGATTGCTGCTGCAGCTTCTCCAAGGCCAGGGCAAGGAAAAAGTTATTGTTCAGAACTGCTTCTCACCTGGGCTAACAAAATCAAGCTGGCCAAGCAAAACCCAGACTACACCACACCCAGACATCTGGGGAGCGAGGCTTTGAAAAAAACTGTCAACTAGCCCAGGGCTCCCTCCTCCCCTGGACCCACCTCAAAGCTACAGCAACCATTTTGAGGCATAAAGCAGAGGATCAGGGAATATACTATTGTCATAAATCACCCCAGGACAGGCATCCACAGCTTCTCAGAGGAACCTCTTCCAGTGCCTCACAGGAAATAAGTTTTTTCCTAATACCTAACCTAATTTCCCTCTCTTTCAGTTGGAAAGAGGGGAGATTTGTCTCTCCATTTCATTGCTCTTCCCCATCTCTTTTTTTCCCATTTTAAATTTGGCCAGTTTGGGGACCATATATAGGATATTGATGRCATGGGATGTTAAGCTCTCTGGATTTCAATATTAACACTTTTAGGGTTTTTTGCCTTTGTCCTCAGTTACTGATAGCTCCTTGTATCTTACTGGCCTCAAGGTCCTCTGAACTCTTGCTACACTGAGCAGGATGAGAAATTTCATTTTTTCTTTTAWTTTGTTTAAAATATAAATTGCTTCTGATACCATCAAATTTGATGGGATTTTGTTAATTGTCCAGAATATGCTCATGACRGGGCAATTCAAAGTTTAAAGGCTTCTTGAAAGTAGCACTGCATCTCTTATTCCAAAGAGAGARACTAAAGAGAGAGAGAAGAAAGTATAAATAATTAAAACAAAGTAATAAAGAAAGCAAGAAAACTCTGCAGTCAGGCAGAATTTGTCCTTGACTGCAGATTAACATTCAGTGATACAGGGTTTGGAATGAGACATGCTGAAAACCAGAAATTAAGTGGGATCCTTCACAGTTTTGGGCAGGGCTGTAAGGAAAGAGGATAAATGGAAGTTCATGCCTTCTGTATAGATCACTGTTATGTAAAGTAATCCATATGGAAAGTAGTATTTATTTTACCCTCTAGAGACCAATGTGATTTTGACATGCTTGTGTATTTCCACATAATTAATGGAAAAMAGTGGACAGGACAAAATGCTTCTTYTCCTCCACTGATTATTATATTTGAAGTGAATGGCTGACTGGTCCAGCTCTAGGAGAACTGAATTCTATTTTTAAAAGGAAAGGACAACAGATAAGAACAATAAAAGAGAAAAGCAAAGAAGATGAGAAGGAAAGGTGGAAAAGAGAACGGTTCTTCACTGTCTCATTCTCCTCCCACTGTGAGCCTAATGGGGTGTGCAGCTGCTACCTCTTCCTCTAACTTAGAACTCTAGAGGACTTTGAAAGAGATTGCTAGATTTTTTATGAATAACAAAGGAATAAAGTAACTTTTGAAAACTTGTGARTGCAATAGGTTTAAAATAAATAGACTAATAACAAAATTTTCCTCCTACCCATTGGACACAATGGATATTTTAATATGCCTACTCTTAATCCAGCAATGTTCCACAGCTGTTACAACTGTATATAAATTCCATAAAAGTCTCTAAAAATAAATACAATTTCTGTGGTGATTGGGACTTTTCYACATGTTGCTGCCTGTATTTCTGAAGCAGCTCCTGGTGTGTGCATGTGCTGTGCAGTCTTTACCCACAGYCCCCCTTCCTGCCTTCAGCTTTCTTAAAGGAGATTGTTGGTCTAAGATTGCTCAGAAGCATCCTCCTGATTTGGGGAATAAACCTTTCCCATCTAGGACATAATAACTGCAGCACATGGTGCAGAGTGGGAGCACAAGGACATTTTATAATCTGATAATCACAAGSTTTGCATAAATGTCTAAATGGTAATTCTGAACTTCTTGTCATTGCATTATGCACACATGTGCCAATTCACATTCTGTGTTTACATTAGTCTAGAAGGCRCAAGAATCAGAGAAATACAGCCTGCCATCTCCAGAATGATTGTTGTACAACAAATCAAAAAATCCCTCTGGTTTCATTTAATTTTTTTCTTGCTCATTTTGCTACTATCTGGGGTTGAACAGTGTTACACTAGGAAAGAGAGATGAGGTGGAGATATCAGATAGATAGAATTTGATATTAGGGTTAAGAGTGAAAAATACAAGGTATTTTTTTAATAAATAGTGAGAGAGAAAGCACAATTTTTTAATGTTCTTACTTGTGTCTTTGTGTATTGAATCTTTTTCTGAGCCTTCAACTGCAACTGAAGTTTAACAATAATGTCCTTTTTCAGGGTCTTCCTATGTTTCCCTTCAGAATTCGTGTAGGAAATCATAAGATAACTTTTTCTCTATAAAAATAGCTTCAGTTAGCATGTTTGTTAGGTCACTATTATTAGAAAAGAGAAAGGAGAGGTGTTGTAAACCTGGGTGGAAGGCTGTTCAAAAGAAGATGAGCTCTTCAGTGGACAGGGATTTACCTTCATACAGGCATAAGGGAAGGCAGCTCAAGAACATCACTAACTTGGTTACAGAAATTGAAACTCCTTACAGGAATCAGTGATYCTGGAAGCATCAGAAAATTTGCTCAGATTAAGAAACCAGAATGTGTGGAACCTCATAATTATATACATTTCAGAAACTGGAAGAGAGAAACAGGAGGAGGATACTTAATTTCTGGAAAATCACTTGCAGGGAAGAAATTTGAATGTATGCTATTCTCTTAAGCTAGTGTCAGAATTCAGTTGCACCATATATTTACAGAAGGTGAGTCATGGAATTACTTTTTATTCTCACATCTGAAGTGTTGTTTTGCAATGTGTCATTAAATGAATTACTAAGTTATTGGGTATATAAGTATGAASATGTGTGTATTTAGTCAGCAGGCTTTAAAACTGCTTGCGAGAATCTTTTTTAAATACCTCAGTAGAGCACCACAAAAAAGCATCATCAGATTATGAGCATGTGACTGAGGATGAAAGRAAGCAGATTTATTAATGTCTTATAAATAAAGCTAGCAAAAAGACTTGATGTGTGATAAATTTGTTTATCTCTGCAAGTACAGCTGCTGCGTTCCTTAATTCTTCTCTTTAAAATAAAGTGTCTGTGGTAAATTAATAAACTCTTGATATAGATGTATAATGACCAGGGTTTTTTCTACTCCTTTCTGCAGCATAGCTTCACTTTCATCTCTTCTGGAAAACAACTCACAATTTAATTATTATAGAGAGTCAAGAGGATTACTTAATGGAAGAAATAAATCAGCAATATTATTAGAGCATGAAATCAAGTATACTGAATATAAAACAGAACCCCTAYGTTATGTTTAGCTCACATGAGTAGGCTTATTTGAGTCAATGGAAATATGTGCATAAATAATAATTTTAAGAATTAGGTCCTTGAATAACTTTTTAGTATCTGGACATAATACCCTTGCAGAAAATTTGATAGCATTACAGTAATGTTTTGCTGCTCTCTTGTTATTTTCTTCATGTTTAACTTGGTTTATTTGAGCTGGTTAAATCTTCCTGTATAATCTTGTTCAGAAAATTCCCTAGGCCTTTGCTTGAGTCTGTTTGGTTTTTGGTTTTGTGTTTGTTTGTTATTTTTTTAAAATAAACTCAATAATGCAGAATTTGTCTGCACTGCATAGATATTTTTGGATATGTTCTGATTCATGCATCTGAGTAAGGACTGTGGAGTGTGAGCAAAGAAAATGTAGTAAGTCAGATATGTCCAGAGTAAAATAATGTATTTGTGAAGAATGAGAAGAAGTCATGCAATGCCTGTGCACATCTGTATTTATGACAAAGTACTGTCACCAATTCTGTGTCTCCAATGAAGCAGGCATGTACAAAGAGGAATCCCGGTTTGCTAACATAGGGGATCAAATACAACAAACAAGGAAAAGTTGTCTGAATTGTTCTTTTCCTAATTTCCAAATTATTTCATAAAATACAGCTGGCTTGCACTGCCAGCTACAATGAGTAGCTACTTTAGGACATTCCACATTAAGACACTCCACCAATAGTCTTTTGTCAGTCTGGACACATACCTAGCTAGGACCATGGAAAATAAATTTTAACAATACTATAGGAATGGGATAATTAGTAGTCTTTGTTTACTCTGTCTTGATTCCTTTGCTGTAAAAGTCTGTTTCCTGCATGCAATAAGACATTTCATAGTAGAGARAATTCACCTGGAACATAATGAAATAAGAAATTTTCAGATGTGTTGCTTTATTGACTTCTCCCTGACTGAAATTGGATCCCCATATCTCCATTGAAATGGTCTGAAAATAGATATATTATTACAATAAAGATATAAACAAATGTGGGAGGGAGTGGAAAGCACTTTTCATTTTAACTGTCATGTATCTGCATCACATTTTTCCTTAATATATTTTATATCTGTTTAGCATATTATTTACTTTTTGTAAGGTTCTGTTTGTTGTTTACAATATTCTTTATTGCTTGTTTAGCRTTTTTATTTTATTTCAATGACCATTTAGGTTAAAGCATCAATGCATAAAATTTTTCAGAGAATTAAAACTGACAGATTAGAAGGTTGTGCTTAAAAAATTAGAGTTTAGAAGATTTTTCTTGTTTCCTATTGATTAAACAGTTTGGGGTTTTTTCACATTAYGGCATTTCAGAAATTAACACAAATTCTACAGTTTTTAAGGAACTAGTAAGATTCGTAGTCAATACATGGAATAAATGTTTCTATGTAAACTTAATTACTGAAGTTTTTTTTTGCACATAGCACATTTTGCTTTATTGTGGTTAGGCATTTAAGTTGGGCAGTTAGCTGGAAGGAAACCTACAATTGTTCTTGCTTTCCATAGTTTGTAGTAATTTCATCTAAAAATTAAMATCATTGCTATTCTTTCCATGTAACAAGCTAGCTGAGGCCAAACTGTTGGTTGTAGTACCATTTTTGTATTTTCAGGTGGCTTTGATGCAATATTATTCCTTCCCTCTTGATTGTGTATTAGTGGATCATTATCCCATACATTTCTATGTATCTTTTAAAGAGTGGCCCAAACTGTGTTTTGGGGTTTCTTTCCACTTGTATAGATAATAATCTTTCACCATATATATATATATATATATATATCTCACCGTAGATATTGTATATCTATAGTGACAGATTTTATCATGCAAGGTATCATGGGCTGCTTTTACAGTCAGTGAAGAGAAACACAGGATGATTCATCTGACCTGGTTCAGCCATTTATTCAGACTTAAGTAAATTGTGCCCAGAGGTTACATTTTCCCTTGTTCTGAAATGAACTTGGAAGACTGGCTGAGCTGGAGATGTCTGTAGTGTTCAGAATCTGCAACTCATTGAAGTGAATCCATTCTGAATATTATGATGTCAGGAAGAGCTGATATGTGGTTGCAGGTCTGCACTAGGCTCAGTTTCCCAATTTCCTTGTGTAGTTATCCAGCTTCTTTCCACAAATCAGAGAAGTAAAGGATGGTGTTTTTAGAAAAATGGATTGTGGGCACCCAGGTATGTTTGACTTTGAAAGGTTTAACCCATGTAGATCAAGTTGTATGCTAGACTTTTCAGAGGAAGAGGACTTTATTTAGAAAAAGTGAAGAGCAGTTTTTAACATTCCAGTCATATGGAGAGCTGTTTCTAGCATGCCTTATGGCATTAAATTTTCACGTAGGATACCTGCAGCGACTGTGTTGACAAAGATTATCATTGCATGCTGCAGACTCAGGGAGAAAAATGTGGTTTGGGGAAGAGGGATGAAGAAGGGAATCTGTCTGTATAAGCACATACTAGCCTCAATGTCCCCTGTGCTTACCTTTGAATTGTTTATTTTGCCTTTATCTGTTAAACTTGGAGAATAATTTAGGCTCAGTCCATTTAAGAGTTTGGACAKGCACCAAAGTAACGAAAGATGTGGAAGTCTAAAAAGAAATCTCAAKAATAATAATGAAACACTGTGGATCCAGTTTTGTAGAGCAGGTAAAGGGCACAGGGCATTCTTTCATAAAAGTAAACTTCTGAATATATTTACACTACTGAAATTTATTCTGCTTAGGAAATGTCTGTCTAYGACATGTTTGTCAAAACAGCTACAGACTGAAGGGGTGCATATATGTGATTTCTGAGTTTTCTGTTGGGGAAAAAAATAAAGCAGAATCTAAAAAATCTGCTGCAGTATAAGAAGTTTGTATGAGGCAAGTATAAGCAGAAATATATAAATACTGAGGAAAAAAAATTATTCTTATGTCCTAATAACTAAGTCTTTATTGGATAAAAACTAATAAAATGTATTAGTCACAAGAAAAAAACTCAAACCTATAAAGTATGTGATGAGAAGAAGGCAATTATTTACTTAGCTAATATAATTAATTTTTGAGGTCAGCAAATAATAATGGAGGATCGTTAACTGGAAGAAAGTCAGTTTGCTTTACAGGTTCCRAACTATTTCTGGGGCACTGCAAATGGATGATCTTTAAGGTGACTTCCAACCCAAGCCATTCTATGATTCTATGAATTAAAATATTGATGCTGCATTATGTTTTTCTTCTGAAACAGTATTTGCTTGGYATGGTATGGCTTCACTAGGGGTACCTTTCTGCCAATGTGCAGCAARGCAAACAGAGCTACTCAGCTGAAAAATAGCTACTGGAATAAAAATAATTAGATTGGAAGCAGCAAATCATACTAAGATGAAAATATAAGTATGTTTAATTATTTCCTTTAAGTATCTATAACGTTTGTTTAAAAATAAGTCAACATAAATATAATTGGAAATTTTGCTATATATGATACCAGCAGTGATATAATTTCTGGAAGTCTCCAGAAATTCTAGGAAAAGAAAAATTCATTTTCTTATACGAACCTTTCCTGGTAGATTTCAGTTCATGTGAAGTATTAGGGATGTATTACAGAACACCAAAATATTTGCTAAAAACTTGGGGATGTTTTTTCTCATATAAAACACAGCACTTTCTCTTGACAATGTTGAAATTCACACAGAAAACAAAAGATTAAATKTACTGATCTCAGGATCTGTAAATCCTAAATGTAGCCTGAGGTCACATTTCCATAAACGTTTTCCATCCTCAGTTCCTACAAATCTGGCTTCCACACATAATGGTTATGTAACTTCTAAAACAAGTTACCAGCTGAAGAAGTAGATGAATCTTTAAAAATCACCTATGTGGCAAATTTAGAAATCTTTAAGACATTTTTAATTTTAGCTATACTAAAGCAAAGAAAGACCTAGGATCTGAGGAAAAAACAGGAATTGCAGACAGAATGAAAAGAGAAGCTTACATCTGATGTTTGTCTGCAGGTTAGTGCAATTGTTCAAAAGATGTAAAATTAAAGGATATTTTCCCTATGCAGCAGCCCTTTTAATTCACTTGCCAGAGTTACTCAAGCATGCACCAATGTCCTGCACGTTGGAACCTGCTGCCTCCAAGTTCTCTGTCATCCCTGTTGCCTCCTCTCAGACTTAGTGCTCAAAATTTTTTGTGCTCAGATTTTTTTTTCCCTGATGCAGGAAAAAAAAAAAATCAAGTATCTATTGCCCCCTATCTGTCACTTGCTTTTTTACAGAGGAGTAGTTTATCAAACCAAAAAGCTATGAATTCCATGTTATAATACTGGGGGGACTGAACTGTGGAGTCATGCAGGCTGGTATAAATGGACATTAGCTCAGACTCACACTCTTAAATCAATTGAGAGTCTCAGAACTGGAGTGCCACCAGGTGAGATGTGCTTGCTTTCTCTGAGCACCAGCATCATCAGGCTCAGTATTGGAAAGAAGAAACTTCCAGATGGACATAAGCCAGTGAACAAGCTTCCTGTATCAAGGAGACAACTTCTGAAWTAAACCTCCAGTGAAATCACAGTGATCAGCAAGAGGTGAGGATTCCTGTAAGGAAACCCTATCCTGGCTGCTCCTTCAGGAGCTTCTTGGGCTGAGGTTTAATTTCAGCTGCATGAGAAAGGCAGCAAGTTTTGACTCCATGTCTCCAAGTTATCCTGCACAGTAAAGTGATTAACAAAATGCTATAAAAAACTTATGTTCAGAAAATTTTCCTTTATACCTTTGTCATAGGTTTGCCCTGGTACTAGGTTAGTGTACTTATGAATATGTATTTTTTAGTAACTGTTGTAGGATATGATTAAGAATAGAGTAGAGCAGGCTTAAATCTTGAAGATAAAACAATATTTATTAAACTACAGATTAATAGAAATGACAACTTTTTAGAACATTTTTCTCTTCTTTTCTGGTTTTTAACTCTCTTATACTCAAACTTATTTACTTGCTCATTTCTTTCTATCTTATTTGCTCTATGTTCACTTGCTTATTTCTTAAAGACTAATCTTCAATTCTGTAAGGGAGAGAGGAGTCTCTCTTGCACTATAGACTTCCCCGTCAGGAAATACACAGGTTTACTCTCTTGTGTTTCTATGTCACCTATGGCAATATTCTCCTGTCTCTATGTCTGGTGCTTTCACTATTGTCTATGGACTAAAACTGCATATAGGGTTTTTTAAGGATATTTAGTTAAGCACTAAAAACGTAACTACTTTGGTTACCCCCATTTTCTCTTGGGGCTAAGGGTTTTAAGAACAGAGATCTTTAAAGCTATGAAGACAGAGGGTTCTACTACACCCCCTCTTTCTCTTCTCTGTTCATGTCTCTCCTCTCTTATCGCAGTCACTGTTGTAGTCTTTTTTGGCTTAAGTTAAGTATTTACTTAAAAACAACACAGTCTAGGAGAAATTTAGGTTAGTCTGTGGTTGATATTATGTAAGAAAAGTTTAGCTTATAGCTACTCTTCTTTACTTCTGCTTATCGGGGATTCTTCTCATTTTTTTATAATATTTAGTTTAGGTTGTTTCTCTCTCTCTTAAACTACTATCTATGAGAAATAAATGTTTAGGAAAGGTCTCTTTTTGTTTAGGAGTTAAAAAAATGTTTAGTTCTTAGCTAGGCTGCATATCATCGCCCGTCAGCACGACTCCCACAGCTGGCACCCCATCCGCCTGCTCGACTCCGGCTCTCTCCGCTGCCAGCTGCTTCTGAAGTGCTGATAACTTCTCTGCGGCCAGAAATTAAGGAGAGTAGAACAGGATGGGGGGGGGAAAGCACCTCCACCCTTCCCTCTTATCTTGCCCCTCCCCCCCCCCAGCCCTGGGGGCTGAGGGGAGAGAGCGGAGRCCCTCTCACCTGAGCAGCCGGAAATCTAGAGAGAGCTAGATCCGGAAGTTCCTGCTACTTAATTCCTTGTATTCTTAGAGGTGTGTCCTCTGTGACTACTTCCCCTTAGAAAAAAAAACTCATTTCTCTCAAACTACGACAACCTTACATGTAATTTTTTGTAAGTATGTTGAAAGGTAATTCAAATTATTCATTAAAATTACCTCACAAATCAGGRGAAGTTTTTTAATTAAAATGATAAAGTTTGATTCCAAAAATGCAAGTATTTTGGGTTTTGTCACAGTATTTGTGTTTCATTTGGCTAGTGAAAACCTAATGAAAATTGAGCTTCAAGTATCACTTGCCTCTGTTTTATTTTGCTCTCCAGTTACACTTGATCTCTGTACTGTGGTGTTGTTCCTCATGAAAAGTCAGCTAGGACTACCATGTTCCCTTTTGAAACTTTAGCAGAAACAGAAATGTTAGAAAACTTTTGTTTCCCCTTTTATAACTAAACTTTACTTTCTTACACCTAAGATGTGACTACCTTCTTTTCTTTAAGCCTTTCAGATTCCCCCTGTTTTGCTCAGCAGAGGGGTGGAGTGGCCTTGCTGGTGTGATGGGTGGGGGTRGGACTGGGCACCTGCTCCTCCCTCAGCTGAGGGGGTGAGAAGGCACCTTGCCCTACCTTCTCCTACAGGAAACACCATAAAGTGAGAGACAGCTCATTGTACTTCTCATCTCAGACTCTGGGAGCAGCCTTGCAATACAATACATTTTTGAACTAATGATAAATCTAGCAGAGAGGACAGGAACACACTGCTTTTATGTCTCTYACAGGCTGTGCATACATAACTCCTCTGCACAGCTTCACAGGGAAGGCTTTCTTTCTGGGAAGGAGAAGTAAATGGACTTAACATTTTCCTCATGTGACTGAAGTAGAAGCATATGGAATGTACAAGATTCAGTATTCAGCTTGAAAATTTGTTTTGATTCCCTGTATTCCAGCACTTAAGAACACTGTCAAGTTTAGTTTTACTTAACAACTTCCTTTTTCTTTAGGGAAATATCTACCACTCCTGAATATGATGATRTTGGAATAAAATTAAAATTAGTACCATAGTTATCACTGATAGCCTGGTGAAAATTGATGAATACTAGTTCCCTTCAAATGTGTCAGCCTGATTGTATTCTTTTTTAAGGATTCATAAACATTCGCTTCTTCACAATGGCTGATGATCCAGACTTTGGCACTGCGTTGGCTTTCTACTTACATGCCATGGATGATTGCTATCAATTTCTGTTCTAGGAATTATTTCATTGCTGGTGATCAGCATGCCAGTCCTTCAAGGCCACAACAGAGGATTGATGACTGAGAGGGTTTTGTCTGCAGTTGTGAAAAGTGTGACCTACAACTCTTGTTCCTTGTCCACCACTTGTCCTCCCTTCATAGCAGTCCTCTTGAAGTTCTCCCTTCCAAGGGTACCTTTAGTACAAGACAGCTTTTTGTTATCATCCTTGTCTTGTCTCCTACCCTTCTTCATTTTCTGCTTTTCCAAATCAACAATTATTTGAACATATTTCTGAGCATGTTCCTGTACTAAAAGAACATGCAGATGGTTGCCCAAAATGTAATTTTTGTATCAAATTTTTGAATTACTTCTTTATTGCTATAGTTTGTCATTGATACTGCAACTTAACAGTGAAATGAGTCTTTATATTTTCAATTCTCTCTCTTATGTCAGGAGGTGTGAGTGACTCATTAGATGAAAACCTGCAGCCCTTGGTCTGTTTGAAGAAGGCTGTGTGACTAGTAAGACAAAATCTTTAAGCCAGAAATGCTTTTCATGCCTTGATCTTGGTGAACTTGTCCAGGAAAACCTGACAACCACTCTCAAAAGACCCAGAAGTCCCAGAACTTGAAGCTGCTGATTGAGACAAATTAAACAAAAAATTAAACTAGACATTCCAGTTCCTAATGCAGTAGGTCTCTTCTTTGAATGTTCTTTCTGATTCACCAAGTATCTTTGTGGAGCAGATGGTCCCACACTTGTCCTGGTGGCTGGGAAAGTTTTCCTTTCCCTCATTTCCAAGTTGTATTGGATAGTTTTGCTCATGTTACAAGAAAGCCTTTTGTTCATCTTCAGGCTAGGTTTGATTTGCAGATCCTCCAAGTTAGGTCRTCATTTGGGAATGCTGCTGCATCTGGGAGACCAGCAGCCTTGTGATCAGCAACAGCAGTCCATGAACATCCATGGGGAATAGGACATTGTCAKATGAAGTGAATTCCAGGAGGGTTGGGGTTTATGTTTCAGTGTGCCAGTGAAGAAGGAAATTAATAAATCACTAATTTTATGAGGAGTGCTCTTAAAAGAGCAATGCTGGCAATAGCTTCTTGCTCTTAAAGAGTTGGATATTCATGATCTCTAAGCACTCACTGAGCCAAAATAAAAAAATAAAGCCCTTATAATAAACAAATAACACCCATCAATATTTGGTGATGGGTAATGCCAGCTATTGTTGTCAAGGTGTTCAAATGATCTAAATAGGTTGAAAATACCAGTATCATAAGAATAACCCATTAATCAACGTGATTTAGTTCACAAAATATTTTATTGCTTATTTTTCTTGAGGTTGTGAAGTTAGGCTATCCTATATATAAAAGGTCAGCAATGAAGAAGAAATAGTACTTGAAATATGTGTAAAAAATATCTATGAATTAATGGTTAATAATGGATTTCAGGCATACTTCTCCCTATATTTTTGTATATGAATTCACCACTAAGTATGTTAATTTGTGATACATTTTTTTAGTCTGCTGCTAAAATAAAAAGGCAAGGAAACTGGCCATTTTTTCCTGTTTAGGAAAGTACTTTTGCAAGTCAGTACCAGATAAAACCTCCTGCTATTCAGATCATTATTGCTTGAACTAAGTCCTCCAAGGAGGCCAGTATTCTGCCATCACTGCCTGCCTTCTCTTCTAAAGAGGATGATAGTTTCAAAATACTGCTGGCAGCACAATGAATATTCAATGAGAGGTCTTCCTGTGGCACCTGCTTCTTCTGTAGAGCTTTAAGGCTAACTTTAAAAGCTGCCAGGAAAATGGTATTATGGGCCTGTAAAAGCAATGATTTTCATTTAAGGAGGCATACATTAAAGCTGTCTTAGGTGGCCTGATGGATGTAACAGCTCTGTGAATTCATTATTTCCCAAGTAGCAGCACCAAGGAATATTTTATGTCAAAAATATGTACCAAGATTGATCCTCTTGTTGGAACTTCAGTTTTATGGCTAATATTCTGATTCTGTCAGCAGAACAGATGCTATCTCTTAGCTGGATTTTTTTAATTTAAAAATCTATCTAGGTTTGAGGTTATGTGAATATTTGTATATAGCAGAGAAYTGTACTTTAACTTGAGTACATTGTAATTTCTATCAGGAATTAGCAAAGTTCAGATGTGCAGCTATAAAGATGAAAGAAAGTAGAGATACTGCCTGTGTTGGATCCATTTAAACMTTACAATTCTTCAGAGACAAGTAGGTCTTATCTCTATCACATGCATAAGTATTGGCAATCAACTGCAATGCTGTGCAAAAGAAAAATACATGGTATAAGAAAGGGAAATAGTATATGTTATGTAACAAATGATGCATTAAGCACACATGGCCAGGAACTCCCTGCACAGCTGCCAGATCTTCCTGTAAAATGTTCATTGTGCATATATACATTTTTATATATTTATATTCTTCTTCCTAGATGTAAGATCAGATTCACAGTGTCCACATAGACCCTAAAACTTGGTGAGGGAAAGATTAGTGAGACAAATCATTCAAATAATTTCATCTGCTCAGGAGAGTTAGCTAAATTGCTTTAAATAAAGTGTTGTCACGGGCAGAAAAGAATCTTAGAACTGCTGATAGCTAAAGCATTTCATTCCTTGCATCCAAGTTATAAGAGCTAATAAACAGGGGACTTGCAGCCTCATGCAGTGGCACCCTAAATAGAAATTGAGTTATTAAAGATGAGAGCTCCTGTGACTTCAGTGAAAGTCATTGGGTTACCAAACACATGCTGTAACTAATTCAATATCATCAGGTGAAAATTTTGGAGCTGTAGCAAATTATCTTTTCTCTCAGATTCTCTTTTGCTGATTTGGTAAACTGTCTGTGTTAGTCTGCCAAGTGCTTTTGCAGAGAAACACTCCATTTCCCTTGGAAAGCTGAAGCAGCTTAATTGTGGCAGCATGGAGGGGGATAATTTCTGACCAYGAGGGCAGGTTAGACACCCTGTGCCAGGTCACCTGCCAGGGAGGCTCTCTTCCTTCCTAGCCCTGATCCATTGCCATCTGACTGTGTAGGGTTGCAGAAGAAAAACTGAACGTGTTTTTTGAAATCCTTCTTGAGTGTGGTGCAAAAGAAGGTGATAAGAAATTTTCTTTGTTTTTTTTTCAAAAGTTGTAAAAGTATTGTCATATATTGGTGATGATGATGATGATAAAACATTAGAGAAGATAATTTTGTAACCTTAGCTATACCCATAATACCATAACATGTGCATAGTCAGGGGATGCTCCCACTTTCAGTATGCCCTCAGCTGCAATTCTGTGAAATTAAAATTAAGTGAACATCATACCTTTGAGAGCATGTTGGACTGTAGGTTTGCTGTGGAGCAAGAAGGCTTTGAGTTTTCTGTTTCTGCCCTGTATGTGTGTGTGGCTGGTAGTCTGGTACTGCCAAAACCTTGTGTTCTGCACTGAAAAATGACAGGCTAAGGTTTCATTTAATGTGTGAATCCATGTGGCTCACTGAGGGAGAAAGAGCTGAATGATTTGGGATTATGGGTGTTTTGAGGTTTTTACATTCCTGGCATAACTTGATAAGCAGCAGTGGTGAATACAGTCCTGTTTATCTTTGTAACCTTAGTCCAGATACTGCATATCACTTTTCAATATCCATTCACTAGTGAGCTTCCTTTTCAATGATAAAGAATCACTTAGAAAAAGGAACATTTTCATATAATTGGTATCACACTTTTTTCCTTCTAGAAGAGAGATTAAAGGGACCAAATTAAGACTTCAAGTGTCAAGGTTTCTTCAACATTTTTTGCAGAAGGCTTGAGGAACAAACATAGRGACATTTAGTGCCCACTAGCTCAGGATGGGAGAGGTTCTTCAGAATATTTCTTGCCTGTTCTCTGGAAGCATCAAGGCTACTAGAGTTTTCTCTGCACTACAAATAAAGGAAAAGTATTTAAAGGAAATGTGAACCTAGGGAATGATTTTAGCTCAAAAGATTAAACACACACACTTGTTTCTGTGTTTGGAAGAACTGAGAATAATTTTGAAACACTTTGGAAGAGAAGTAGCTTGTGGGGTTTTGTTTTGGTTTTTTCTTCAACTTAAGCCATATTCTCTATGTGTTTCCTTATTGCTTAGGGAAGGAAAGCCCATGAGAGACAACATAAATGGCTTACAAAGTCTTCTCTCTCTAAATTCATCTTTCTTTTTACATAGTGAAATTGCTTATAGTTTTGTGCCTTAAAAGTACTTAACTACAAAGTCCAGAAAATTGAATACACATTTCAAAAATACTGTTATGATGTACAGAATCTAACAGTGAGTAATTGTCACTGGCAGAAAAATATTTTATTTACTTCAGGAGTTAAGAAGAAACATCTCCTAGCCTTGAGAACTGTCAAGAAAACACTTTTCCATTAAGGTGGTGAAGTTAACATTTTAGTTAACTCCTTTTCAGTAAGAAACACGTTGAGTCTCTGAATGAGAATTAGCTGAGGTCACTTGATTTGTTCAACCTGGAGAAGAGGAAACTGAGGGGAGACCTCTCTGGGGTCTGCAGCTTCCTCATGAGAGGAAGAGGAGGGCAGGCACTGATCTCTCCACTCTGGAGAGCAGTGACAGGACCCTGGGAACMGCTGGAGCTGTACCTGGAGCTTTTAAGCTGGATATTAATATAAGTTTTTTCATCCAGAGAGTGGTTGAGTTTCCCAGGGTCACTGCACCAAACCTGACAGAGTTCAAGAAGCATCTGGAAAATGTTCTTGGGCACATGGTGTGACTTTTGGGGAGTCCAGTCCAGGGCTGGGAGCTGGACTCAATAATTTTGTGGGTCTCTTCAAAGTCAGGATATTCTGTGGTTCTGTGAGTTATTTTGTTATGGTTAGGGTAGAGCTGAACTGCACATTGATCACACCTGCCTAGGTTATACCTGTAAAGGGTCCAAGGATAATGTTAACAATTTTCATACCAGTAGGTCTKTCTGAGGGCTTGATGATCATAAGTGTAAAGCTCTGTTGTTTTTGTTTTTTTCTTCTGCTCCTCTTCCACAKTTTTTCAAGCATTGTCTTTAGAAGAATCTACTGTACACCTGCTCATTTCTGTCACTTATTTACATGTGCACTTTAGAGAGAAATGATGCAAGAAAAATGCACTTCTATGAAGCCCATCTAATCATTGTTCAGGAATTGAAAGATGATCTCTTCAGGAATGTATGGGAAGAATGAAAAAAATATTGCTACTTAATACTGAATTAGATAAACAATAGTAGATAAATTGATCATTCTGCAGGAACTTTGAACCATTATTATATAAATTCACAAGCAACCATCAGTGTCTGGATTTAGGGAGTCTACCAAGATGAAAGCTAACAAAACACATGGTCAGAAATATGACATAATTTCAGTTTATATGACCTAGAAATCTTTTTGCCTCTAACTTGCCATGAAATACACTGGAAATATTTCAGGTTTCAAGAGTAAAATAATTTCCTTCCATAAAAACTTTATGAAATTACTTCTGGTGATGCATATAATATTTCAGAAATGGTAGTAAGAAATAATGTCTTAAAGAGAAGAAGCTTTGAMTTTTCATATGTGCTGTTAATTTTGTTGAAAGCTTCATTAATGTAATCTCACTTCTTTACTTTGTGTGAAGAGAAAAAAGAGACTAAAGGATATAAAGTCATATTTTTGGAAGGAMTTATCCTGTATTCTATACAGTTCTAGTTCTTCTGGCAGGATACCATGGAGAGAACACCGTGTTTGTTCTGGTTGTGAAGCATTCTAGCAGTTCCATTGTGCTTATGTCATTGCATGTGAAGTCCCATTGGACATTCCCAGCAYTCACCTCCTGCCTTTCTGGGGCTGTTGACACAGGTAGTTGCAGCAAAGTTGCATGAACTCTGTATTTGATCAAGGAGTAGAATGATCCCAATGACTCCCTTGAAAAGGAACAAACCCTTACAAGCATTCAGTGGTGTGTAACAGGCTTGGTGAATGGGTGGTGCAGCAGATCAAACAGTTGCAAGAAGACTTGCAAATAATTGAAGTGAGTTTCACCTTCAAGCTGGAGCTTTTCATTTATTCAGAGAAGGATCTTTCCTGCTCTTTTCTAGGTGTCTTTTTCCTCTTGAAACTGCCAGCAGCTTCTGTGGGGTAACACCAGCTCTCACCAGTTGTTGCTTATTCAGTCCTCCTTATTTAACAGTGAAAAGGTAACAAAAGTTAAAAGGTTTCAATTTTCTCTAAGCTGCAGCAACTTTCTGAATAAATGTTAAAATGGATAAGAGGGATGAAAATTTTCAAAAGTAATAAATTRTAGTTCTTCATCTAATAGACATTTATTTCAGACAGGTTCTGAATATTTTTTACATTTGTCTTGCACCTGGTTTACAGAACACAGAGCSACAAGTGTTAAAAATCTTGTTGTGTAATGTTGCTTTTATTTTCACAATAAGCCTGAATTAACAATAAAATAATTTTTGATTATTAMGAAACAAAGACAAAAATAAAACACCTTCACCCTTGCTTCCAGGCTCAGTTTCACTTCTTCATCCTCAACTCCTCTTCCTCCTCTCCAGCCCCAAGAAGCCAAAGGGAATGGATAATGGGGTATGTTGTTAGTCTGGAAACTTAGCTGATTTTCTCTCAAACTGCCTSAGTAAGAGATGCTGCCAGAGAATCAATATATCAATAAAATGAAATGTGGTTTTTCACATCCACATAATTAGCAAGAGAGATTATGATGTTGCCTGCAGGATGTATTTCTAAAGTTGAGCATTACTTTGAACAAAGAAGAAACAGATAGAAGTAGAAATGTTATGTTTTTAATACATGATGTTTAGAAGCAGATGAATGGAAAAAAATTTAATTTCATGGAGATTTTCCTTACAGAGGTGCCAAAATTCAGAGAAAAATCTTGCAGCAAAGGGGAATGAAGGTGTGCAGGAGGTAAGCAGGGTCCTGTCTCATTCAAGAGATGGACCTGCCATGCAGACTGGGCACCTGTAAACAGCCCAACAAAAGTGTGACTACTCTGAGGATGGTGCTTTGGGGACAGCATTCCTGCCTTGGTACCTCTGTGCATTCCTGAACTGCAGAGGATGGAGGTCAGCCAGCAGCAGGAGCCTGGCAGCTGAGATCTGGGTTGCCACGAGGTTTTAAAACCAGAGATCATCACTTTTTAATCAATTTTAGGAAGAAAGTTGTGAGCTGCATGGAAAGCTAGCCAGAGAAATCAGGATRAAGCCAGGGGAAGCAAAAGCATATCTGCAGCACAAATGCTCATTTTCATGAACATACTAATAAAAATGGAGTTTTTTAGAGACAATATTATGTCTATTTAGAAAGAAAAGTAGAAATAAAACCCCAAAATAATTCTTGTCTTAGTGTTTGGGATTTTTTCCTTTCTTTTGAATGGACTTTTATTCAGGTACTCCTAGGACCCAGACAGCCTGAGCATTGCATATAAAGAGGAAAAATGGGAGGACTTATGTAASTCCATTGGAAGAATGAGGAATAAAATAAAAAAAAACCCTGAATGTATCCTAAATAACAATACTCTGTGAAATAAGAACATAATAATGTTTTTTTCTGGAGTTTTTCCTCATGGCCATTGTAAGAATATTCACTCTGCAAGAAGGAAAAAACACATACAACACCAGAAGAGCCTCAATGACTGCCTTCAGAATGATGAATTAAATCAAGACCCCCAGAATTAGTTCACTAGTTATGACTAAAAACACAAGAGCTGATTTTAAATATTACTGTCTAGTTCAAGAAATTTAATGAGAGTTAGATGGGTTAACTTTTAGGAATAGCTGTATTCTGGATCAGGATCATCCTGTTGATAGTTAGATGGAGAAACTGAGTTTCCAGGTCTTGCTAAGGATCTGCCCAGATGAGAAACACCAGTGCGGTCCAAAATTTAATGACAATTAAAGCGGAGGGAAGAAGGAGCCTCCACTTGACAGAAATCTAAGATCAGCAAAAAATACTTTTTTTTTTTTTAATCTGTAGGCATGAAATTTCACTAAGTAAAGGTGGCCATTACTACTAAGTCTTGTTTCTCTGAATTCCATTTTATTACCATTTTGAAGAAGACAAATGTGGCATAGCTTCTATACCAGTAATTGGATCATCTCTGCTATTTAACTGCAAACACCCAGAAAAATTCTGACTCACACAGTCCCCTTAGCAAATAGGCTTGGAACTTGACTGACAATTGAGTTTCATGATGCTATATTGCCAGATGACCTCAGTGTTCTGCAAAATGTGGTGCTGAATTTAGCAGTTATTTAACAACCAGTCTCAAACTGCTGATTTTGTTGTAGCATTTCAGTTTGCTGACAGTTGTCCTAACTATACCTAACTAGGGTGTGTTGGATTATGCAAAAACAACTCAATTGTTTTTATGCCTTTAGTAAAAGTGCATGTTTAAGGTGGTTATTATGATGCTAAAATAAATTCAAAATATTAATATATACAATGAGTGATAATGTCAATAATTAGGAAATTAATTAGAGATGCTACACTCAACATAGAAAATGTTGAGTACAATCATTCTGTAGAAATGAAATACCAGGTATGAGTTATGCATGTTTTAGTTCATGAATAAAAATAGGCTTAATATTTTTTTGAGCTGAGGAAAAAGATGATTTTTTTCCTCTTATATCAGATGGAATACTGCTGAAAGTTCCTGTGCCTGCTTCTATCCTTTGTGTGGCAGTTTGCTCGTGTTACATCTAAATCAAAATGCTTACTTCTGTAGAAAAGGACCATGACAGTTCCTACCTGTGGGATGTAAGGGATGTTTTTTGCTTTTTGGTTTTGCACTGCATTTTAAAGTGCTCCAGGAGTCATGGTTAGAAGGAGATACTTGGAATAAATTTAAATAACTGCACAAAGTACAGCTTTCTTCTAATGTATCTCTCATACCACTTAAAATGTTTGTGGCCTGCGAGTCTGGCATGGGTTTGCTGCCTCTTTCACCTGGAAATGACAGAACAGGGCAATGCAAGGTRGCACATTGCTGACTGCACAGGGTCTTTTTTTTAAATAAAAGAGTTAATTATATGATTCATAGCACAAGATTTTCTGTGAAAGACAATGCTAAATGACTTGGTTGTAGTTGAAGAAGAGCCAGTTACTTTGAGATGAAACTTTAGTGAGAGTCTCAGAATCTACTTTCATGCTGAGCATATTCAACTGAAGGGTAGGTATCTCCTGCCAGTAGAGTTATTCATGGTGTTTAGGAGTTGGAAATATCAGTAATACCTTTTTTTGCAAGATAGCAAAAATAACTTGTCCTGTACTAGCTTTTGGTTTAGTTGTCTCCTTTCAACCTAAAAATACTTGCAAGCATAAGGATAAAGGAATTGACTAGGTTATGATAGCAGATATTTAGATAAATAAAAACTGTATCAGATTTTCCTATTAAATCCTACCTTTTGCTCATTGTACATGTAAATACATTCCTTTAGTTTGTTTCTGTTATTTGGTTTGGGGTTTGCTTCCTTTCTTAAACTGTAAAAAATAGGAATGAGAGAAAGGTAGATTTAATAGAAAATTTGTATTCTAAATTTCTGAGACCACTTTTTTCACTAGTCATTTGAACTGATGGTTCATAGACTTGTACATAACATTTGTGTTCAATGGAAAAGTGTGAACAACAGAGGTGGGCAACTGTGACCACATCCAGTGTCATTAACACATGAAAAAAAGACCAAATATGTAATATAAAATGTGCTTTGCCTGTCTTGCTATTATTATTTTTATACAAAATGGTCTAATTTTGGGCAAAATTAATTAAATTTCCAGGCTCTACTAAGCAATTTTTTTGAGAAAAAAGGAACTCTGAAACAAATCCATCAGAAGAGGGATCTTTTATTGACTCTAGTATTTCTCACAAGTTTAATGGAAAACCTAAGCTAGGAAAGAAACTGAGCCATTAAAATGTATAGTATTGATCATTATAYATCTCTGATGACAGATTATAAGAAATTTCTGACATCTAACTATGTTTTGAGTATATTTTTGTAATGTTGCCTGTATTTAAAAATGAGTAGTCAAGGAGCATGAAATAGTAAGCACCCAGAGGGATTTCCCATCTCTTAGAGTTTCTTTTCTATTAAATAATAACATGCTTAAGTGAGGAATGAGTATTATTCAGAAGCTACCAGCTTTTAAAATTTAAATTCACCTCTCTTCAGAAATCCTGTTTTTTTCAAACTCTGCACACTTACCTCAAGAGATTTAACACAACATAAAAGTCAAAGTTATGTTTCATTGATCAATAACTTTCATTCTCCTTTATTTTTTTAAGCATTTAACAACAGACTAGATACATTTTRCCATTTCTGAGGGCTTGGCAACCCTTCTCTTTCAAATCTTGGTTGTGGCCCAAATATGGTATTGTTTGAAACACCGGGTGTTGGAAGTGAAATGTCTAGATATG
Source organism: Alauda arvensis (assembly GCA_902810485.1). Taxonomy (NCBI): domain Eukaryota; kingdom Metazoa; phylum Chordata; class Aves; order Passeriformes; family Alaudidae; genus Alauda; species Alauda arvensis. The sequence goes on from CADDXX010000821.1 coordinate 99,457, forward strand.
GAATTTCAGAGCTCTACTTTTGATGAAACAAACACTGCATGTCATGGCATTTTAAGGTAGTGAGTGAAGAARAAGATGTGTAATTAGATAGCAGCTGAATCCAAGAGCTTGGTAAGATTACATAATAATAATATTTTTAAGAAGATACTGATGTAAGTAAGAGGCTTCACTGGAGTTACCAAGTATAACCACTTTTGTAAAAGCTGCAAACCCCAATGCTTTAATCTCTTATGTGGACATGCTGAATGATCTAGATTATTGCAGATTGGCTACTGTTAATTTTTAGTTTTTCATCTGAAGGATTTTGTACTGGCTTTTAATTCAGTAGTCTTCCAGTAATCATGGCTAGTTAATAGCTCAGTGTGTGAAACACTGGGTTTAATGCCTCTTCCAAAAATGGTCCTGGCTTTCTTGCATGCTTTGGAAATTCCCAAGGAAGCTGTGTTTTCAGAATAACCAGCCATGAATTTGTTCCCACAGACTGTAATAAGGATGCATCCAAATCCTAAAGCTAAAGTTATTTCCAAGAAAGTAGTGCTAGTGTGATGTCTCTGTCTCAGGAGAAGGAGGGTAACAAATTATTTGAAATTACTCCAGACATCATCCTTGTTGAGTTGCATAGCATGGGTCCAAGTCTAATATTATGTATCTTTTTAAAGTTTTTAATTCTTCTGGAAGGTTTTATCCTCTTTTCTTTTTGGCTGCTGCCCACTTGAAATTAATAAGGAGCAGAAACAGGAGACGTCTCTTTTAATTGATGTATTCAGGTGTACATCAAGCAGTGCACTGAGGGAATTTCTTCTATTGGGCTGTGAGCTGGAAACAGAAACTAACAGAGAAAATCAAACCATTAAAGAAGAGATTTAGTTTTCCCAGCTATGCTTCTTGTGGTAAGTTGATTGATGTTTCTTGACAAAGAAGCAGTTTGAAGTTAATAATCTCAGGAGCAGAAGGTCAGTGAAGGTTTGGCAGTTTAATTATGTCTGTGCTTCTCCTGTACCCCTGAAGTTATAAGTCAGTAAAGTACCTCAGTGCTCAGCCAAACACTCGTGTGTGTTTAAGTGATTTGTTAAGCACATTGTAACTGCTGAAGTAATCTGTGTAATTTTTATACATTTTGTCTTATAGTAGGAAGCATTGACTTGTAAAAAGGTCTTATTGCCATGGACTTTATGAATTATACCAGTGTTTGTCCAGACCAAGACCCTTGAGTATTCATCCTGATGTTGAGTGGGATGGGGAGGGAGCTTGCTGCAAAGCTAATGGAAAAGCTTAGAGCTGCAAAAGTGGAAAAATTCCCGAAGCATTCAGCAGCAGCAACCAAGAAGGTATGATGATATACTCAGGAAGGGTGCAAACTCAAATGTGACAGAAGGACATGAAATGTTTCCAAGGCTCTTTTGTTATTCACAGCAGTGTTGGAAGTGTTATGGATCCTGTTTAAAATGTAGCATTGCACAGCTCTGTTGGGTAAGGTAATTTCATGATTCAGGAAATCTGAACRTTGAGAAGGGTTTTCCTGCACCAGTAGACCTTACATAAGTGCATTGCTAAGGAAAAGAAAGAATTTAAGGTTTGTTCTGGTAACTGTCTGCATCTTATGTCTAAGAAGAACTGTTAAGGAGTGCTGCATCCATAGGTGTTGTGAGGCTTTCACTTGTTCTGGAAGTTAATAAGGGCAGATTAACCAAACTAAAGAGCACAARGAGCTGCTGTTCCCTCCATCCCATGTGAGCTCCTGAGTTGAAGGATTTCAGCTTCCAGAAAGAGGGAACTTTGGAAAATGAACACCCACAATATGTTCAGAACCCAAAGGCTGAATTTGAAGTGGCTTACTGAATGAATCAAAATTACGTACCTGGCAGGTAGATGAGTGTGTGTAAAGTGTTTCTTTGGAACAGGTTCTTGGTAAAAATCACCACTTTCTGCACCAAACTAGGAGGACTTTTTCTCTGTTGACTCTTTTCAATGATCCTGTGTCCTCAGGACACAACAGTGAATGAAGACAGTGTGTGAGAGAGATCCCTTTAGAGTATCTCTGGGGCATTTTTTATTCAGCTGGAGAAGTGGCTTTGAGTGATGTGAAACACTCTCCATCTCTCAGCCATGTGTGAATGTGCTGCCCTGAAGCACTCTTCTCTGGTCTCTGAATACAGAAGTTTAAAATAGTGATTGAACTTCTTTTTCTTTTCTTTTCTTTTTTTTTTTTTTTTGCATGGAAATGCAGATAACTTCCAAAAAGTTTCTGAAGTCGAGCACTTCTGGCAAATACTATGTCATTTACTTCCTTTTTCCTGAGTTTCCTCTGTTTCAGAGCAGTTTTGCAGGGAATGGTCTTTTTCTAGCATGTGATTCTCATGTAAGTCACTAGCTGGACCATGCTGCAATTGCCAAGAAACAGATATTTTAGGTATGTTGGCAACTTCATTGGTTTTTATGTTATCAAATGCTACATTTCAGATATTTCTAGGCTCATCAGTGTTTTGAGCACCTCAAATTTTAGGTTGAAGAGAAGCAGTTTCCTATTACATCTGCATTCTCATGACTCCTTGTCCGTTGTGCAGCTTCCAGAAGGGCCCCCAGTCTCTCTCAAACACTTTTCAAACGTATCTGTCTGCATCATCAAGTGCCTAAATATGATTTATGGTTTTGTTCTTTTAGCACAGTTTCACTCTTGTTTCAGTGAGAGACATGAAATTAAATCACTGAGGTTTCTTGGAAAATCCTATTTAGGAAGTGATACAAATTTCAGTGAGTTAAGTTGAAGTTTGATACAAAAATCTTTCACCAGTGAATTGCAGTTCATGAGGTCTAAGATTTGTATGCATGTCTAGCTAAGTTTGTTTCATGGAAAACTGCACCAGCTCCAGAATTTCACTGATGGAAGGTAGTTTCTGTAATTTTTTAAAAAACATGCAGCATTGCTTAATTTCTGCACACATTCTCATCTGAGTATCTTAGATTTTTAAACAATTAAAAATCAGGGGTGGTAGGCAAGAATTGCAAAGCAGCAAGTGATATTCAAAAAGAATGAAGAACATTACTTTGCTATTTCCAGAGCTGTGGAAAAGGCAGTTTAACACTTTTACACTGACAAATGTTTACGTTTGGAAGTGTGACTAGAAAACTGAAATTGAATTTTGCATAAACATTTTCTAGTTTGAAGCCCAGGAAGTCTTCAGCAACTGTGTACTAGAGTGGTTTATTTAGTGTGTTTTCATCTCAAGATTAAATAGATAGCAAATTTCATTCTCTCTTTAAATACACTCTATTTGTATTGTGCAAGTAATTCTCTGGAGAAATGGTATAAGATTTATATTTATATAAATAATTTTCCACTATGCAGTAGGAATATTTTTGAAAGGTCAAACCTTGTAAACCAGAGTATCACTTTTCCCAGCAATTTGATTTAATCTTTTGGATTCAGTGCTATTTGCTTGCAATAATTCATTTTCAGAAGGGGCTGATGAATAATATTCCAGGGTTGAGAGTTCTTTGAAAACCACATTCTTCCAAGATGATGTTGCCACTTTTCGTTGTTTATCAGTAATGGAATTGTCATTAACAAAGCTTAATTGAAAGCCTGTCCCCTTTTTTTTTTTTTTTTTTGTTCTCAAGAGAATGGAAGTCAAATCATTATTAGAATAGATGTTTGCACCCCTTCTAAGGTATTTAATCATACAGAGAGTCAAAAAAATGAGAAATAGGAAGCTCAGAAATAACCATCATGGCAGAAAATCTTGAAAACACAAGAATAACCTGCACTAATTCATCTCATGTCCCTTCAGTAGGATAGGTTTTAACTGGCAGAGCTAAATGAGAAAATTTCTTTTTGGAAGATTAATGGTCCAACCCAGGCATTTCTCCTAAACATATTCTGTGGAAATCTCTTCCCAGACTTCATGGAGTTAAAGGACACAATCACATGTAATAAAAGCACATGCTATAGCACAGAACCAAAGAGCAATGTGGAGCAGAAGACACCTTCAGTCCAATTCTATGCTCAAAGCAGGCCTATTTTKATCAAGTTGATCAATTTTGTCTTGCTGAGCTTTGACAATCTAMACAGATTGAGAATTCACAGTGTCTCTGGACAAATCCTGCTATTCTATACCTCTCCTATGAGGACAGGCTGAGAGGCTCGGGCTGCTCAGCCTGGAGAAAAGGAGGTTCTAGGGAGAGCTTAGAGCACCTTCCAGTACCTAAAGAGTGCTACAAGAGAGATGGAGTGGGACTTTTCATGAGGACATGTAGTGACAGGACAGGGGGGAATGACTTTAAACTGTACAAGAGTAGGTTCAGAATAGATAGCTAGAAGAAATTCTTTACTGTGAGAGTGTTGAGGCAATGGAAGAGGTTTCACAGAGAAGATGGGGGATGCCCCACTCCTGGAAGTGTTCAATGATAGGTTGGATGGAGCTCTGAGCACCCTGATCTAGTCAAGGTATGCCTGCCCATGGCAGGGAGTTGGATCTAGATGAACTTATAGGTTCCTTCCCACCCAAATAATTCTATGATTTTATATATGTATTTTATATATATATATATATATATATATATATATATCACAGTGAAAATTATTGTTCCATCTTGTGCCTGTTTGCCCCTTTTCTTTTGACTGCATACCTCTGAGAAGAGACTGTGTGCTTCTTTCCAATATGCTCCAGCTCTGGGGAGATCTAGGGAGCAATAAACTTTCTTCTGAGGCTCTTCAAGATGAAAAAATCAAGTTTTCTGCCTTCCTTTGTATATCATGAGATGCACTGATGGCTTGTCTGGGTGGTCATCTGCTGAACATGCTCCAGTATGTCCGTGTCTTTCATATATTGGAAAGTTTTAAGTTAAATACAGAGAAACAGAAGGGGAGAATCACTTGCCTGGGCCTCCTGGTCACACTTTTGCTAGTAAAAATAGAGGAAGTGCTTGACCTTGCTCATTGCAAAGGGGCAGTGGCAACTTCTCTTTAGTTTGCTGTCTTTTTCTGGAAAAAAATTTTCCCAAGCCTTTTTCTGGAAACCTACTTTATAATGAGTTATCTATAAATGTACCAAGAATCTTTTATATTTTGATTTTTTTTTTTCATCATTAAGTGCAAAAGTTAATTATCTCTAGCCGTGGTCTTGATTGGCATGTCTATAATTAAGCATTAAAAAAACGTTTAATTCCTGGGCATATAAAAACAGTTGATATGATCAACAAGGTAACAGTCATGCCACCTCACTTCAATTCCCTTCAAGAAGATCCTAGCTAAGTGGCACATTGGGCTCTCACACATAATCCAATAATTATGCTGGCTTTACATTATTCCAAGGAGTGGGACATGCAAGCTACAAATGAAAAATCTTAAAACACAATGAAGATATTAAGAAATTATTCTAAGTTAGAATGCCTTGTATTCTTTGAAACAAGAATGTTCTTTCTGTTTGTGAAAAATTAATACCATGAGAGCATAGCAGCCCAGCGTGCTTGGAGCTAATTTAACTGATGACTGCAGCTCAGCTCCTGACATGCTGCTTTTCGGGGTAGGAAAACTGCAGTTTGCTCTGATTTTGTAGTTGATGACACACATCAAACGAGGCAGGAGAATTTTCTCTCATACTTTACAAAAATAAAAACGATGGAAGAAACAATGACAGTTCTGTGTTGATTCTGAGCTTAAAGCTGTTAAAGTTCTTGGCATTTTGCTTTTAAGAGATTGTAAGAATAAGATGTTGTTGCATAACATTGGTGGCAGTGGCCATTAAACATGCACCAGGAGGACAAATAGCATAAATGGCATTTGAAACTCTTATTTCAGCACATTGCAGGTTTATAGGTAGGGAAAAGATGGTGATTTAACTGTCAATGAAACAAAAGATTAAGTTCTCTCCAACAGAAATGTGTAAGGCTGAGGACAGAGAGATTAGTTGATAATCCTGATAGATAAGGCTCAGTGTTATGTCAGTAAGTCATTGATCCTGACTCACTCCCTCAAGGCAAGGCCAAATCCACACCAACCCTTTCCTATTCATTTTGTTCTTTAAAATTACCAGTGGCATGAGAATCAGGAGCACTTAAGTTGATTTCTGCTTTTAGAATTCTTTTCAACTGACACCAAAGGAAAGTTTCCTAATACAGTTTAATTTGTTTATTTCTTGTCTAATCTTGAGTGAATGTGGAGCACATGGGACGTCTTTTCATTATGGAAGCTTTCAGCAGATATTTGGTGTAGTTATCCTGTCTCCACAGGCTTCAAATAAATCTCCTTTTATAACCCACACATCTTTTCCTATAGACCTGCTATTCCATTGCTAAGTGCTTGTGTTTGCATGGCTAATTATTCTTACCTAATAAAAATTTTCTCTTCCCATTATGAAATTACATTCTATACATAATTCAGAGTGTAGCTTCAATTAGTCAAGAGAATTTTTTAAATCACATCCTTCCTGGCAGCAGTGAGGGCACATTGTGCATCTTTCTCCTACCTCCTGTATTCACATTGACTCTAAATTCAACCAAAGTCCTTCATTATCTAGCTCATAAATGAAAGTATTGAAAAGGACTAAAGACAGGAAACATTTGGCTGATCACATTTGGCTGATTTCATTCATTACACTTTTTTGCTTTAGTTTGCTTTATTTTTACTGTGAACCTTTGCTAACTACCCTGTTGATGAGTTTTCAGCAAGACATGAACCTATTTTAAAACTGTTTAATTGACAGTGGTTTTAACAACTTGTTTCTCAGAATATCACAAAGTTAAAATCTTGCTACAGTGCAGAGATACAGGGTCAAGGTACTATTTATTTATAAGACTTGTTAAGATGTTATAGGAAAAAAAGTTRTTCTTGAAGCTCATTCCTATATTATCTTTTAGTAGTTGACAAGAAGTTATTTTGAATAGGTATTCCAGGATCCTTCTGAATGATGAAGAGCAGGAAAAAAGAAAAAGGTGTTACCACTTTCACTGTTCCTTTTTGTGACTTATTTTGTGCTGCAATCAGAGGAATTGGTAGTTAGTTAAAGTTTATTTCATTTTTAGAATATATTTAGTCATTTATCCTTAAAGTGTACAAAATAATTAGTCAGTTAATCATCTTTGTATCTTGATGCATCCCTGTGCTATTGGGACTATTCTGTCTGTCCAAAATGACTTTTTAAATCCTTTCCAGGTAAAACATCTGAAACAATGAAAAAAAAGAGTTGGAGTGTCTTATTGTTAATGGTACAATTTTAGTGCAGACTCCTTACTCTGTTTCATGAGGTAATTTTTGGCTGTAATTGTTTTTCTTTCACAAATGAAAGACCATGGAAATAAATTAAAAAAAAAAAAAAAAAAAAAAAAAAAAAAAGCCCGTACTTTAGCAAGGTCCATTTTCCATTTTTTTTTCATGTACTGACTAGATATTTTCAGATTATTTAGGTACTGTAATCTAATTCTTTGACACTTTCCAAAAAAGATGTCGGCATTATTTTGTACACTCTTAAGAGTTTAAAAAAAATGTATTCCCATTAATTTTTAATTTTTTTTAGGGAAGAAATTAAAACAATGTGCAATGAAGTAGGAAATCTATTTGTGCTGTTTCTAGCTGAATTTCTGGAGTATGCACTGTTGAACCCCAGATGTCCTCGTTGTAGCTGTGTTTAGATGTCTGGATATCCAGATCCCATGAGGAAAGGGAGCTGAAAATATGAATCATTCACTCAGAAAAGAGATAGAACAACACAGAGCTCTTGTTAGGAGATGTTCCCTATTTATTATTTAAGAGGGCATTCAGACTGTACTGAATTTTTAACTGGAGTGTGCTGTAACCATTCAAACAAACCTGGGCACAGAAGAATGTGCATGTCTTTTGTATATTGTACTTATTTAACCACTTATCAGCTGGAAAGCTCTCAAATAGATTTCATGTTGTGGTCTTCCCTCTGGCTGTCTTCAAAAGTTGGCCTTTAACCATAAATAACTAATTCTTTAATCAGTTTTATCATTGTCTATTGAGTCCGTGGAAAACTACCTGAAATAATTACCTAACCTAATCAAAGATTTAATGAATCCTTGATAGGAAAAACCATGACCTGAATTGAGCCATAGGCATGAGTTAAGACACTTGGTATTACACTTGTTGTAAAAATATCTAGGTAATCTATCTATTCAAGGAATAATTTAATAATAAATAAATAAATAAAACCCCCTCTATTATTTATTTTATCAACTCTTTTTGTAAGTAGTCTCCCCAATATCCCTGCTAGAGGACTGCCTGAGAAGCTGATGGAAACCCATATAATGGTTCTTCCAGAGTGAATATAAGACTGGTAAAATGGGACAGAAGACTGTCTAATCTTTTTCTTTCTACAAATTGTCTTCAGTCTTGAATCCAGATTTAAATACTGACTTGAGAGATCCTTCMAGTATGTGACTGTGCACACTTTAAATGATGATTCTTTTTTTTCTTTTTTTAAATTCTTTTCCATTTTTTGCTCTCTTGTCCTTTTTAGTTCAGTAGAGACAAAGTTRTAATGTTCCCTCCATCGGTCTCTCCAGCCTTAAGCTTCCATACTACTTTTTGCTACATTTAATGTCTTACTAATAGAGATAAGTGATGGGCAAAAAATAAATTGTTTAAATTAGTTTTATATGTGTAATTTACACATTTAATAACATCTCAGTCCAACCAGAAAACCATATAACTTGTTAGCAAATAAATCCTACAATGCCTAATCCTCTTTTACTGTAAAATACTGTTGCTACCTTTCAATCTTGTTTGCCCAAAACTCAATTTTACTGTTACCCTTCTTSATAAAATGAATTGACTAGAATGCAATTCTGTGTAAAACAGAAAGGAAAAGGATTACTGAACTTGGCTTGCAATTTTTTTTTCCTTTGAATTGGATATTCATTAGTAAGGTCTCCATATCTCACTAGCACAGCTGAAGTTATTTGTTTTGTTTTCTAGTTCCTTTTACCAAACAAAATGATCCCTCTTAGTAGACAACTCTCAAATTAAATTAAGGGTGAGTACCAGGGAACTGCAGTGAACAAATTACAAGTGCCTCATGAATTGTTGGTTTGTATTTATCATAGTATTGGTTTCAGGATTAGAAAAGGATTGTAGTGTTAGATATCCCAACATGGGTTCAATAAGAGAGACCAGCTTTAAATCTATATTTATTTTTTGTCAGCAAACATGCACAGAATCTATTAAAATTATTGATATATAGAATGCTAAATCAAGACACAGAGAATGTTACACTATTCTTCTTCTGCACCTGCTATTCTTCTGCACCTGTCTTCAATGGATTCTACAATGCTGTTTTAATTTTTTTAAATTATATATTACTTTCTCTACTGTGTTTACACAATTTGCTTCACACTGGTTTTCATTTTGATGGAATTGAAGAACTCGCAACATGAACAATATTCTTCAGACATGTCCTTAAGTTTCGTGCTTTTAATTTTTTGATAGGCACAAAACTAGTATTTAAAATCTTCTCCCTTTAGTCTGAAATAGGTGTTCATGTGTATTGAGGCTGTCTGACTGTGTGTTGCAACTGAGAATGAGAAACTATGTYAAAACAGGTATTTGAAGTATTCTCTTTGCTTCACTGCAACTTTGAAAACTTGAAATTTTGATGTTTATGAACCCTATATATTATGCATGGCACAGATCAAGTGCATTTCCTTATTTAGTCTGGAGCAAGTTCAAGACAAAGGAAGAAAAATGTTCATTTTAAAAGTCAGTAGAGGAACAAAAATGACAGAAGAGAATGAAAATGCAAATTGACAAAGCCACTAGGAATGGAAAAATACAAATCTTCTGTTAGAGTTATTTGAAACTCATTTAATGACTTCTTCAGTGATATGACTTCTCCATATTTGTATGCTCCTGGTGTTAACTCTGTAAACCATAGGACAAAGGTTATACAATGCATGAAAAAGGGTGATTTATATCAAAAGGGATTAGGAGTAAGAATTAATGAGTTTTCTATTTGTGCGCTTTGATTTTTTTCCCTAATGAAGTGGGGCAGCAGGAGCAACAACACATAACAGCAAAGATACTCATTTATTCATTTTATATCTTTGTGACAGCTCTTCTGGGAATGCAAGGCTGCTGTGATGATTCATGTATAGCTGGTGTTTGGGATGCAATTGAGTTGCTGGTTACCGGAATGAAATTTTGTTTTCTAACATTTAAAGTTTCTTCAGTATTGAAGTGAAATAAATGGCATAAGGTACTTCAGCATGCAGCCAGAAGTTTGTTTTCTCACTTTGTAGTAAAATGCCTGGATTTGTACCTGCTCATACCTACTGTCCTGTTTTAAGGATATGCCACTGCTAAGTTGTGGGAGCTCAGCTGGTTGGGATGGATAATGAGCTAGCCTTCATCAACAAAGAAGGCATCAACCTAAGGCCTTGGGAAGTGGGATGTAAAAAAAGGAAACATCTAGTTAGGTTATTTTGAGGAGAATGGAATAATGGCAAAGGTTAAATAAATATGTTCACAGCAAATAAGGTTATGTTTAGAGTTTTAGTTTATGGTTGGTTTACAGTACTTTACATATAAGGCAATGTTCTGAGTTCTTGTTGTTCCTTGGTTCATGGTTTAGTATATATTGTTATGTTCATCCTATTGTTGGGGTCTTTGTGGATTATCCCATACTGTACACAGATTATGCTTTTGTTTGCTCCTTTATTAAAGTTATTTTTCAGATCTCATCCCTTTTTTATTCTGCCACTCCGGGTTGATCTGGTCTCAGAGTTGCCCACTGCTGGAGACACTTAAGTGTATTCCTGAATCCCAATACATTTAATTTTAAATCTGTGTCCATGAGGGCATAAAGAAAAGATTMATGCTTTCTCATAGTTGCCACCACAAGTCTCAGCAGAGTGGCTTTGAAGCCTGCTGGATARAAAGCTCATGAACTGTTAAAACCCCAGAACTAACAAAGGAGTAAGCCAAGGCTTAGGAGAGTTGAGGAGGAGGAACTTGTGGAGTCCAGAGGTACTAACCTTTGGAGGGAGAGGAACAGGCAGACGAAAGATGAAACTTGGTGGTTTAAAAGAAGAATAAAAAAATAAACTATGATTTTCAGTTAATTCTTACTGTCTCTCTCCAAATTGAAATGTAGAAAAAAAACCAAATAGAATTTGGAAAAAAAAAGGTGTATGTGTCTGTGTCAGAGACTGGAGAGGGTAATCTGTTTCAAGACATCTTGGGGGTTTGGAATGTGTGGTAGGGGGTGAGTCAGGCCTTGYTGTAGTGAGAAAGTGCCCTGTCCCCCACACTGCCCAGTCCTGCAGTGTTGGTCAATCATGGCACACTGGAGGAAGTCCCAGTTTTGCCTAACCCATTCCCTGAGRGGCCAAGAGACCAGAAGTCCCTCCTGGAAGGAAGGCTCTATGTGGGCCAAAAAGGTTTAAAAATTATGACCACCAGGCAAGTGTTATCCTTTAACCCTACCTTCATCTTGGAGCCTCACATTGCTGAAACCCAGGAGTTGGGAGCTGTGTGTGTTTTGCTATCTATTTCCTGTCTTTCTGTTTTTCTCACTTTCTTCTTCTTCCTCTCTCTTCTCACAGAATGCAACATAGAATGGGTTTAAAGGTTTTCTATATTCAGTGGTCTAACTCTGTGCTGGGATAAGTGATTACTCCTTTGCAGTGGTACTTCATTTTCTATAGTTTTCCAGAAAACCTTTTTTGGGTTTTCACCTCTTGAGAATATTTTCTCCTTTGTGTCTACCCAGAGAAAAAGAACCTTGGTTAGTCCTAGAAAAGAGGGGCTTTTCCCAAATACAATTATATGGCCAGCAGTGAAATCRTGCAATTGTAAAGGCTGAAATACTGTGCAAGAGGACAAATGAACACAGTTCAGAATTACTCCTACTCAACAAATAAATAGAGGGAAGTTAAATGTCTTCTTCAATTTTTCATAAATTATTTGGAAAACTGAAAAAAGATTAGGTAACAAATCCTGGATAATATAAAATTATACAGTAGAGTAAAACCAAAATTCAACTCTGAGGACCTGCAGAGTGATTTCACTATCCAGATATGATTGAGTAAAAAACAGATGAAATTCAGGGCAGGTGAAACTCAGATTAGATAAAAAGTAGTCACTATATTGTTGAGAAACTCTATATTAACCTTCCTCTTGCTAAAAAAAAGGAAAAAAAAAGAGCACCTTAGTGACTCAAAACACAAATTCTGTGCTCAAAAAGTGTGTAGGAATTTTCTGGAACAGATGAAAGGAAAAGGAAAACTAAGAAGCACTACTGTAAGTTGACATATATATCTTTCTGATGTGTTTAAATCTCAGATGTAACATGTTCTGATCCCCTCATCTCAAAGGTAATATAATAATTYGGGAAAGGCAAGAAGAAGGGATATAAAGATTAAAAGAGGTGTGAAAGAGCTTCAAGAGAGACTGTAAAGATTGAAAATATAAGTAGTAGCTTTTTTTCTTAGGTAGAGATCTGAGGGATTATATTTTAGTAACTATATCCAAAATCATGGAAGAAATTATGAAGAATGATTATTTATTAATTATTATAAAACAAGATCTGGAAAGTACAAAATTAAATAATAAGAGGTTTTAAGAGGAACAAAAGGAAGCACTGCTTTAAACCATGCCTAATTAAGCTGTAGAATTCCTTGCCAAAGGATGCTGTGGATGCCAAAGTATAAATTGGTTTAAAAGCAATTAGAGAAATTCATGGAAGAAAAGACCTTCAATACTTATTAAACACACCGATAAAGATAAAAGCACTGACTAATGAAGTATCTAAACCACAGGACTGTATTTTACTGCATCAGGGAARTACCTGAACTTAGATGGATTTTGGCCCTTGAGCAGGGAAGGAGTTCAGCAACAGGGAGGTTTGAGAAATGTGTTTTCTTCATAAGCTTGGCCTTGCTGAAAGTGGGGCCTCATGAAAGGAAGCATTGCCATCCCTTCATAGAACTGTCATCTAGGAATTCAGGACACAATGAAAATAATCATTTAGGGATTTGATGGTTGGGTGCAGGAACCTTGGCTGCTGTGCATATGATATGGTATGATCCTGAAAGGTGGCAAAAATGAAGATCAAGGTGTTGTCCTTCAGGAAAAGAGATTGGGCCTGTTCAGGATGTGCTTGGAAGTATACTGTAGGATATGGTCCTGTATAGAAGAAGAGGAGACTAGGAGAGCTGGGTGATTTTCCAAAGTCACGTGCTCCAGTATAAAGAATGGTCTACTCCCTGCACAGGAAGCCAGGCAAAGGTCTGAGCAGGCCTACAGGGATGAGCTAAGAGACCCTGACAAAGAAAGCATGCAAGTGGTGTTAGTGCCTTAGAAGTACAAACACACTGTATTAATGTGGAGGGACAGGGCCAAGAAAGCTTAAATCCACTTGAAGTTCAATCTGGCAAGATGGTCAGCTGGGACAACTTCAGCAAGCATTTCAACAACAAAAGGAAAGCCAAGGAAAATATGGATGTACTGCTGTATGATGCAGGGGAGCTAGTACCAGAGCACTTGGAAAAAGACCAAGGTATTCAATGATATCTTCATGTTGGTCCATTTTGTTAAGACTAGCCCTCAGGAGTCCTGACTCCCCAAAACCTGTGGGAAAGTTGAGTGTGGAAGATTTGCTCTTGATGGAGGAGGATCAGATTAGGGAGTGCTGAAGCAAACTGGACCCAGAGAGGATGYACCCACCAATGTTACTGTGAGGCCACTCCAGATTATATTTGAATGGTTGCAGTGATCAGGGGAGGTTCCTGAGTACTGGACTGGAAAGAAGGAAGTGCCACATCTGTCTTATTAACAGGAAAGGAGGAGGATCTCAGGTAGTACAGGTTGGTCAGGCTTGTCTTGATCCTTGAGAAGATGGTGGAAAACACTATTTTGGATACCATTTCCAGACACATGAAAAGACAAGAAGGTGATTGGGAATAGGCAGCATGCAATATTAACAGAGGGGAAATTGTGTCTGAGCATTTTGTTCTACAATCAGATGACAGGATGGGTGGATGAGGGTGGGGGAGCCATGGACATTGTTTATCTTGACTTCACCCCTGTCTCCTATGATATCAAAATTGATAAACCAGTGGAGTATAGAGTGGTTAAATGGCAGTGAGGTGGGACTGAAAACTGAACTGCTTGGCTGAAATCATTGGGGTCATTTGTACAAAGCCCAGGTCTAGACCAATCCCTGGGCAAGTCCTCTGGTAGTAAATACTGCCTCTAATGTTGCTTAATATCCTCATTAATGAGCTGAATGAATGGACAGAGAGCACTCTCAGCAAGCTTGCAGATTACCCTAAGCTGGGAGAAATTCTTAATAAATCATTTTGAAGCTCTTCAGACATGTCTTTAGAGGCTGGAGAAATAGGTAGAGGGGTTTGATAACGAAGTTCAACAGGAGTGGAGTGGAGTGGAATATTCAGATGAGCCATTGCAGGCTGGAGGCTGATCTGCTGAAATTCAGCTTGGCACCCTTGGTGCACCCCATGCTGACCAGGAGGCAACAATGTGCCCTCTTGGCAAAATAAGTCCTTGTGTGAGGCATCAGGCCTAGAATGAGCTAATTCAGGTGCTTGTAGAGGGCAGAAGGGGGAAACCAACAAAAGCCTCAAAAAGACAAAACATGTCTACAGAACTCTGCTCCTCCAAAGATATTTTCTTGTTTCTGCACTTTCTAAAATGCCAAGTCAAAGTCTCTAGGTGTGAGTGCTTTAATTTGTGCGTGCTGACTTTCATTATCCTTGAAGTCAGGATGTTAATAATATTCCCCATCCTCTACATTTTCCTTGTAACATTTTCATCTGTGTTATGAATGGYAGAGAATTCTTATGCCCCATTTTAATACACCCCTCTTTTGCACTTTTGCAAGTGCAGTATTCATTCCATTAAATTTGATTTGCTTCTATGAAATTATCTTTCTCCAGGATAGTACTTTTATTTGTATCCTGGAGGATTATCTGATATTCATTAATATTTATATTCTCTTTTTATCACAATGCCCTCTTAATGGCTAATTAGGTCCCATATTCCACGACCTAAAGCACACCCTGAGCAGTTCTTCTGCTTGTTTTTTTAACCTAGATTGTTAAACCAAACTGCCTATATTCCATTTTCCACTTGATGCAGGATCAATATTAATCTGACATTCCTTCCCCAGTCTACCTGGTTGGCCTCCACCTGGTGGTGCTTAACTTTTGCTCTTGTGACAAATTCTCTTTTATCCCTCCTGGGAAGAACTTCACTTCTCCTGGCAGTGAAATCTGGAGAGGGGCCCAATCTCATTTGCTTGATTGAAAGTGTAAATCTCTGTGAGTGAAAATACATGTTTTTACTGAGAAATGGGAGGAGGATTAATTTTCGGAGTCTTTCACTGGAACATGCTTTTCAGAGACACAAGCTTGACAAACAAACAAGAACTGAATCTCTGGGAGGAGCTGAAATGATGTTTGGAGAATCAAACATAATGCAGTCATGCATCATCTGTGGTTGCTAAGGAAACCAGCTTTGGGTTCCTGTCAGCGGGATTCTTCAAAATCATCAAAGGAGACACCACTGCTGTCTGCCAGCTAAGCCACCTATTGCTGTAAAGATCAATTTCTTACTCCTACTTGTAGAAGCGGTCAAAATATTTTTATGAAAGAATGGTTTTATGAAAGAAAGA
Organism: Alauda arvensis; assembly: GCA_902810485.1. Taxonomy (NCBI): domain Eukaryota; kingdom Metazoa; phylum Chordata; class Aves; order Passeriformes; family Alaudidae; genus Alauda; species Alauda arvensis. The sequence continues at coordinate 115,104 of CADDXX010000821.1, forward strand.
AAAATATCATCAGAAAATCATCACCTCTGCAAGGTGGCTGCAATGCCACACGTCCCARCCAGCAGCACCCACTCTCCCACTGGAGCAGCACTGSGTGAGAAGACACAGCACTTGCTCTGCAAAGCTTTAAGTTCTGAAGTATTCAGGTTGTGTGCCTGACAGTGTAAAACCTCATGGATCCATGGTGTCAAAAAATGTYATTGGTGTGGTCTCCAGCTGTGTGGGTCATGGCTGATTTCCCCTGAGCCCATCTGCCTCGTAACTATATATATGAGATTCTCCATATAAAYCTACATATGCTTAATATTTGAAAAGAGAATTATTTGGGAGTCTTGCTTTCTTTGTTGCTCGTTCTGACTATGATGGTTTGTTGTGTTTAGAGTCTTTCTGCCCATTTGCTGTCACCTATTCTGATGTTGTCTTAATTTCTGTCACTCATTCAACTCCCCCCAATCCTGTCTCACTAAGCTGCTCATCAAACACTCCTCTTAATTTCACTTTTCCCCTCCATACTTTCTATTTTCTCTCAGCTTTACTCTCTGTTCACAGCTTTTCTTTTGCCAGAAATCTTCTGTTTTTTCTTTCCTCTACTTTCATCTCTATCCTATTGACTTATTTAGTACAGGTTTTGATGAAGGTCTTAGGCAAAAGTAAAAAACAGAATGGAAAGAGGATGCAGGGAAAGTGAAAAGAAGTGCATATAACTTTTCAGGCTGGTAACTGTACTGTAGAAAGCTTAATCAGAGGTTAGGACTACTGGAATTTGAAAGCTTTTACAATTCTAGGTAGGCAAAAAGTGATCTGCCAGCATGGGCTGCTTTTGTAATCACAACAGTATGATGCAAAACAAAATGTTTATTTTTGGTTCAAGCCCTTAGGTGAAATTCTTTGTACTGATCAATGATCAGCTTGAACTGAATGCCCTCTCTCTTCAGAGAACTTAAAGGTGTGTGTTTAGTTATAATGGTGCAWTTAATTTTTTATAAATAACTTACATAGCCTGAAGATATCCTAGGACGACTTTCTAATCTGCTTGTCAGGACAATAAGTATACTCCTATGGGAAGATATCCCTCCTGGTGTGAACATTTTAATTATCTTTCCTAAGTGAAGCAGTGACAGTGAGCAATTGGGATGTCTAGTCATCCCCTGATCTTTTTTTTTTTTTACCTTCTGTGATAGTACTTAAAATTGTCTCCTGAAAACAGTTCTCAAGCAGAGCAGTGAATAGCCCTGACTTTGCACTTATTTGCGAACATTCAAACATTGAACATCTATTGAAAAACACTACCTCTCCTCTATCTCTGCCCTTCAGGCAACTGCACAAAACTCGTCTTGAAAAAACTTTTCTAGGATGATTTGACAAATTTTCCTCCAGAGCTGCAAGCTGAGTATGTAAGAAAGGATTGTTCTGAAGTTTGATGATTTCTGAAGTCCACTTTTTGGATGTGTAGGGGGCAAATTTACAATTAAAATTAAAAGACATTTGGAAAAAAATCCTCACAAATCATGAGTTKTACCTGGTGCACCCAGTACAAGTGTCACTCTTTTATTACTTAGATCTATTTCTACTGTTTATTCCTGGGAATACAGGGGTAGGAACTGCGTTTTGCCCTCACTTAGTCAGCTTTTCTTCACATGGGCCATACATGTAATAGTGCTGGGAACAAAGACAATCTGCTATAAGGAGTCTGAAGTTATACACAATTACAGAGGGTGCCTCTTCCCTGATTCCTTTCATGATGCAATTCTCTAAGCAGAGGCTGAGTCAGGATGGATGGATTCTCTGAACTTGACTACTCAGGATCCAGAGAGTCCCTCAAATGTGCCCTAATTTTTGCTCTCTGTTTCCAGATGCCTTTGTCTGAACTGTTTATATGTTTAGGGGTGGGGATTTGGCATATTATTTTTTATATAAATAGTAATTGGAGCAAGAAGAATGCATTTTAATGGACTGTTAAGAGCAAAATGTCACCTGGTGTGGCTCCTGGTTGTGCTCTGGTGTGGCTACAGGTTGTGTAGCAATGCACCCATACCCACAGGTGCTCCCTTATTAGGAAAGGGTTTGAGTTTCACCCCTTGTTTCACTTTTATGCCAAAGAACCAGAAACTTTGATGCTCTTCTCACCCTAATTGGCTGGGTTCCAGCAGAAAGGCAGCTGTTGGACAGTTAGAATGTACCTCAAGATTTGTAGCTATTTCTATCRGGCAGGATGCCAAAAAACCCTCCTCGACTGTTACCTACTTAAAGGAGTGCAAAAAGATGGCCCACGTTTTCAGGGTRTCATAGCAGGTGCAGGGACCTCCCTGCACCTTGCATGGCTTATGCTCATTTGTTTTGTATAGTTTGTTGGTTTTGTCTTTATTAAAACCTTTTGCTTTTCTAAACRCCTCTGATCAYGCTGTCTCACTATTTTTATAAGCCATTTCTGAGCCTGTGGGCAACCCTCAGGTGTGTGATGCACTTTCCTGGGGCTAACAACACTCTGGCCCCATGCAGAAACACATCAAGGTTGAGCCTGCCCATAGCTGAAGCAATCCCCCCAACCTCCCACTACAAGCACATCTACATAAGTTGATGCTATTATGATAAAACATTCAGAGATATATAGAATAATTGATCTCCACTGGCCAAGAGTGGTTAAGTATGACAATCAATGAAATAGATGTTTATCTTTAAAGCAAGATAAGAAGAGCAGAACCTTTTCTGTTTCCTAGGCTGAAGAGTAAATTTCCATAGTGACCCTCTGATATAAATTGCAGTCTATAAAAAAAAATTTCCTTTGGGAAATAAAAAATATGATGGTGGGATGCATTGGGATTCTGTTGGAGAAAATACCCTTACAAGAGTTTATTTGAGATACTGTGTGCAGTTTTTCAAGAAAACAAGCACAAGAGATGACTCTGGGGAAGAATGAGGGCAAAGAAAGATCAGCAAGAAATTGAAGAAGCTATTTTGCAAGGCAAGGTTGAAAGCATGCCTTATTTATCAGAGCTAAAGCAAGGCCAAGTTCTCGTTAAATGAGAATGGGAAAGATGACGTAAACTGAGAGCAATAATTGTTTTGGACAAATTTAAGCTAAAAATGCTGTCACTGAGGATCTGGAATGGATGTCTCGAAAATATTGAAAGTGTTAAATAAAGTGACTACAGCAGACAGTTATGTTAACTGTTAAAAGGAACTACATGACCAAAGGTTTTTTACCCATGATCTCGAGCATACTCTCTTGAAAATAGATTGATAACTCCCATGAGTCACTATAGCTTAAAAAAAAAAAAAAAGAGTAAAACAAAATACTTTGAAAAATTAGTGATCTAAAATAATAACATTAGTGCACCACTCCTCTTCAATCAAATGTTTCTTAAATTTTATTGTTACCCAGAATTCTAGATTTTTGGTATATAAATACATAATTATGTATAGATTAATGCATATGTGTATCCATTTATTCTAATAGCTGATGGAAACTAATACGAAGCATCAGTGTTTCCTGCGAAGCAGAAAATCCAATTTCTTCTGGATGGCAACTATTGCTCAGTATTTATGTGACTTCAGCATCAAAATTACCTGGAATTTATTCTCCTTTCAGTTGCTAGTTATCTATAAGGATGTCTTATGGCAAATGCTGCTGATCTGGTACTTTCCATATTTCATAAAAGAACCATGGAAAGTGGGAACTAATGGCCATTTCAAGTCAGTAGCTTACTGTCAATATCTGTGTATGTAGACTGTATTTAATTTTGTTGATATGGCATGACCCTAAGACTCTTTCAATCATCAGTCAGAAGAGGAAAAGGAGCTTTGATGCCCCGTAGCCTGAAGGTTAGGGTTTTGTTCAAAACAAAACCAAGCAAAACAAGCATTGACAAAAAAAAAAAAAAAAAACCCACACAAAAACCCCACAAAACAACCCAGAATAACTATTCAATAAAACCCCCTATGATATAGCTATAGTAGGGTTATTGTTTGTTTTTCAAGAGTACCTGCTGTATTGCGGGACCTGCTGTAGGCAGTGTTTAACAAATCTCCATTACTTTTTAGAGATGGACAGCTCTATTCAGAGAACTTTGTAACACACTTATCTGGCTTGTTGGTTGTCTTGAGTTGCAAAATGTAACCAAAAAAAATGTATGTATTCTATTTGCCATCTGTTGCAATCGGTTGGGGAGGTGTTTTTCTTCATCTCTTCTAACTCTGGGAAGGAAGGGAAGGTGTTAATGGCCCAGCTATTCAAACCAGGTGGGGCAGTGATCTTTATCTCTTCCACAACCCATCCTTCTTCCATGGAATATCTGCTGTTAATGGGCCATTTAAGGCTCAGTGCAYGACTGAAAGAATTACATCATCCCATTGTGAGATGCATTGTGGGAGGAGCCAAGCATTCCCACCTGGATAAAAACCTGGGACTCACAACACCAGGACAGCTGGTTTTTCCACTGGATTTCCAGAGAGAGACCAGACCCATCTCATCACCACTGGACCCTTGGAAGGAAACTGCACCCTTCTACAGGATCATCTCTGCCCCAACAAAACCACATCTGTCACTGCAGGAGGACTTAACTGGACTGCTGCCAGCACCCTGACCAACAGGGTGCCAGGTTGTATTCTGACTCTGTCAGCATTTTCTTTTTGGTTTTGTTTGTGTTTTGTACTACTACTTTTTTTTTTTTTTTAAATATTCCTACTAAAGAACTGCTATTCCTAGTCAAACATCTTCTTTCCTGAAAGCTCCTTAATTTCAAATTTATAATAATTTGGAGGGAGGGGGTTTTCATTCGCCATTGCAAGGAGGAGGGCTCTGGCTTTTCCCTAGCAGACCACAGTCTTTTTAACCCAAGACTTTGGTTTGGTTATTTATCTCACCTTTGCTATGAACAAAGTTTGAGAAAAAAATAAACAGAAATTGGACTGTAATGAGATTAAATATTGCCCTTGTTTAATAAGTTTAAAAGGATGTATGGAAGATTTTGATATATTTGAATGGCGTTTAATAGATATGCAAACATTTAAACACAAAATTAGAAGATTTGTCTTTTGGTAAAGGAGCACTTTGTTATCAGCTGACATATCTCTTGTCAGTGCATAATCCTCGGTTTGTTATTAGTCTGATTCTCTTTATAGAGATCCCTTAAGTATCACTTTTGATTATCCTTCCTAATCAGTTGACTGCTAAATCAATGACTTTCCCCATTGACCTTGGCCCTTCTAACTTTTCCCATAGGTGAAGATTCATAAATCCATAATTTTGAATGGTGTGTATCATAATTATATTGTGTATGAAAATGTCATAATTCTGCATTCCTCAACCTTCTTTCTGGGGAATGAAATATCTTTCAGACACTCTGGGAGCTCTCTTTCATTTTTTTATTTTAACCAGAGGACATCTTATTTCAAATCTGAAACTGGAGATTATTAGTTAAAACTTTCTCAGCAAAACTGATTCTTCTTAGGAAATTGCCATGCCAGTAACTTATTCTGTTTTTATCTTTCTTGAGATCCATGCCACCTGATACAGCAGGAGAAAAATGCCCTTTCTCTTTAGTTAAACAAGGTAGTTTTTATCTATCCTCATATTTATCTAGCTCATTAAAGAATCCAGCTAGTAAGCCTCTCTCCTATTTTTCAACATCATTAACTTGTTTTAATAGAATTTAAAGTTTTAAATAAGCATTAATATCATCCTCTTTTTGCTTTGTCACAGAAAGCAAAATTCTTGCAAGCCACACTGGTTGCAATTCTGGACTATAAACTCTGGATTTAGCTGAGTTGCTTCTGTTTTCAGGCAGATTTTGTACCTGCTGCTTCTCGCAATCATTGTTAATAGCACAGAAAAAATTCTGATTGACAAATGGTAGAGTCTTTGGTCATAAATTTAAGTATTTTTGGAGCAGTGAAATGMCACTGAAATGTCAACCTGTGACAAAAATTACTGTAACATTGAAAGTCAGATGGGCTGGAAGACTATAGAGGACAGGTTGATAAAAAGGTGACTGTATCTTCTCTCTCTCACTTTGCTTCCTGCAGGATACCTACAGCAGCCACTTGTTTGAGGAGCAACAATTCAGCACTTTAAGAACATCAAGAAAAAGGCACAAAATGAATCCAGAATCAAGGAACAATAACCCCATTCTGTCACCAGCAAATATGTATATCTTTATATTAGCTTGTGACTGTCTCAGTTATTGACTGCTCTCTGTTAGCAKAGAAGTGTTGAATTTCTGGGTAATTATGGATGCTGAATTTCTGCATACATCTCTAAGATACACACCTATATAAAAGGAAAAATCAATGCTCCTTCTGGTGTGTATTATAAACTACTTACTTCAGTACTAGGTCATACAAATGTGTAGAGGGATATAGATCTGATAACATGGAAAAATCATTATTATCCTTTAAAAATTTTAAGCAGATATTTGAGATGATTATCTAGCAAAAAATCTAGGAGGCAGAAATTAAACATTAGTAGATAATTGCTTTTTGTACATAATAATCGTGCTGTATTTCTTATAGGAAGCACAGGCCTAATTTTGAAAAGGCAAAATATTTTTAAAGAAAGATCTCTCTCTTCAAATGCACCCATATCTGTGCCCACACACATATTTCTATATTATGTACTACATTTATTTACTTTTGATTTCAATGATCAAATCTAGATAATCTATATGCCTAGTAAAGCTTTATAAAAATGTTCATAATTGTGGCAAAACATTGGTTATGACATTTTTTCCCTCAGGTGTTACTTTGTCGTTTGTTTAGTACTTACTCAAATGAAATTAAAATCGAAACAAAAATGTAAACATATGAAATCACCTAAAACAATAGTTGCCCATTCTTCCAGCTGGAGTCATCAAGCTAGGATGTTCACTTCCTAACAGGCATTGTTAGTATAACCTTTGAAAGTACCTAACCCTGAGATGCAGCACATAGGAATACGTAATCACAGCCAGGGGATTGGGATGGAATTAAGTCAGGAGCTGAACAGCCCTGCCATTGCATGGTTCACAAGCTGCACAAATTAAGTTTCAGGCCCATCACAAAGGCCTTGCATTTAGCCTGCACCGTGTAATATCATCAGGGAAATTGTTTCTTGCCTGTGTGCGCTCAGGCTCCAGCAAAACACGTGATCCAAAACAAGTAATACATTTTGTGGTTACTGAAGAAAGGGAAAAAAAAAGAAGAGGAGACAGGTAAGTGAACTGTCAGTCAAACAGAGGCAGCAAGATCTGGCTGGTATTACTTTTGTTACTGATACTGTTACATTTGCCATGTCGCTCCTATTCTTTGTGCTCACTCAAGGGTGAGGACACTTAAAATATGAAAATAGGAACCCGTACTGCCTATTAAAAGCTGCATATTTATGTGCCTGTTTGTGGTTGTCTCTTCTGTCCCTTGCTGCTCTTTCTTCCTTGCAAACATTTTTCTGCATATTTTAATAGCAAGTTTTGGTGAAAGCATTGACAGAGTTTATTACTGCCCTGCTTCTGAAAAGAAATCATTATAGCTAGGAGCAAAGCAATTTTCATGGCATCCTGTAGAAGATGTTTAATTAACATAAATCAAAATAAACAGAAAAATATATATGATATTTGATCTGCTTAGATATGTGCATGTGCTGTACGTTTTTCAGCATAATAGAAGACATTCTTACTAAAATAACTATAACATTGGAAAAGTAAAGACAGCTACTTGTGGTATGGTTATTTTTCCCTGAAATGGAGCACATGAATAGGAAAAAACATATGATAAATTATTTCTGTCATTTGCATAATACAGGTACCAGCCTTACTTTTGACCAGAATGTTTTTATTTCAATGAAAGTGGCACCAGGCTTCATATTTAGTGCACTGGTGTGGCCAAATCTGTATTACCCTGAAAGGTGTGGGGCAGCTGGGGCATGGAAGCAATCTAGAAGTTGAAACGTGGTGCTCCTCAGAGTTACTCTGAGTTACTCCTGAGAGTAACTTAGACCAGGAAAGCTTCCCCACTGCCTCACCTGGGTTGCTTCTGGTAACTTAGTTAGCCTGAGTCCAGGAGAAAAGCAATCTTGAGAGAAACGTGATTTGGGTTTTTTCCCTTGTGAATCTACTGGGCCCTATAATTTCAGGCTACTTAATGTTTCTCATATTACAATATTGTAATATTGCWGTATCATATTAAAACATATGAATGTTTTGTTCTTCTAATCTCCTGTTCACTCCTGCTTGTTCATTCCTACATGTCATTGTATTTGTGGCAGGAGCTGATGTATAATCACCAATATTGTGTAGAAACATGAAGATGTCTTTACACTATCACAGCAGTTCCTTACAGATATTTTTAGCTTTGYTTGTGTAATGAATGAATAAACACCTTTTATGCTGTATTTTTTCTTCATGCTGCTGCTGGTTAGGTTTTTTTTTCCTTTTGTTCCTTCTTACCTATAGAATTTTTCCCATAAGTTGCTAAGAAACACTGACTACTGAGCACTTATGGGTACTTAAGAAAATAAAGTGGCCAAGCTCAGGAGGAAGGAGGGCATCTGATTGCATTTCTCTCATTCTTGGGAGTTTCTCTCCGAGATACAAGAAATACTCTGGGATTTGGGGTAGGTAAAGGAGGGGTGGAGCTCTGTGGTTTCAAAGGAGGACAGTCAGAGCTGCTGTTGCTTGGGGAAAAAAGTCCTTCTTTCTCCCTCCTCCCTCTTTCTCCCTCCTCCTTCTGTTGGGGTGAGCCTCTGAGAGGGACCTTATTAACACCTACCTCACTAAAAGAAGAACCTGTCTCCAGCTGCTCGGGTGCCTGGGATCCTGAGCTCACCTCTCCCTGCCCTGCAGGAGCCAGGCCGCCACTGTCCCACCACTGCTGCTTCTTCAGCACTGCTCTGGGTTTCTCTATGCTGTAGCCCTGCACTGCCCTGCTCTGCCAGAATGTCCTGCAGTTCCAGCTACCACTGCAGAACTTATGGTATATCTCATGCACCAGCCCTGGATTTCTGCTCATTCCTGCTGTTCCAGCTTGGTGCTCCTCAGAGTCCTGCAGTAACACTGGGATCAGACTGCTCCAGGGCTTTGTGAAGCAAAGACTCTCCTCCATTCCTTCCCATCTCAGCTGAGAAGGCTGTCACAAGATTTCTAGTTTTGTTTTGCTGTTAATGCCATAGTTATTGTTGTTTGTTTGCCTTGTTATGCATACTAGTAAAGAACTGTTATTCCTATTCTCGTATCTTTTCCTGAGAGTCCCTTAATTTCAAAGTTATAATGATTCAGAGGGACGGGATTTACATTCTCCATTCTAAGGGAGGCTCCTCTCTTCCCTAGCAGACACCTGTATTTCAAACCAAGACAATGCTGAAGATTTATGCTGGTTTACAGGTAAATTCTGTTAGACAATTTCCTTGTGGGCTTACCTCTGTTATCAGTGGTGTTAGAGATGATACTGTAGACGTGATTTGGGTAGTTGCAGTGTTTTTCCAATAATCTATGATGCCAGCATGGAGTTTGAGGATGGATCAGAATGTGCATCCCCATAGTTTTGGTGACTTCCAAACTGGGAGTGGTTTGGGGCAACTCAGTGCCATAGGAAGGCACTAGAGCATGGAAGAGCACTAGGATTACTCTTGGCCTGAGGTGGAGGATCTTCCAATGCAAAGAAATTTAGTTAATCTGCATTAAAATAATCTTTGCAGTCCCATTTCAAAATTTACTCACTGTTTTTATGTGTGACTTTAGCCCAAAGCAAAACGCTTGATCTACTCCCACTCATGCCACCCACTGCACTGAACAATCTTGCTCATAAAAAGGCATGGCTTCTCTTCCACATTGCCCCTGAAGATGCTCAATACTTCCCATGAAAGCAAAGTCTTGATGGAATCTCTTCCAGACAGTGAAAAATTCTTCCATCYGCAAAGATCTCATTTCATGGCAGAGAAACCCTTCTAAAAGTTATGCCACCTATAAGGTATTTTTACTTTAACCTCTCCAAAAGAAAAGATTAGCCCTTTTTAGCTGTATAGGCATACATGGGAAGCTACTTTACCTTTCTGTCTGGTTGTTTTGTTGGTGGTGAGTTTTTTTGTTTTGTTTTGGGTTGTGGGTTTATTTGGTTGTTTTTGTTTTTTTTTTTTTGTTTGTTTGTTTGTTTTTATCAGCAGCAAATTTTCAAAATCAGCTTGAGTGTTTGGAAGAGACCTATTGAAACTAGAAAGGCAAAATATACAAAAGGAAATATTTGTAATACTACTTGTGCATACCATTTGTGCATCCACTGCAATAGGTTATTCAGGAAATGCTTCAGGGTTGGGGCTTATATGAGCTGTATCTTCTGTTTTGCCGAGTATTAAAATACCATTTTGGAAAGTCATTGAATAGTTATTTGTTCCTGGGGTCATGATAAGCAAACAGAATATACTGGCGAGCAAATTTGTTAGTAGATTGCTATATACATTTGTTGTCTAAACTTTTGGGCTACTTCATGCTTGTTCTTGGGTGCCTGGTTATAAATGGAAGCTGCAGTGCAACAGAAAAACATTAAAATGTGAATGGGACTCTACTGGAAATTAAAATAAGAGGACTGATGTGGTTGGGTTGGCAAAAACCATGCTCAGATTTTTCTCTTTTCAGTTAAGATTTATAATAAAGTCAAGAGAACTGTGTAAAGGAACCCAGAAAGCAGAAAACATTTCATCAAAATGCCTGTAATAATCTTTTTGTAATTCTCTGTTGTGAGGAATTGTGGAAGAAGATTTGTGTGTAGAAAAAATACAAATCCTAACATGGTGTTTAGATAGTGGCTAATGCTAATTTAAACGCAATAAAGTTTTTAAAAACTGATTTCTCATTTGGCTTTTTTAGTTTTCCTGATATAATTTTATGGCAGGTAAAMACTGATTGTGAGATCCTTTGAGAAGCACTGTCTGACATTTGCTGAGCCTTTCTACGTTGCATTAGCTACTGCTGGGGTTGCATGGCTGAGTCATGAATCAGCTCTGCTGCATAGTGAAAATTACATGACAGAGTTSGGATGTCTCTTAAGTTGCTACTTTTAAGAACCACTAATGTGGTTGTATCTTCTGAAAGTGGTCTGAAAGAATGAAGCTTTTGACATAAGAATGTGTGTGTRTTTAACTCTTTTTGGTGGCAGGGGTGTCAGTCATCTTTTCTGTTGCCATTCAATTTTGCTTTGTTGGCTGAGTGCATGTTAAAAGTGCAACTGGTATAACTGGCAGTTTTGAGAAGAAACAGAGAGTATCTACAAAAGGTGCTCAAACAGTGGTTGGGTTTAGTGTGCATTTTCCACCTAAAATACAGATTGATCTTAGAAGTGCACTTGCTTGATTTAAGGCTGTTTTATTCAGTTTTATGCTGAATGTCTAACAACTTTATCTTTTTCTGTCTCTTTAAATCTGCACAGTTTTTTTTTTTTTATATATAAATGAAGAGACAATTGTATAAATGCGATTTCAATATATTTTTTGTGAAATGCAGGAAGGCATATCCTCTCCTGCTGCACATGCTTATATGTATTTCCAACACAGTCTGAAGGCTAGAGCCTTACCAATTTTGTTACTGACTGTTGGTTTAATTGACAGCCTCATGGCAATGMTAAATAACTTCTGTTCAGTCTGATGAAAGTGCTGGAGGGTCAGCTTACCATGTAGGAAATATTGTCTTTAATCAGAAAGTCAGATGCATTAAAAGAAAAACAAATTTWAAAAAAAGCATTTTCTTTTTCAATGCAATGAACTTCTGTCCAAGMCAGTGTGTTCCAGCTAATAGCTAGAGGGTTTCTATTTTTAAGGTGTTAAGATTGTTTTCCTAGACAAGTAGTATTGTAGGTTGCATGGACTGTAATATTACCTAACCAATTACTCTTTATCAGCTAGATCTGTGTGAAAGACTTTTTGGATGGGGTACAATGTAAAAATTAGCTTAGAAAAAATGAAATAAAGTGATATGAAGAGAATAATAGAAAACCTAGCGTACAATAATCTGAACAAAATAATTATATTGTCATTTTTAGTAATTTAGTATCAACAATAAGTTATTATTTAATGTTCTTCAGCAATTGAATTGTGCATCATGAAAGAAATACATAGTCACCAATATAGAAAACAACTAGAAGAAAATTGAGGGAAGTATATATATGTAGGCATTGTCTATTCAGAATTTAATCATGTTCAATTTGCTTTCTGGCATATCGTCATGTAAGCTAACTTAATGTTCTACCTTACTGAAAAGGAAAGAATAGTTCCAGTCAAAAGAAAATACCTCTGAAATTTTTGCTTAAAAAAAATTTATCACCTTCTTGGCCAGAATAAAATTGCATAAATCTTTGTGTAAGCAACAGCAAAAAATTGAGATGGTGTTCCTGCAGTCATTCTGTTTCTTTTGAATTCTTTTGGTGGTTTGATATATTGCGTTTAAGTTTAATTTGTGTTTTTAATACAATGTAGTTTAGATTTCCTACTCTGTTGGTGAAAAAGATATCTCACACATTTTTTAAAACATGATGGTATAAAATTTCTGTGTCCATATCAGAAACTTTCCTTTAGCAGGAGATGGACATATTCAAAGGTGTCACCATGAAATATAAGAGTAATGTATAATGCTTTATTTGCACTCTTTCCATCTGGTAGTTGTACAATTTAGATAAAAATTGCACATGACAAAATCACATCAGAAATTAGCCTTCAAGGATTTTGGGGAATTCTTTAGTGCAGGCCTGACTTACAGTATTTTAGTTTCCAACCAAAAGAATTGTCCAAGAACCAAGGAACTGGTGAAACTGCAAAAGTAATGTACCAGAATAAATGGTCTTGCTGATTTGTGTTTAGTCCAACACAAATAGGTATTTATAATTATACTTCATAGATTCAYGTACAAAGAGTGAAGTGCAACAATGTTTTAATTCACTAGTGGRCACAATAGTTAAAAAATTATTATTTTCAATATAGTATGTAATGCAAATTGAACATTATCTTCCATGTTTCACCTCTGGAAAAGAAGCAAACTGCAGTATTTTTTAAAAAGGTTCTTAATAAAATATTCAAAACTTCATTTTAAATATTTAAAAAGTATTTTTACTGAAGGAATGCATATTTTTAATTAAAAAGGTGTTGGCTTTTGGTTTTACCATGGATTTTTAAAAATAAATGAATGTCTCTTCCCTCCAAATAAAACTTTCAGGAGCAGAAATTGATACATTTTGAACAGGTAAATTTTGAACTCTCATTTTTCCCTGTAAAATTTGTAGGTGACATACTGCAGGAAATATTCCCAGCTGCTATACTCTGTAGCATAGAGCYATGCTTTCTGGTAAATTGAGTTTGGGATTGGCATGCAAAAAAGAGGGAGGGCTATGATAAGTAATGTCTTTTGTTTACACAGTACACTATCCTCTTATTTAAAGTCTGATGGATTTTCAGTAGTCTCATACACAAGATATTTTAAAATATATATTTTCCTCATTTTAATGTATTCCAAACTGCACATTCAATTAAATTGAAGGAAATTGTGTCAAAGCTTCTAATAAAAACTAAAGAATTACTGACTTAGAGTTGTTCACATTTAGGGGGTGCATGGATAAACAGAAGAATCCTGTCTGCTCTCTCTAAATTTTCATATATCTTTTGTTCTTCTGCAGGCCACAGTGAATACTAAGCTTGAAACCAGTAATTTGTTTGTTTCAAATACATTTTTCATGGTTCTGCAGAGGTAAGAATTTTTAAAAAGAAAGAATAGATTTCTGTCAGCTATATGTACCTCCAAGTTCATGAATTCCATTAAACCCACACAATGCATACAAATAAATATATTTAAAAGAATCTTCATTTTTGTATCTAGATTTCTTTTTGTTTTATACAGCATGTGGAGAGATTAAAAATAAATGAGCTAATATGATAATATTTTCATGCATCCAAGCAAAACTAGTTTTTAGTTATTTTAAAAGTTACAAAGGTCTCAGTTGGTAAATTCTGAATAAGTGGCAATCAGTGATTTATATAGGTAGGTATTCAGAAGTACTTAGGAATTTAATATTTGACAAAATGTCTTTGCATGACTGGCATTTATAATTACTTATTCCCTGTTTATTTGCTCTGTACATGTGTAATGCAATATAATAATGGGATAATTYAGGTAATGATGAAATAATAAGCTTGGGTAATGAAGTCATAACAAAACAGACTTGAATATGTGGTTTTATAATTAGAGGAAATGTTTTTCTGTTCCCAGGTGCTGCATTGTTAATATTATTATTTTCTTAGAATTTTAGCGGCTTGTTTGGCCAAGGCAGAGGGCTGTGCCCAGGAAGAGCATTGTGCTTCCTCCTGCTGCAAAGATGGCAGAGAYTCTACAGGTGTGTGGATGTCCTGATTTAGTGCAAATTTGGGAGAAAACCTCCAAATACGGGGTCCCTCTGGGAAGCAAACCGAAATGAYCCCTCTCCCCTATTGGTTCAGGAAAAAAATCTCCTCAGAGATGAGTGGAAAAAACCTGTTTGCTTAACAAACAAAGCGCTTACAAACATAAAAATGAATAATATGAAACAATAAAACCTGGCAAAATTAAGAAAGTCCTTGCCATGGGAGCTCAGCTCACTCAGCCTGTTATCAGTCTCTCCAGTGCTGGAAAATGCTGGCCTGGGCCTGGTTTCCCACCGGTGTGGACTCCTGGTGCTCTCCCTCTCGTGGGTCTTTCAGTCCAAGAGCAGGTTTAAACAGTCCCAAGAAAAAAAGAAAAAAAACAGTCCAGGGAACTTCTCTGCCCTAGCTAGCTAACACTAACTAAAAGCAAAGGAGATCTCTGACCCGCTGCCTGTCCGTGCTTCAGACGAACAGTCCAGGAGCTGGAATGTGCAGGAGTGAGCTGCTTTTCTGAAAACAAACTCCTGCTTCTCTTTTCTCTCCCTTTGCTCTGGGAACCAGTCTTAAAGCTACAGAACACAACATCCAACACAGACAGAACAGATGATTTGGGGATACAAACATCATAAAGTCACCCTAGGACAGTGGGCTATGGTGCCCCAGAGAGCAAGTGAGAGATGAGCTCACACACCAGAAATCTGCATTATGCTCCTTGGAATGGCCCCATGGTGTCAGCACCAGGGACATGGGGTTGTGGCACCTGGTGGCAGGGGTTTTAACAGGCCAGCATTTTTCCATCCAGGCACTTCGCTATTATGGATTTTAATTTATTTTTTTAATACTTCTGCATGGATAAACAACCTGCAGAGCAAAAAACAATTCTCAGTAACACTGAACTTCAGGCTTGCYAATTCATTTTGGTGTTCCTGGGGAATGTTCTAATGTCTTTCAAACTAAGTTTTTGTAATAAAGCTCATTGTCAGCCAATATGATGACAGACTGTGCACAACTTATTGATAAGATCCTGTGTTTGTTGACTCTGCTAGTTATACAAATTTTATGATGGGATTTAACACACAACTGATATTGAAATAAAATGTATATCATACTGTCATAGATGAAAGCTTAGTTGGGGACCAGGACTATATGCTAATGAGAATTTCATGTATACAAATCCAAATAGCCTGCAGTGCCTTTGAAACTTAAAACTRGTTACTTTATAGGGGCACAAGGGAGGGAATAATGGTGGTGGTTTGATTTTTCCACCTCCTACCTCTGTTGGCTTAGCAAGTGTTAGAGCATTGTAAGTTTTTCATGCAGGGAGTTTTCAGCCCAAGCTGATGAGATTTCTGTTTGAGATGTCATATTCCAGTAGTGATGAGCCCCCAGCAGGGAGGAACCTGTGTCATGTTATTATAATATTGTCTGTCTTCTGTGTCAGCCTTCAGTCTTTTTTGCCACAGTCCTTACCACAGTCATGCTTTCAGTTTTGGGCAGTTCTCCATCTCACCGTGTTTTTCTGTCTCCCTGAACCATTCTTTTGCATGAAGATCATGTCATTGCTTGCCCTTCAAAGAGCTGCAACTTTAAATTCCACCTGCAAGAAAAACCACATTGCTTAAATCTATAGAATCTTGGAATACCCTGAGTTGGAAGGAGCCCACAAGGATCATTGAGTCCAACTCCTGGCCCTGCACAGAATATCTAAAGAATCCCATCATGCGCCTAAGAGTGTTTTCTAAACTCTTCTTGGACTCTGCCAGGCTTGGTGCTGTGACCACTTCCCTGGGGAGTCTATTTCAGTGCCCTGTCACCCTCTGGGGKAAGAACCTTTTCCTAACATCCAACCTAAACAGTCCCTGAAGCGACTTCAGCCCATTCCCTCTCATCCTGTCAGCTGCCACCAAAGAGCAGAGATTAGTGCCTGCCTCTCCTTTTCCCCTCTTGAAGAAGCTGCAGGCAGTGATGAGGTCTAGCCTCAATCTCATCTTCTCCAGGCTGAACAGAACAAGTGGCTCCAGCCACTTCATCTAGTTGGGATTTTTTTTTTTTCACTATCAAATTATGTGAGAGTCCAAATATATCTAATATCCACTTCAAAAGCAAAGTAAGAGCTGCAACAATTTGGTTTCCCTTTGTTCAAGCCAAAGTTCAATGCAAAACCTTTTGCTTTGTTTTCCACTATGGTTCACAGCACATAGAAGGTAAACACAGAATTATTTTATTTCTACTTTCCCCCATAATACCTCTCTCCAAAATGAACTAATCTTGTGAAGGAGATTTTAAAATGTTTTTGTGACTGTTATATGTTACTATCACTTGTTGCATAAATGGCCATACTACTTTGGCTTATAACTATTTGCTGAGAATGGGTAATTTTCTGATGGCAAATATTTTTCATCCATTTTGTTTTCTGTTACTGATCATGATAGTCTATTTCTGTAGTTACTGGAACCAGCAGATAACTTGATGTTAAGACTCTTACTGATAATTTGGCATCTGCTTTCTCTTTCTCACTGCCTTCATCTCCTTTTTACATTCTTTAAGGCAATGTATTTTATTGACTGTTTTGGCAGACCTCAGTGTCTTTGTTGCTGTGTTGGTTGTTTATGCAACCTAACAAGATCTGTTGGATCTTGGTGGTGCTCATCCATTCTTTAAATCCATGCTCATCTTAAAATCTGGCCTGGCCAGTGTCTCATGTTGATGGTTTTGCTACTTGCAATTTCTCCTATACTTCTAATGTTTGTTCACCATTTCTTGGGTCACCTATTTTACAGTTCCTAATTCTAGTCTGAGATTCAACCTGGATCAGCCTCAAATCCACTAAACTTTGTGAGACAACTTATGCCGACATTTTGTGCCAAATTGAACAATTTTAGCTCCCCCTGTAGTTGATTGAAAGACTTACAAGTGTCTAGATCAACTTTGTGTTTTCCTAAATGTGCTTTTCTGTCTTYATTGGCCTATCACACAATTTTGAACACTTGGACAATCTAGCTTTTGTGCCCTAAATATAGGTACCAAGCTGGGCACAATGGATTCACCTTTACCATATGCTCTCACATTTTTCTCTCTATTTGTCACCTCTGGTAGCTTCTGGAGTCCTCTCCACCCAAAAATTAAGTTTGTGGAAATATTGTCTTTAAAGTGATTTAATCATTGCTTTGTTTAATATTTTCATTCTTTCTGTGGTTGCTCTTTGGGGGTTTTTGTTTTGTNTGTTCCTTACTTTAGTTTCTGTTCAGTCTACTTGAAATTACTTTGTTCCATTGCTTGTTTGTTGAAGGCTTCTGGTAATTTTGCGCTGTGTTTTGAATTGCTTGCTTAAATATTATTTATCTGCTCTGCAGTAAAACCTCTGTTATCATAATAAAAAAGTCTTAAAGTGTTTTCCAGTCATAAACAAATGGGTMTTCTAGCATATCAGAATTAAATTTGGCCTTATGGGGTAGAGAAAAGARAAAAAATAGGGAAGTTTTCTTTAGAAATTAATTAACTTTATTTTGCATAGGTAATTTCAGTCACTGCTGCTGCTGTTTCAGATTTTCAGATTTCAGCAGTTAACCATATATAACTTTTAGTGCTAGTAATGATCATGACATATTTACTATTTTTTTATTATTATTTCTTTGTGTGATAACTGAATCAGGCACCACTATTTCAGGAGTCTCCCACAGATCTCACTCCATTTGCAGCAATCTTTATCGATGGTGCAGATAGTGCTGCTCATGCAGAAAGAGGGAAAAAGAAGAAGGGATTTTTTTTCCCCCTCTATCTTCTGGCCTAAAAAAAAAATGCTGTCTCAAACACAATAGAAGGAGGGGGAAAAATCCCATAACCCTTCTCGGCTTATATTTAATTTATCTTGGATGAACTTTATGCAAGTTTTTATGCTGCTGAATTGCACATTTCAAAATCTCATCGTTTGTGCATTTTCAGCTGAATATGTTGCTACTTGCTGGAAAAGAGCCCAGATGATTGAAGTGAGCAAATTAAGTTGTTATTTGCTATTACCTAACTTTCATTTCTATCTCAGCTAAAAGCATAATATTACAATTCCATGTTAAGGTTCTAAATTTTAGATCAAGTAATAGGAATGCGTGAATTATATCCATATACATGGTTGAAAAACACACCAGAATTGTTGTTTTAAGCATTGAAAGCCTTTGTTAAAGTTTACATATGCTAGAAATTGCAACAAAGATAAATTTTGCAGACACAGTCCTGACAGACTATTACTCAAATGTTCTCCTCCAAGTCCAATTCTGAAATAAGTAATTTCACTCATATAAGTAGATGTGGTTACTTGTATTTCAAAACACTTTTGAATACCCAGATGTTGATGGAATAGAGAATTTATAGGGTGCGGGAGAAGAAAAAAGAGAGATAAAGAGATTACATCAAAATAAATATTTTAAAATCATAAGCAGGAAGGTTTTCCATTTTCCAAATTTATTTCATATATTAATTTAACTAGATTCTGGAAAATTGCCCACAGAGAACAGATAAAATATCACTGTTTCTCTGTTAKACATGACAAGCAGCATTTATGTGTCTCTGCTATTAATTTCACAGAAGTCATTTTGCACATGCAATGGATCTGACCAAATGTTTTCCTTGGCACAGCCCCTTTCTGATGCAGTCCATTTGAAGCACTATGCTATCAAACCTTTGTATTTACTTCAGAAAGTCCTCAGGAGAAAAAGCAATTCATGGCATCGCTATGACTCTATGATACTTCCTGTACTGTCTGAAGTAATAACGTGATTCAATTTCAAAGCATTTTATACAAGAGCTGATGATTGCAGAAAATGTAATTTCTTTTTGATTCCTGAGCACAAAAGTATGCATTTCTCTTATAGTCTTTCACACAGTTCTTTAGAGATGTGACAATTTTACTAAATTTTCGTTAACAATGCTTGGTTGGATACGGCTCTTCCATTTTCCAAATAGCTTGGAAACACGCACATTTGCAGATAGATAATCTGCCAAGTTAATGCTGCTGCATTTTGTGAGCTACAGACCCCAGGGTATAGATCACCTGTGTTCTTCATGGAGTACATTAGCACAAGTCAAACTTGTCAAGGATCATTACCGCTGAATATATTCCTCCTTACTAGGAGAGAGCTCAAGGTGCTGAAAACCATAATGAGCATATTATTTGTTAATAGCTGATGTTTTTAAATTAAAGAAATAAGAGAGGCCATTAGAGAAGTTCCAGTTTGAGGTCACCAATTTAAAATTGGAACACGGACATTTATGTCTGTGTTTTGTCCATATGCAAATGGATGTAAATATATTGGAAGGGACACAAAAAAGAACTGGAATGGGACACCCAGGAGGTGGTGGAGTCACCATCCCTGAAGCAGTTCAAGGAATGACTGGACATTCATGCTCAGTGCCATCCTCTGGTTGAGAAGTTTGGACTTATGATGTTGGAGGTCTTTTCCAACCTAAATTATGTCATTATTCAGTATGAGAAAGTTGCACCTGTAAGAGAGAAAACCATCAGTGAATGAATAAACCAGGATATGAAATTGATAAGGAGAAGCTCACAACACTTTGGTTCAGAGGTATTCCTAGGTAGGAAATTCAGAGGCTACAAGGAGGGGTCTCTCAACTCCCAAATAAAAAGGAAAGCTTACACAAATCAAGAGTTTGGTAGCCATGAGGCTATGGAGATGTAGTAGCTGGAGATTCCTGAAAAAAGAATTGTTCACCAGAAGCAGCCAGGGCTGCGCAACACAGACCACACTAATGGGAAAATTTCCATTCACAGTTTGCTGAAGGAAGAAATGAGATGGAAATATGATTTTGTCTTCTCTTTGTCTCTGTATTAGATATTTGATTGTGTATTTGTATATAGGCTGCTTTGTAAACAGTTGTAAAGGTACTTCATTGAGTAAAGGGATATGAGCTACCCTCCAAAACAAGACTGATCATGCACTAGTCAGAATTTACTTCAGAGAGCCTCAGCTTGATAGAGCTTTGCTCAGTACTCTGAAAGAAATTGTCTCTTGCTAATGTCCCAGTCAGGTGATCTCATCATCAACAAAATGAAAATCATGTTCCTTTTTACCAGGACACAATTTAAATTTAAGCT
The DNA here is from genome assembly GCA_902810485.1 of Alauda arvensis. Taxonomy (NCBI): domain Eukaryota; kingdom Metazoa; phylum Chordata; class Aves; order Passeriformes; family Alaudidae; genus Alauda; species Alauda arvensis. The sequence continues at coordinate 135,551 of CADDXX010000821.1, forward strand.
TAAAACACAGCAGATGTTATTATTTCTACTACTCCATTAAAATAGCTGTTGCATTACTTCACTTGTAGATTTTTAAGCAAAAAGCAAACAAAAATGCTGACTCTATCAACTGAGATTTTTCTGCATACAYGAGAACTCCAAAACCTCTGTTGTCCTCCCTAAATTGCCAAATCTGCACATGCTTTATATTTTGCTAAAATTCCTGTATTGATAGTGCCTCTTGAGAATTCTCTTAGTAGTATTTTCAGGTGAAATTTCTTATTTTTGTTGCTAAAAGGACTGGAGTCAGTGACTTCTGATTAAATTAGACCATATAGCTAAAAAAACAGTCCATCACCAGGTTGGGAGCCACCTCCTTTAGTCAGCTTTTATATGGATGTACTGCTGTCATGTGGCTTTTCCTGTACGGAAGCAGTGCTGTTAGAGGTACAACCACTCTTCCAGAAGGAGCTGAGGTTGAAAATGGGAATAAATACTGTGTTCAGAAAGGAAAGTCACACCGGGTTTGTCTCAAATCAGAATTTCTGATCCCTGCCTTTGTGTGGCACAAAGAAGTGCTTTTGTGGAGAATTGATCTGTTTAGGAGATAGTTGCCTGGAGACATGAGAGTGTTTTTAAACAAAAGCAGAATATCAGCTCCTGAATGCAAAGAGTGCAAGATAAACCTGTATAATATATATATATGTAAACCTGTAAATTTGCACTAATCCTGCAAGAAAAGCTCTGAGCTTCTACTAAGCTTTACAGAAGCTCCCCTTCAGTGACATTTTGAAACCTCACATATAAGAAGACCTTTTGTTTGACCAGTTGATGGGATAAAAATTGTATTGAATTAAAGTGATGAAGAAAACAGCTGTAGCTTCTTGAGGGGAAATAATTGAAACTGAYTTGAGGGGGAAAGTACACACTGTGTACAGATATTTAACTGGTGAGGTGGCCATATCTCTCCTACTTTCCAGAGTGAATTGCCTTTAGCAATATTTGCTACAGGGTAAGCTGGCAAACAAAAGGAACTGTATGAATCTTGGACGTAAGGGTGGTGATACCACCTCTGATATGTTTCCATAGCTCTTCATTTGCAGGTTGCTGTAGCATAAAGGACATATTGCATATTGTCTATTATGGTCTTACATTCTGCAAATAGTATTTTCTATGGATAATAAAACAGGTGTTACCAAAAGTAAAAGATTTAGTGGGAGCATAATGTTTCTAATTATTACAAACCAGTTTAAACATGGAAGAGCGAAGAAAACTAAGTCTGTGAATAAAACCCATCTAACCTAGAAAGGTTCGAAATATACCCCAAAACCTGCTTAAAACCAAACAAGGTTAGGTGTTGGTGCCAATAAAAAGTGGTATGCTTTATTTATTAGTAAAAGAGGCAAAGAGAATGGGGAGGGGAGGAGGGGAGGAGGGAAGGAAGGAAGGAGGGAGGGAGGGAGGAAGGAAGGAATAGAAAAAGGGGGGGGGTTTGGTTTACAAGCCAAGAGTGACAGGGGTTAGGCAGGAACATATCACCTTCCAGGGGTCCCAATGGCATCTCGTTATTCTCCTCCATCCAGCCTTCTTTGTTATAAATGGGCAGGAGACAATAGTTTTAACTCCTTTTAAGCCTTCATTAAAAACGGGTGTCCTTTAAGGGATAGCCTGCGCCACCGCTTCGCCAAGGGGAGTGGACCTCTTCAGCAGTGCCGCTTGTACCGCTTCTGCCGCTGCAATGCTGGGAGTCCGTCCACGACGAGGGTTCTCAAGAACTCAGATAGGCTCGTTGGAGTCCAGGGGTGTCTCTCGTCGGCCACCTCCGAAGACAGGCCGAGTCCGGCTGCCCGCAGCAAGGGTTCCTAAGTGGTCCCCTTGGTGTTATGGCATTCCAGTCCGCCGGGCTGTAAAGCACTTTGGTGGAAATTGGTGATTTATGGCTTGTTCCTGTCCCAGGGGGCTCTGGGCGCCCCGATTTGTATAGGGGCGTCGCCTTTTCGTCGACAGACAGCTCRAGGTGGTGAGGCGGAGTCGTGGGCGGGAGGGACGTCTGCAGATTGACAGCAGCCCCGTCCTGCAGCATGGCGGCGAGCGGCTGAGGGGGTCCRAATGGCGGGAGCGGCGGCTGTGGCAGGTGAGGAGGGGTTATCAAGGGACAGGAGGCATTGGGACAAGAAACTAGGACCAGGGACAGGAGTTTCCAACTGGGGGAAATCAGCAGGGAAAGGCTTTTGGGGTACAATCAAACAGAACTGGGGAACRTAACCACTCCAACACGCGGGTCTACAAAACGCCGGCAAGGGAGCTCGCAGGCTCCAACAGGGAGCCCAACAAACCATCAACGGGGAGCTCGCAGGCTCCAAACACAACTCACCACCCACTGCGACCATTCAGCTATGGTCTCTATATTCATTACATTTTTGGTCGTGAGGGTCCCCGCAGCCAGAGGACTGGAATCCCATGGGTTAATATACATTTGGGCCAGGGAGGAACACCCAGGTGTCTCCCCTAAGGGGTCTAGGTTTGACACTGTGGATTTGTTGCATCATGTTGTAGTGCTCTGATGCAGGAACCCCTTTGGGGGGAACTTTGAAGGGCCATGACAGCCCCTCAGCTGTCCTTCATGTGGATGCAGCTTTTCCTGGGATGAAGGGGCCCGGAGCTGAGCTGGTCTGCACAGCAGAGGATGGGTGTTCACTGCCTCGGACCAGAGGCTGCWTCACCGCACACCCAAAACTTCTCTTCCCCCCACCCTTTGGTGTGAGGGTCTGTGCAAGCCTGGCAGCTGATAGCCTCAGGGCTGCAGTCTCCACCCCGAAGGTGATAGGCTTGGTTACCCTGTGAATATCTTCTTTTTCCCTCAGCCCAGAGTAACGTTATCTTATCTCTATCAATGTGCAGTCCAGGGCCTTAGACCCTCTTCTCTGCAGCTTTTATTGTTTTGCTATGTTAGCAAAAGTCCTTAATGAAGATATTTAAGCCATAAATTAGAACATTTCAGTCTCTGACACAAGTATACCTCTAAAAGCTTCTATGAGGGTTTGGGGGACTATGCTAAAGGGTCTTAAACAGGAATTGTGAGAATAAGAAAAAAAATTACTGGAATAAATTTAAAGTTTCCAAGAAAAATGTCAACTTAATTGAAGAAGATAATTTAATCTAAACAGAAATACTAAAATTTTCTATATCTATCCTTGTGTGTCTCAGTCAAATATTTACTTAAATTTTAATAAATTCTTAATTTTTATTTACAGAACAAAAGATATGCTTTATCTCTCCAAAGTATATAAATTTGCTCTGAATGTATTTATTCATTATCTGTTTCTGCATTTTGAAAACATGGTAGTATCATTTATTAAATTAGTTGTGTCTGGAAATGCAGGAGTCACTCTCTTGGAAAAGTTTAAAATACTTGGAAAAAAAAGTTGTGATTATTTTTTTGTTAAGCTCTTTAGTGAAGAAAAGTGCTAAAACAGGAACATATGTAAGAACAAAGTACTTCTTTTAGRGTGAATTAAAATATACCTCCACATTAAAAAAATAAAAATAAAAATAAAAGATCAAGGAAAAGGCCAAGCATTCTTTTAACTGAACTTTGAACTCCGTATATGATGGAAAAAAGCCCTGCTAWTATCTTTAATGTCCTTTGCAGTTCCACTTTGTACAGTCTAGACAGAAGAATATAATGGATTCAAATCCACCAGATCAAAAGCTGGGGTATCACCAACTGGCCATTCATGGGAACAGCCCCTTCARCAAAAAGTTTATTGCTCTTGTGTCTGTAAACATTTGTCTGCCATAACTGCAYGGGTAGAAGGCCTTTTGAGAAGACTCTGCTCAGATCACCATTATCCTTAAACCTGAGGACATTTATGACATGAATGACCTGTTTATCTAAATAGCTCAGACTATTTTAAGATACTTGATGTGCTGTTGTGGGTTTGGGCCCTGCTGAATAGACAGTCCCTGTGCCAACCAACACTGTGACCCCTATGGCACACCAGCAAGATAAATACAGAGCTTGGCAAAAACCAAATTTATTCTTCTAYCCTGGAGACTTCACAGTGATTGGAGGGAATGGTTGAGGGGAGATGTTCTCATGTTTGAGTTGCCAGCTCCTGTGGCTTTTGTTGTATTTGAAGAGGCAAATACCTTTTTAAAATGGTTAACCAAAATCCTAAGAAATAGACATGGGGTTTTGTCTTTTTTATAGCKCTGTGTGCACTTGCAATGGAGTGTAAGCAAATAGTTACCTGAGATCAAGGGCTGCATAATAAATCTGGTGTCACACTTCCCCTTCCTCCAGAGTTACAGAAATTGCAGCCTGTCAGGTCCTTTCAAATAATTTTACAGCATAACATTTCAGTCAACATTTGGCTGCAAAGAAGTTGTTAAAATAAAGCAATAAAGCATAGCAATCATAAAACAAGAAAGCTTGATTAAAAAAAAAAACAAAAAACAAAAAAAAACCCAACCAAACAAAACAGAGTTAGGATAGCTGAGGTGCAAAATGCTTAAGTTCCAATGCAAGAGTTTTTAGGGTGGTGCTTCAAGTTTATCCACAGCCCCTATTTGGAATTTACTCCCTTACTAAATGCTCTGTTTTCCATCACTCTCCTACCAGAAACCCTAGCAATAAATAGGGGAAGAAAGGCGGGGAAAAAAGGCAGGAAAAAAATAGATTGCTTTTCAGTGGAAATGTACACATCATTTTCATGCAAATGTACCTCCTCTGTGCATATTTGATGAGCTCCTTCACTCACAAAAGATTTTTCCATAATTGTTGTATCTGCCACTTATAAAATCTGTTTTCTAAATTACAAAGTCAGCCTTCACTGTGGGTGTACTGCCAGCCACTTCTTTCACAAAAGATCTTTAGTCTAATTGTTTTATCTGCGGCTTGCTAAATCTGCTTGCTAAATTATACCTTTCACTAAACTTCCACCAAGACCTTTTCAGGAAGACATTAGTAGTTACTGACATACAGAATAGATTATACAGCTTGGATTGTGTGACAGAATCTGAAAGACAGGTGGACAAACAGTGGATCAGACATAAAGACTGCATCATAACCAGCTGTAGGATTTTATATGGAAAATGTTGTAATTGGTTGAATATTGTTTTAGAAAAATGTGCTTGGTGTTCCCTAAGAATAACATAGGCCTTACTTTTCAATAAATGGCCAGCAGGAGGTGATTCTGCCACTCTTCTCTGACCTCATGAGACCCCACCTTGGTTCTCCATCCAGCTCTGAGACCCCCAACATAATGATGGGAGTCCTCCCCAATAAGGACCTGTTGGAGCGAGTCCAGAGCAGGGACATGAAAATGATCAGAGGGACAGGGCCCCTTTCCTTTGAGAGAACCTGAGAGAATTTGGGTTGTTCAGGCTGGAGAAGCAGAGGCTTCAAGGAGTCCTTCAAGAAGCCTTCCAGTACATAAAAGAGCCCAAAAGAAAGATGGCRAGGGACTATTTACAAGGATATGTCATGACAGGACAAAAGGGAATGYCTTTAAATGGAAAGAGGGTAGGTTTAGATTAGAAATCCTTTACTGTGAGGGTTGTGAAATACTGGAAGAGGTTTCCCAGAGAAGCTATGGATGCTCCATCCCTGCAGGTGTTCCATGCCAGGCTGAATGCAGCCTTGAGCAACCTGGTCCAGAGGAAGGTATCTGCAGATGCCCAGGTCCTACTCTAAGTTTCTATCACATGCTGAATCATCTGACCTATTCTTACAGAATATTCAGCAGATAAATCCTGCACATCTAGGCTTTTGTCTTTCCTCATTTTCTAAACTGAATGCACTCATAGCAAATAATAACTCTTTATAGTTAAAGAGTKTTTACCCTGCCAACACATCTCTTTTCGTTTACAACCTCACACCAAATTGGGGCTGTGCATTAATATTCCTTTCTGAATAGATTTTTTTCAAATTAGAAAAGTCAATTCTTTAGGTTGTCAATACTGCAATAATGCTAATAAAATGCTGTAGAGGTCWGATTTCAGAAGACCATCCTGCAAATGAATACTAAGCTGACATTTCTGTTCCTTTCAGTGGCAGTTTTAATATATCAGTGTAGAAAATATTTATATGCAAGCACATGTGTGTAGATCAATGAAGGTGCCTTACCAGACACCACTTAGTTGATCAAACCAGCTCAAATAACTGTTAAATCTTTTTGTTTATTTGTTTTAATGGTTATCATGTACTGCCATAGAATATCAAAATATGTTGAGGAGACAGAATGAGATGAATCATGGAACTGCAACCACTGTCAGTGGTTATAGTTAAATAATTTTTGTACATGTTCATGTTATTCATTATGGCCACGTCTTACACTTTCATTTTATTGTACAGGAATTCTGTCTGCAAATCTAGATGACGGAATATCTGATTCTAAAACATTTCACCACTGAAGAACTTGTAGTGAAATTAATGATTGCTTGGGGGAGAAAATTTCTTGTTCAATTAGCCTAGAGGTGCATGGAAATAGCACAATAGATTACTTAAATAGCTAGGATTAGAAGTGTTGCATCAGTAGAAGATTATGTTTTCAGGTACACCTAAAAATGCATTTTTTCCTGTATAAATATTGTTGTCTAAATATACGTTTCATTAAAAAAATCAGAGCCAAAAAACACCTACTGCCATACACGCAGTACATCAACTACCCTGAATATTTAGAGCACTGATTAAATCTCAGGCTTGTGAATGTGGTTGGAATAAGTTGACTGTATTCCTTTACTGAAATTTCTTTTGCAGTCTTTTATTCTAGTGTTCTATGTATTTTAAGGTTTTGGGGGTTTTGTTGTAGTTTTTGCTCTTAGTTGTGCGAGATCTCTTGTGAATGGAAGAGCATTCCTTGTGTGAAAATTTTGACATTGTTTCTTTTGACTTCACTTAATATTCATCTCTGATGGGATTATTTTTCAGCACCTCATGAGAACAGGGAGTAGATTTATATTTATGCAGTAAGGAGAGTAGCTCTGTTTTTGGAGTTGTGACCCTGATGAAAATAATGGTGGCTTTATATTCAATGATTTTGGATTTTGGAGCTAAGTTTTCAACTAAAGCTATTAAAAAAAAAAAAAAAACCAAAAAAACAGAAAAACAAACCACAAAAAAAAGTGAATCAAATTCAGGTTAAATTGTTTTATAGAGCCAACTGTATGGTTTATAATGGGTTAATCACAGTTTTGGGATTAGGACTGGAATAGCTGAGTGATTTTTTTGTGGGAAAGAACTATAATATAAACAGATTTGCAAGATAACAATTAAAAATATCCTGACATTCTCTTTATTTATTGATGACTAATGAAGCAGCTGTGTTTTTTTGACTGAGGGAGATGCAGGAGGAAGAACTAAACATAGCTTTGTTTGTTTAATGTGTAGCTCTGCAGTACCAAAGAGGCACCATCTGTAATGCAGGATATAAGAGATCCTGGATCCTCTGCTTTCTTGGTTTTATTTACTTACACTACATGGATCAGGGTTCCCCTGTTCCAGGAACTGTAAAGGTGAAGGACCTAGATAATTCTGGGATACATGATATTTACCTTTTATATTTTTATATTCAATTTTTAAGTCATGATAATGTCCTGTAAACTTCTGTGATAACAAGATGCTATCCCTTTGAAGAAACAAAATATTACTTTTTTAACATTTACTAAGTAATGCATTAAATTACATTTCATGCTAATAGAATTTAATTTTTCACTATCAGTAGACTAAAAGCAAGAATATTTTCAACATGAAACTAAGTATTGAGACTAAGCAAATTTGAAAGTAAGGAGGCCTATTCTTTGCTGCAGTCTCAAAAGATCTTTTTAGACAATTTAACCTGTTTAARGAAACAACACCAAACATCTGCTGTTTGCAAAGCAGACTTTTACACAAGGCTGTATTAAGAATTGATATTTTCGTTTATTTATTTGTTTGTTTGTTTGTTTTCTTTAATACACATGAGAGCTTGGTTTATGATTTATGTATATTTTGCTTTGATATTAAATATGATTGTAAAAACATGGTGAAAATTGTACACAGCTTCTTCCACATGGTTTAATTTAATCATCCTTCCAATTACTACTTTCATGAATAATTCAAACACTGGGAGTGGAGAAAAAAATGAGATTGTAGTGCGCATATTTTCTAAAGACTGTAAAAAGGGACTGTTACTACCCTATATAGTAGTTTAAATTAAATACACAGCAATTACATTCTGTGTTAAAGATGCTCTTCAACTTTGCTCTGATGAGATAACAGATTGCAGTGGTTAAATCCTCCCTTTACCTTGGAAGCTGCCCTTAGCTTTAAGTCTTTGCTCTGACCTTGGGCAAGTTGAGTACCAGGGTGCTTCATTTACTAAGTGAAGGCACACAACTCTCAATATCTGAGCACAGCTTTTGCCAGGAAAATTGGAAAGTGGCTTAATATTTTGTCTCTGACCTTGCCATATGTGGATGTTCTTGTRTCTTGTTCATGGCTGAGTAGCACAGTGTCTACTTTACATTTAAACCATATTGAAAGCCATAAATCCTGATCCAAAATAAATCTGCTACCTTATGCTTGGAGGAACCCAATCTGATATCTCTGCGCTTGGTGTACCAATCATAAGTCAGCATACCTTCTCTGCAGTGGGAATTATTCCACTTCAAAAATGTACCTGGAGCATATGATGASCATTTTCGCCTCAGATCATTTCCCAATGCTTTCAACACACAGTTATGAGGTAACTCACCTTCATTTTCTTCTYATCCATGTTTCACATTTTCAAAGGAGAGGAAGAATCCCAGGAATTATTCTAAAGGCTCTTTATGTATTTTTATCTATTTTAAACCATGTTCAAAACCTTTAGAGTGGGTGCTGAAATGCAGGATCCCCTCCCAAAGATGTAACCTCATCTTGTCTTCTGCTTTTGTCTTAAGAAAATCGAACCAAGAATTTTTGTGGTTTTGTTGACATTTGTGATTCCACTGTAAAATAAAATATACCATTTATATGAAAAAAAGGATTATAGAATGTGCATGAAGGCCTTCWGTTTCATCTCCTAGACTGTGGTGGTTGCATAGTAATTATCAGGGACAGACACTTGGGAAACATTCTTTAATCAAGGAGTTTTGATTAGTCTAATCACTTCTCTACAATGACTATGCAAATGCTAATTCTGGTGGTGGTGTTTAATTTGAAACCATAGGTTTCCTTATTAAGTAACACAAAAAAGTTAGTAGTGTTAATAACACTGTTGTGGCTGCAGCATGAAATCTACAAAACTAAAATGAGGGGAACATAAAATGGCAAAATACTTCCAGAATAAAAACATTATTTCAGCATTGGCCAGAGCTAAAATATGTTTTCCAGTGCTAGCAGATGCCTGAACAAAGCTGTTCCTGGTTTGATTTTCTAATCTAGGAGAAATTACTCTCTTTATAGACTAATCACTTACAGTTGTTTTGGGAGAAAAAGCATTTTCTGTGTGAAGCCATTCCAAATTAAGATGCTTTTAATAGAAATCTATGTCAGCAAAATTACTGTTCTTAATGATTTTTCTATTATATTTCTGCTTGAATTACTGTTGATTAGGCAAGTTTGAAGTTACAGCTTAATCCTTAAAAGTGTTTGTATAGCCATAGATGTGCATTCAAGGTTCATAGTAAGGCCTCAAGACATATCCTTGCTCCAGCAAAAATGCACTTTCCTTTTTCATAGGACTCCTGAGAACAGAGCCTTTCAGCCACAGGGTTTTTCTTTGATATGTGAGATTTTGGGGCTGGGATTTTTTTCTCAGAGATACTGTCACTGAGAACAGATTAAACAGCAAGTAAAACTAAAGCATCCAACTGCCTCTGAAATGGAGATGTTTTTACCATTCCCTCAGCATATACAAACAATCAAAAAATATAACAAAGTAAAAAAGGGACAGGGTATTACTACTGAATATGCTGAATCAATTAAGAATACCAGTTGTGTTTCTCAGTATCAACAGTTTGAGTGCAATCATGGTTTTATGCAAGGGTGTATTTGCAGATTTTCTTGACTTATTAAGTAGGGGAAGGGTATTTGTGCACACAGTTGGCAGRATGAGGGTTGCTTTTGTAGTGTAGTTCTGATAGATGCTACTATATTATTCAAATAAACAAAATAACATTGCTGTTGTACAAATTATTTATAGAAGAGATGAAACAAATGAGTTTCATTTGGGCATCTCTGTCCAATGACAATGTCCATATAATTTCATATTTGTCTTCTAATTTTAATAAAAAGCTGAAGTTTTTTTATTAACATGTGACGTGCACTTTGTAATTTTTAAAAATTATTAAAGTCTTGTGTCTGGACCTGTTTTTACATCATGTGTGGAGCATAATGCTTTGCTCTAGCTGAAATTCAGGCATCCTGTACCCTCTCACATATTTAAGAGGACACACTGGAAGTGGAATCTTACTGTTTTTTTATCCCTTCTTGCCAATCTATAACAATTGGCTCTCACTTATAACTTTCTTCTAAYTTCTTACATGTCTTGCTATTTTTATTTGGTGTCTAAATATCTTACAGATATTTAAACAGCTAAAGAATAAAAAATGTTCTATTTTATTTTTTTCAGAGAATGAGCTTCTGAAAATTGATGAGTTCACTGAATCTCTGAGTACTTTGTGATCTTAGTTTCTTACATGTGTTTTACAGGGTTTTGGACTTCTTCTTCCGCAAGGTGTTTTCTTTGGGAATTTAGAGATATGTCTTCTGTTCCCTTAAAATTATTATTCTTCAATGTTTGTATATGTCATGATTTGACACTGGCCAAACACCAGGCASCTATGAAAATCGATCACTTGCCACAGCTGGGCAGAAGAGAGAAAAAAATTAACAAAAAAAAATTTGTTTCCCAGCCAATGCACCAAATACTATGGGGGGTTGAGTGCCCACTAGAATTATTTACTCTTTTTCCTTCTGTGAGATAGGGTTAGGAGAATAGCAAAGCAGGCTCAAACTTTAAAGGGTATAAAGAAAGCTTTATTAACTGAACTGCAAGAGGGAAAAAATTAATTAATAAGAATCAGAATAAAACCTTCAAAACACTTCCCCTCCCCCTACAACTCCTTTTATTTCTCACTGACAACATGCAGAGACAAAAGTTGGAACCCAGGTCAGTTTACCACCTCTAAAATAGTCTTTCATTGGTTTTTTTAGAGAGACGAGTCTCTTTTGTTATGTCATGTGTTGGTAAAGATGAAAGTTTCACATGAAAGTTTTACAGACATGTATATTTAGCAGAAGGCTCTCTGAATGTAGAACCGGTAAGTGAAATAGAGATGAAAGCAAGTTTTAATATGGAAGAATAGAAGATTTGTAAAGTAAGGATTGCTGAGCCAGTTGTTGCTAGATAACTAAGGAAGCAAAGGCTGAATGAGCTGGAAGAAGGTTTTATGACTAGAGCAAAGGATATGTTGACCATACCAAAAAGATGTTTTTACCAAGTGAAAACAAGTCTCAGGAAAAGCACAGGCAAACAAAAGACATGTTTTTACCAAGTAGAAGAAACAGAAAAACAACTTTAAGCTTAAAATGCAACATATTAACTCATAAGATTAGATAGTTACTACCATAATATGGTAATAATAGTAGTTACGATAGGCTATCGGTAATAGTAAAGGCGTTGTGTATTATACTAATTGGTTGTTATGTATTAAGATGCTCAGCAAAGAAAAATATATAATGCATTGTAACCAGAACTAAAATGGCTTCAGGTTTGCCTTTTAGCTGTAGCTGGCAGCTTTTGGCCTTGGCTTTGTATACCCACAATCCACGGCTGCTGTAACTTCATCCATACAAGTTGAAACGAGTCGAAACATCCTTCATCGACMTATCTCCTACAGTCATGGAAACATCTACACAAGAAAAGATAGTTCTCTTGTGGCTTTAATTCTCACAAATAGCAGCCACCTGGGAATCTGTATTTGTGAAGTCCCTCCCATTTCATGCAGCCTTTACACAGTTGCATTATGGGTCATATTAAACTCATGGGGTACTAYTTTAAAAATGAGTTGTTCAAAAGCAAAGTTTTTCTTCATCTTTGGGAACAGAGATCTTCTTTCSTTCTTGGAGGTAGGTCTTTACCTTCATCTCTCTCCCTCTCTCTGTTCAAGCTTTTCATGGTATCACAGCCACTTCARCATTTACTTGCTTCAACACTGATGCCTTTGCTCATGTCTACAATTTGAACACTTCATTTTCCCAATACAGTTGTCTATGAATTAAAGGGACATTCTAATATATCACAGTTCATCACCATGGCCTTACAACAGAATTTCAGCCTAAGACCAAGGCATTTCTCGTTCTCCTCGAATCTAGGACTTGACTCCTCCTTCACTGGCCTTGATGTCTTCATGCTGTCTCTCTACGTGTCTTCACTCTGTCCTTTTCTCTCACTCAGAGAGGATTCAATGTTTTGGAATTTTCATCTTATTTTATTAATTTATTGCCGGAGATTTTATACGTTTCATAGAAATGAAACGTATAAAATCTCCGGCAATAAATTAATAAAATAATTTATTACAGAATAACACGAAAWAATGCAGAATGCCACAAACAAAAGGCAGAGCCAAGCCCGGGATCGGCGCTGGGTGAACCACAGGTACGGCCTCTATCGCACCTTATCCCCCCAAGTTCACTAAGTGTGCTGTGTGGTGTCGGTTTTTATACAGTTTTTTGGGCTGGACTCTGAGTTGCAACATTTCTTCCTTGGTCTTCTGCACATTCATGTTGGTCCCTTTCAGCATAGCTGTCCTGCTGAACAGCTTTCCGGGCAAAGATGGGTCTTAAAAGAGAACCTGTATTCAGGTGCAAAAGTCTAATATTTCTGGCATCAGTGTTAATCATCCAGAAAACCTCCCTCATCACCAGTCTGATATTCATCTCCTTCGTGGGTCCACCCATCTTTCTGTTGCAAATGCCTGTCTCTGGTTTTACTGGCAAGGGTGATACAATCTCTGTATGTACATTCCAACCCCTCCRTGGTTTTATTCCCATTGAGTACAGCAAGAGAGGCCTGAGTTATTTTAATCACACATTTTACCATTTAATACAGTAAGAGAAACACGAATTATTCCGGGATTGGCGCTGGGTGAACTGCAGGTACAGCCTCTATCGCACTGTATCCCCCACAGTGCATGAAGTGTGCTTCGCGATGCCAGTTTTTATACAGTTTTCTGAGCTGGACTTTGAGTTGCCACACTTCTTTCTTTCTCTGTCTTCTGCATATTCATGTTGGTTCTTTTCAGTGTAGCTGGCCTGCTGAATAGTCTTCTAAGCAGGGATGTGTCCTTGAGATTTCTGAGAACCTGGTATTCAGTTGCTATGTCTGATAACTCCCAGTATCAGAGCTAAGTACCCAGTCAACTCCCCTCATCACTGGTCTGATATCCATCCCTTCCGTGGATCCACCCATCCTTTCTGTTGCAAATGTATGCCTCCAGCTTTCCTGGCAAGGGTGATAGAATCTCTGTATATTCATACCAAGCCCACATGATTTTATTCCCATTAATACAGTAAAAGGAATACAAATTATTCCACATCACATATTACAGAGTTTTTTAGATTTTTAGCATGTGTGTTCACAGAGGTGTGTTCAACTTTTTAGTGGCTTAACAAGGTGTCAGTATTCAAAACTAATCGCTGGTTAGCCCTGTCAGGCATGAAGGAAGCTGTTAACAATTTTTCTTAGAAACATCACTTGTGTGGGTGGATTCTGTCCTCTCCAAATGCCAATCAATGCAAAACCAGTGCAAAAGGGTTCATGAGTTAAGGACTGGGAGACAATACTCCAAGGACAAAACAGGCTCAGCTTAGAGGTACAAAGTGAATTTATTACTAACAAAATCAGAGGAGGATGATAAGTGTGAAAAACGAGGTCCACTTTTTTGTAAGTTTTATGAAAGTTTAATAAACAGACAATAGGAGACAGAAATAAAGCAAAGGGGTTACACGGCCGGCCCGGATGCTTGGCATTCAGCTAAGAGCACACTCATCATCTTCACAGGTGCACYTTAAATACTTTTCTCATTACATCAGCCTGTTGCATATTCATAGACTTTTATGCAYATTCATACTTTCCCAAAAACTAGTTTCTATATTCTTGGAACTTTTTTGTATGGCTGCTCCTTGGGTCCACCTCTTTAGAGCATGCTTGTTCCTTGGCTGTGRTTTTAATCCTGCTTCTTTATCACTTCCAGTTTGGGCTGTGGTCTATACTTTCTTCACATGGCAGGTGCTGATAATTTAGCATGTCAATACCAGGGTCCTCATTGTATGTTCACTGGATGTTATTCCCACCAGACAGGCAGTTCCATTACAAGCCTAACTATACAAAAGCTATCTCACTATCATATCTAAGCAAAACATAAAAATTATATATTCTCTGACTTGAAAAAAACCTGTGACTTTGTTATGATTTTCTTCTTAAATATGTTGTTATTACCAACCTCTCCAATTGGCCCAGTTTTGGCCAGCAGCATATCCATCTTCAGAGCCATTGAGGACTGGCTCTGGCAGACATGGTGGAAGGTTCCAGCAGTTTCTCACAGGAGCCACCTCTGTGACTCCCCTGCTACCAAAAGCCAGGCCATGCAAAATCAGCACAGTGTGGCATATGGTATTTGAGGGATTCAGTGGTTATTTTTTCAGAAAGGTGTAAGACAGCAAGACAAAAATTGTGATCCCATTTCAAGTAAAAATAACTTTTACTAAAAATATTTATGGACACACAGCTGTTTTCACTTACAAGAGCAGCTCCAGAGACAAGTAGTTMTACTTTCACTGCCCAAATGACTGAAATCCAGACTTCTTTAGGGGTAATGTTTTACAAAACACTCTGTATAGTTTCAGGTATCAATATTTTTTGCATTCTCCCAGGAATTCAAAGACCAGTGACTGAATCCTCTCCTGTCTCTGCTAGTAATTGCACTATTTATATTTTCCAGGACAATTATAGAAAGTTATTGCTTCTATATTCTTACAGACTACAATCTGTTCTTAGAAGTCGCATGTAGATATTAGGTGGAAAAATCTTACAGGGATTGCATTACAGATGTATCAGAGACAATGAGTAAGAGATCCGTAAGCTGGATATAGTGGTTGTCCTGTTATAGAAATGCAGACAGCTCTCATGATCCATGGGTAGCTTATTTAGGTTGATAATTGCCAGGGCTATGTATGCCGAGGCAGGGAGGTAGTTCCATGGTGACTCACAAGTGAGGCAAGATTTATTATTAACACAAACACAGCACCATGCATGCATAATTACATTTTTTCCAAGAGCCACTCTTTAACCAGAACTTTAAGATGAAAAGCTCTAAGCTCATTTCAAGTTTTCTCCAGACTAACATCATCCAAACACTTTATGAACTTATTTTCTATAKTACAAACTTACTTTATATAGTACAAATATTAGGACAAAAAAGCATTATCTTGTAGTGATAATACAAGAACAAAAAAAAATCATTTCAAGCACTTTAAACTTAGATTTTTTTATCACCTCTGGCTCAGTAGTAGGCCTTCCAGGGTGGTGGGATTCATTGCATAAATTTGTAAGTCTAAGCCAGTGACTATGGGTGTCATTTTAGTGGCAGTGAGGAGGAGTAGAAACCTCTGGTAGAAGTATCAGACTGGCATATGGACAGCACCCACTGGTCTGTGCAAACCAGCTGTGATGAAACTTCCARTGACAAGAGTTTAGGAGGATCAGGATCCTGCCAGATGGCATTGCAGCCTGGAGACTTTTGAGACAGTAAGACAAGAGTAAAGCTCAAGTTGTTGATTTGGCTCTGCCTGAAACTAAGCTCAAAACAGAGAAAATTAGTTCAGTGGGGAACTGTTGCATGGTATCAGATCCTAAAGAGCTTGAACTAGTTCAGATAGAATTAGGACTTGTACTGACAGCACTTTTCCACACGCTTGGAGTCCRCAGCACAGGCATGACATGGACCTGTTGGAGTCCAGACAATGCCACCAAAATGATCAGAGAGGTGGAGCACCTCTTGTATGCGGAAAGTCTGAGACAATTGGGGTTGTTTAGCCTGGAGAAGAGAAGATGCAGGTGTGACCCAGCTGTGGTTTTCCAGTACTCCCACTGAAGGGAACCCACAAGAAAGATGGAGAGAAACTATTGCAAAGAGCAGGTAGTGACAGGACAAGGAGGAATGGGCTTCAAACTTAAAAATAGTAGGTTTAAAACAGATATTAGGAAAAGATTCTTCCATGTGAGGGTGGCAAGGCACTGGAAATGTTTCCTTTAGAAGGATGCCCAATCCTTGGAAGCATTCAAGGAGAGGTTGGATGGAGCTCAGCAGCCTGGAAGATGTTCCTGCCCATCACAAGGGAGTTATACTGGATTATCTCTKTCAACCCGAACCAATCTATGTTCTGTGATTCCTGTGTGTGCTAACTATGGAGGCATTGGGCACAAAGCCACTTCAATACAGAGAAGCCATCAGCAGGTGTGATAAACCCCTATATTCTCTGCTCTGGAATCCTCAGGATCTGAGCAAGATGTATTAATGCAACACAGTGAGAAGGCTCATCCAGTAGGATTCATCATCTCTGTCAGCATTCAGAGGAGCAAGTACTGAAATGGCAAAGTCTGCAGTAAAATGGCGTTAAATAGATTCCCCACATTCTGTTGCAGGTAGCAATGACCTCTACACTTTGTATAATTAGTGGTAGTTTTTTTCCCACTTGTGTGTTATATGATGCATGCAAGTAAGCTAAAAATTTACATCTRTACAAAGGTATTCACTGTGCTGAACTCAGCAGTTCCTTGAAGAACAGGTGCTAAGACAATAAAGAAGCCTTATGCAAAATAAGGGAATGGTGTGACCAATACTTAAATGTATTGGATTACTGTTTTCTTGCAACTGAAGTTAAAGAGAAGAACAAAATAAAACTATTTTCCTCAAGTTTTCTTGTATGAAAGTATATACTTCCTGAAGTAATGTGTACCAACCTCAAATTAAAGAGAAACATTGAAAGGATCTGACCAGAATAAATACTATCCACCAGAACTGAATTCCATGCTGGAGAGGTTGTTGGTAGAACAAGGTGAAGTGTTTCTAGACACTATTTGAAAGTTACTGATGTGGAAATATGACAGTGGGTGAGTTAGGGAAGAATTGGTTTGTAGAAGTAAGGTCTGATTCTGGTTTCCCCTATACTGGTGTAAATTTGGGCTAGTTTGTATAAGCTAGCTGAGTTACACCAAGGTGAGTATTTAATTTAAGATGTTCAGGCAGKTCTTTGCTCCTTTTAATGTTGCCACACTTTCAGGCTTACACTGAAGTGAATCAAGGGACCCTTGTGGAATCAGAATCAGATCTACTGTATTAAACAACCACTGGGAACTTGTTTGTGGAAATTAATTTACAATACTATGCAGAAAAGCCATAAGGGATACATATTAATTATGGCTCATGCATGAAGATTTGGCTGAATAATTCCCATTATTAATAATAAGAGTTGTTTCCTTCTAGGTCCTGCTAAAATTTACCCAAGGACATTGTGTTCTGTACTTTCAGATTTAGATACCTTTTATATTAGTAAATAAAAACCTCYTTATGCAATCATTCCTGGAAGAGTCAATCCTCAATAGCAGTTTTATATAGAATTAAAATTATTAAATATCAGCTATATTGGAAGGTTTTATTTTATTGCTTAATTGTTTTCAAATTTCCATTTAATTTTTATTTCAATAACTGAAAATTCTTTATGGGAGTTAAGTGAGATAAACAATGAAATGTTTTTATATATTACCATAAAATAGATATTTCTTTGTTGTTAAATAATACTAGCAGAAGACTGGAAAAAGAGAAAGTTTTTTAAAATCTTAATAAGAATGTTGTGCAGAGGACAGTATAAGCTGGGTACTTGAACCATTCTGATTACAATATAAATAAGGAGGCTGRAAGTGCCTTTCACTTATTTACTTTATTTGTCAAACAACATCCCACTCCCACTTGCCTTATTCTACCATGTTAGTTCTAGAAAAGAATGGTATTTTTATCTTAGTTCTGAGATTAGACTGCACAGGACTGCAAAACAGCTGCATTTTGTTCATATGGAGTCTAAATCTAATTTTGGATCAGATGAATGACTTTAAAGTAGGTGTTATTGTGGCAAACATTTGATTTCATGGTTGGTCTTTGCAGAAGATTTCTCAAACCATGTCTAAAGAGAGTGATGTTATAATAAAAATGCCGAGCTGAAGGGGAAATTGTGATTGAAAATTACAGAAATCAGGGTAGTCTGTAATGTGTAGAACAAGAGGTTTTTACAGATCCATCAATGATGGGGTGTAGCACGGTTATTTGCCGTTTTATGCTCATCAGCTAATTCACTGATTGAAATTCAAAAGCTAATCTTCTAGGACACTGTGAATTGCTTCCTAAAGCACACTGGGTTCAAAAACCTGTGGGCAGACTATTAAAATAAAAAGAATGCCTTCTCTGTTGAAAGATGATCACTTGCTCCAGTGTTAAACATTTTCCATATGTGGAAAATGTAACAAATTTTTAAAGACCTCAGCATGCTGACATTTCAAAATATGCAGTCTGTAAGCATGAAAAAGTGAAGTAGTATTAATGAAGTGAAAACTGATGCTGACATAATTTCAGTCTGGAGTAAGTTTAATGGGCAGTAATTTTCTAATTAATTTATAAGGTATGGTAGTGGGAACTGTTTGTGGGAAGAGTGAGATGAAATTACAAGAGGTTCCTGGTGCATATTGGGATRAAATTAAAAAGTGAAGCATTTTAGGACCAGGGCTGTATCAAGAGGAGGTTGTATCTCTGAGTAGAAATTCACCACTGATTTCACACATGAGCACACACAAGCACACACCTGCATGACTGCAGCTATGTTTGCCTTTATGAGGTCCTAATTTATGCTCTAAAATAGCCCTGTGCATTTCCCCCTCCCTAGTTATTGTTTCCTACTTTTTGAAAGGCTTTTCTTTCTTCTCATATGAGTGCCCACATTCCTTAGTTTTTGTAATGGATTGAAGTAACTTCAAATACTCCTTGCAGCTGCAGGAATTGAAGTAGGTGAGGGATTTTGGTGACCTATATTTTCTTAGCAGTGAAAAATTATTCATCCTGTACCAAAATAGGATTTTTTGTTGGATATCAAAACAGAAGAGAGATTTTTGAACGCACAGCATTTTTGTTGTCCCAAGTTTTAACAGCTTTGCTTTTCATTTGAGCATTAAATGCATGAGCAGCCTTGCTGCCTAAACTACTCCCTAAAGTTGAATTTTCTTACATCATTTTAGCCTGGTATTTCTTAGAATTTCCAAAGGTTGCTGCAACCTTTGTAGCAGGATSTTTATGGAATGTATGTGTGGAAGAGAACCTTGAGACAGGGCAGGATGGACAAGTACATGTATATATGTACTTCTTGTGCCACCAATGTTATCTAGTGTCTTTTGCACATCAATTAGGAAAGCACAGACCTTTCTGGATGCTACTGAGAGGATTATTTTCTTTCTGTATTTCAAGATATCCTATTTATTAATGCCACAGCTGAAAGAAAGTTCGTGTTTTCACTGCCAAATTCAGCTTCTGCATAAATTTATGCGACTTAGATTTACTTGAGGTGTAGAGGAATCCAAAAGGTAACAGAGAAAGGTCTTGGGAAGTTTTCTTAATCTTTCAGTCTGTGTTTCAGTTTCAAATAAATAAGAGATGTGCTTAAAATGTCCAATTTGCAAACTTGCTACTTCAGAAGGTGCCAGAAGACTCCTCATTGAAACAGGAGCCACACTTATGGCATGACTTAGTTCACAAGTGCTTTTATCAATAAACAATTAAACATCACAGTGTACCACCAGTGAATATGTTGTTTGTGGATTTCCTTGCTACAATTTGACATTGGTTTTGCTAAATCTTACTAAACTAAAATGACTCATGAAAGTATCTGAAATAGAGAATATAGTAAAACTGACTAATTCTGTGAGTGCAATCCAGGTAATAAGCAAGTGGTGAAATAACTGCATTTAGTGAAGGTTCTATTTATTTGGTGCAGTTTGGGAATGAAAAGAGAAGCAGAAATTAGCCTTATTTAACTACAAGGCTGTTCTTCATTAGCTTGGCTCTGTTTCACCACTCAATTATATCTTAGAGCACCTCAAAGTGATTTCTCAGCAAACACTTAGAAGATAATCCCGGTGCTACATCAGTCAACATACTTGTCCAGTTTACACAGCTGCCTGGTGAGGCTGAGAGCTCAGATCAAAGGGATGCTTGCTGCTTACAACTTTCCCCGCCACTTCCTCTTTCCAAAACAGGAGTCATCTGAGTGGAACATAATTTACTTTAAAGTTGATGCTGAGAGTTAGTCAATACCCAAGAAGGAAAGTTATCTTTTACAATCCAAGCGTGAAAGAACAAGGATAAATTTAAAGTGAAATGAGTATAAGCTTCTGTAATTACAGTATAGGAGGAATATATTTGTTTAGAAGAAGTTCCTTTGATTCCTTGTGAAATGCTGTGTGTGGACTTTGGTAAAAAGTTCCTGCCAAATGCATTTTCAACTCAAGTATTAGAGGAATTGAAAAATAGCATGCCAGAAACCCACAGATCTAGTCTGTGGTTCAACAACACTAATTTCCAAAATGAGCATGGCAAATTGATTGGTTGTGCTGTCTCAGACCATTTGATACACTCTTTTTCTCAAAATAAAAAATCTTCCCTGCTGTTTGGGTGATGTCAAACCCAGAAACATCAGGTGAAGCTGCGTTCAATCCCCTTTTTATGGTTCCTCACTATTCAGGGGAAAGAACTTATCTCTTGCCTAACTGGGGGTTAAATTCTTGTGTCGTGATTTTTCATGGTAGAAGATATTAAATATCTCACCTCTTTCTTATGAGGGACTTTTAAAAAAATTTTTAATTGGGATGAACTTCTATATTTTACTCATTTTGCTTCTTATTTTTGTCTCTCCTGTGCCATGAGGAAGTATGATGATGATTTGGTGACCTCTCAACCATTTTACCGTGTTTTCTAAGAATTCATTCTCTCTGGAAGATATGTGGGCTGTATATATATCCTGGTGTAGGCTACCTTCCTACCTGTACCTAAGATAATCAGGTAGAAATTACTTGATCAAACACCAGATGTGTAAATACAGATAATTATTTTTAAAGACCTACAAAAAGCTCAGTTACACTGATCAGAGGCCTGGTCAAAAAGCTTTGAAGAAATAACAGCTACCCTAATTATTTTCCTATCATAGATTTTTTTTTTTTCACATCTATAGGGTATTAAACTGCAGAAAAATTTCATCAGATATGATTTAATATTACTTTATTTTTAGCAAATAATACATTTCCTTTGAGGATTCTGTGGAGGGGTTTTTTGATAGTTTTGTTGCTRTTGTTGTTGTGTTGGGKTTTTTTTTCCCAGCTATTTGGACCATGGGCCTACCATACCTGTGTTTTATTTCTGTTCCAATACAAACTTATTTAATATTTCTGCATTTATATTTTATTAACATTGGCATAGGCTTATGTTCTCTATTTTATAGAAAGCATTTGCAAACATCAGTTCTAGGGTGCACTTTTTGTTTATTCTTCTAAAGAACAGTGCAGGAAACAACCAAGTCTAGTAGACCATCTGCTGAAATCTTAAATTGAAGGTACAAGTGTAGCAAAGATGGCTTGTTTAAAAAGATTTGAATTCTGTTTAGAGAAACATACCTTTCTGTCTCTATCATAGCAAATTAATACTTCTTAAGGTATACTTAAATGGATCAATACATGTGAATTAATCAGGGTCCATAAAAAGAATGATAGTTTTGTAATGATGGATATTTCAGTAACAGCTGTTCTCTCTCAGATTCCCTCCTAGTGAAATATTAGGCAATAGACCTGGGTAGACAGCAATGAATGCAGCCATTGGCACAAGTAAGGCAAAAAGATTTAATGTTTCTTCTTGTGTGTGAGCAATCATCATTTCAGATATATTTGAGGGCTATAGAGTGAAAACATCATTGGCACAAGGAGAAGCAAAGTAGAAAATGGGGAATTTGCTGTATTTGTTGCTGAATATATAAACCTATTTTCTAAATAGCTTTCCTGGAGAATACTCATGATAATAGTTGTTCTCCATTCCTTTTCTCTACAGTACTTTCTTAATCCATTTTAGAAATGGATCTTGGTGCCCAGAGATTCAGAGACCATGTTTCAGCTGATGTTCATCTTCAGGCTGAGGAAATTATGGTGTGCTGTGGTCCAAATATGCGGTGGTATTTTTTCTTGTACTGGAATACAAACTAAATGTAGTGTTTTTTTCTAAAATGTGAGTAGTTCTGCATGAGAACTTTCTATATAGCACATATGTCAGAAATTTTGCATTTGCTTTCCCAGAGAAAGAAATCCCTTTGGGTTTTTTTATCAGGAAATTATTTATTAGGGATCAAGAAGTTCATACAAACAAAGTATTCTGTGGTGATAGTTTCATTCTTCTTTTTGGATAAGAATGGGAACAAAAGGCATTCCTGTGTACCTCTTTGAGAGCATGGTGGCCATACAAGTATAGGCAGCAAGCTCAAATCATAGGTTCAGATCCAATTCTGTATAAACATAAATGTTGATTAGCTAAAAACAGATGATCTCAGCAATGCAGATAGCTGCTCAGATACTTTATTGTATTGGAAGATCTAAATTCAAAGTCCATAGCTAAACTCACTCTTATCTCCCCAGTGAACTCAGCTGSATTTGACTGATCATTTTACTTCTGTTTAAAGTTCCATTTGTGAGCTCAGAAAACTGTTTGCTAGTAGTTAAGTTGGATAGATAAATTTCCTGAAAGGACAATTTGTCATTTTTCTCTAGTTATTGAATATACCAGACTAATCCAAAATATATTAGAGCAGCTCACTTTTGGAAATTAATGAAGGATTTATGGCATGGTAACTTCTTAAGGTTTGAATCATCTCAGTAGAACTCTCCATATTCACAATAGGTTATCATAAATTTGATTTCCTTACTTACAGAGCTTCATTTACCTGATTTTATTATTTTCAATGTTTTAACAGTTGATTATTTACTATTTACTGCCTTAATGGAAGCTGATATTTCTCCTTTCCAATACAGAACTAAGCTTAAAGAGATAGTTATAATAAGTTTATTTATTTTTTCAATGAATTTATTAAAGATAAAAAATTAAAAGATTAATTCTATTTTCATTGCTGCTAAAAGCTTTAGAGATACTATCTTCATCCTATGGAGAATACAGGTGTATGCAACTATTGCTCTGCAGCTTCAAGTAACTTCTGTATTTTCCTGGGGCTTGCCTGTATTTTCCTCTCTACTTTCTCTTGTAAGTTTTTGCAGAATACTTGTAACAATGCCTTTCATTTGCATTTTCTAATGCTCCTTGCACTTTTCTTACTGCTCACTTTTGAAATGGTTTGCAGTTTTCACTGCAGAAGTGGGGTGATTAGTCATAAGTGTTTTCCTTAGTCTGTGATACAAACATTTTCATGGTTTAGGGTTTTAATTGTTTTCTAGTTTTGAGTCCACATTGCTCTTGTGGAATTGCTCCGAGTGACAAGTTTTTACCAGAGTGACCTGCAGTCATCCATCTGTCAAACTGCCAATGGCAGAACAGTCAGGAATGTGGTGTATGCTGGGTAAGTGTAGTAAAACTTCAGGTTCCGTTGTTGCGTTGTATCAAATCCCTTACAGGGGGTATGGGAGGGTGTTTTGGAGAGGTGTACCTACCTTGACGGGAAATGGAGATAATTGTGCCTTTCTGCTGGAGTCTGTGCTATCCCTTACCACATGCCTCTGTTCACAGCTGATTCCAGTCATTCTTGTCCCAATGGTTTTCAATCAAAGCCACCAGAGGAGAGAGAAGGGACAGTGGCTCAGTGCAAAGTTCCTGCCAGGAACTTGACCACTTAGGCAGCAGCCATAGCCCAAGCAGGTGTAGGAAGATGGAGGTAAGAAACTGTATTTTAAAAATTATTCTTTTTAAAATCTTTCTAGATATTAATTTCCTTTTATGAGTTAAACCCAGTGTTGTCTACAAGGCAAAATGACAGGACCATGTCCTCAGCTTTGCCTGACCTGCAGACAGCAGTGAGTGCCTGTCAGAGCATTCAGGCAAGTGAATGCAGCTCTGTTCTTCTCCCTCTCCTGAAGTCYAGACTGTCTACACTCTGGTGGCGGTTGTGTGTCACTCTGAATTTTTAAGCCTTCTGATAAATTGTATTTTAAAATCAATTTCTCAAGGTCTTCATGTAAATGACAGGTGTTGTTTTTCTAACAAGCTTTAGTGTTTACATTCTTTTTAGTGAGATGGATTCTCTTGACAAGCATTTGTATTAGCCAATGTGTGTGTAGAGGTGGAACCTTTTTCCACCAATCTTTCTTTACCTGTTTTTCCTTTTGTATAAATAGCCTGATGTTTCTATTAAATCTCTTCTYTTTCCCCTCGCAATTGCTCTGTGTCGTGCCGTTCTTTCGTGTAGCAGTGAGACACTTGTGGCGGTGGTGTTTTTCTTTTCTGTCATAGTATCACAGGATAGTTTGGGTTGGAAAAGACCTTTAAAATCATCAAGCCCATCCATTCCCCCAGCACTGCCAAGTTTACCACTAAACCATGTCCTCAAGTGCCACATCTGTAGAGCTTTTAAACTCCATCCAGGGATGGTGACCATACCACTTCTCTGGGCAGCCCGTTTCAGTGTTTGACTACTCTTTCAGTGAAGAAATTTCTCCTAATATCCAATCTAAATGCCCCCCTTGTGCAGCTTGAGGCCATTTCCTCTCATCCTATCACTTGCTAGCTGGAAGAAGAGACTGACCCCCACGTCTCCACAATCTCCTCTCAGATAGTTTTGGGGACTGACCAGGAATAGCTTTGTCTTAATTCAAAGCATAACTTTGAAAGAACTTCCATTTATCACACAAATATCACTGAACAGCATGTGTTTGTGTGCTCACCTRTCTTTTTATTGACTAATTAAGAGATAAGAATTTCTTTATGGTATGGGTGATGTTCAATGATAAATTCATTATGAGAAAAGTAAGAAAAAGGTGTTAAATTTAAAAGAAAGACAACTGAAATATCTTTAGAGTCTGGAGTAACCTGCTGTAGACAAAAGTGTGATGATTCATGGGCATCAATCTGGAGCTGTTTCTGAGGGAAAGGTTGGAGAAGGATTTGTATACATTATCATTATTCCATGGTCAGGATCTTAATGAGGTTAAGTTGGGAGAAAATGTGGAAAAAGTTCTACTCACGTAGAAAATAGGGATTTAATGGTGGCATTATCCTATGGTTATCATCACTCTGTATGAAGGAGGGGAGCTGTATGCTTGTTTTTTGATTGTCCTGGTACAGTAGCTAATTTCTTCATGGGTTCTAACTCTTAGGCCATTTCCAAATTTCCTGGAAAATTGCCATGATTTTCCACATTCATTTTCCCTTTACAGGCAACTCTTAGCAAATATCTAAAGGAGAATATCCTGCAAATCCTAGTGTCCTCTCTTAAAGCCTTCATGAGAGACTGTTTACAAATTCCATTTTCCATGCTTTTGTAACTTTATTTCACAACAATATAAAGAAGCCATCTAGAAATTTTGCTTTTATGTGTCTCAAAACAGACACTTTAAAGGAGCCTTTAAAAATTTTTTACTTATTAGTAAATTAATTTTATAGTTTAGAGAATTGAATTGAATGCTAGATATTCTCCAGGTTTAAATTATGACTGGAGCACTTAGTTTGAAATTCCCCTCAAGAGAAGGCAGGGGGGTTTTGTTTGGTTGGTTGGTTTTATTTTGGAGTTTTTTGCCTTTTTTTTTTTTTTTTTTTTTTTTTTTTTTTTTATTGACCTACTATTGTCTGTCTTGGCCCAACACACGGTTTCTGGAAAGTGAAATTAGAGAAATATTACTTGTGGAAATGGAAAATGTTTTCCTAAACCATTTGCATTTTCCAATGTCAACCTTTTAATTCTTCAGGAAAAAGTTTTATTCAGGTAGCAGTGAAATGGGGAGTGTAGTTTTCCAGAGGAACAGATGGCACACACATATCAATAACAGCAGCTGAGGATTCTGGGGGACAAGGGAGAGAGTCACATCTTGTAGCAGAATAATCTCCCCACCTATCTTACAAGTTAAGGCTTTATTATCTGCTGTCATTTTGATGTAGAATTTTTTTGGAAGCATACCTGTAGAAGTTAGCAAGGGGACAGCTCCTAACAAATATTAAAATTATAACAATTACTTTCAGATTTCCTACACAAAAAAATTATCTGTGATAAATTTATGCTAATTTCATAGAATCATAGAATCAGAGATTTTGCCACACTAAAAATCATGACTGAAAAATGAACTGCTAYACAAAATTGTTTCTAGTAGCTCATTTTTGGACTAAAGTGAGTTTCTTGTGAAGACTGTGCAGAATACACTATAGTTTTTGTCTTCCAGATGTCCTCACATATCCAGAAAAACCTTTCATGTGACTTTAAAGTGGTTTTTTTACAGTGAATAAGTCCCTTCTAAAACATCAAAGTGGAAATAAAATTACATAAACTTGTCTCCAACCTGCATAGACTCATTTATTTAAAAATGGAACAGATGTTCAGAGTTTACAGTAAGGTCCTTTGGTGGCTCAAGAAGGTCATGTACTACTAACAGCTGGAAAAAGAATTATTTGATAAATCTCATTTGAAGGAAATTCCAGTAGGTATTACTTACTCAACATTTGCTTTGCCACAAGTCACCCTTGATTTTTCCTGTGAAGTAGGATGCTAATTGAAAGGAATCTATGTAACTTTATGTCTAGAAAATATAGAAACATTTCTATATAGAAACACCTTAYTTAGTAAATATTCTTTTATGGATAATCAGTGGATAGCTGACTTAGTGTGACAGTTTGTCAAGCACTATAAACATGCTTGAAATGTTCTGAAATTYTTTTTTAGGATGATCTTTTTTTCTTCAAAGGGGTGCACAGAAGCTGTGTCCATTGCATACATGGCATCAGGAGAGATAAGCAATTTGATGTTCTGGTCTTCAGTGGGTTCCCACTGGATTATTTTGTAAATTAATTGAATGACTGTAGGCATTAAAGTGTAGCTTCTTCAGTAATCTTTCTTCTGTTCATCTGGTGCAGTGAGAGGTTGATCATATACAAATCTCTTCAGACAGGTTTACAAGAATAAAAATACATATTTGGAGGATATTCTGAAAGTATTGAATAGATTTTTATATTTGGATTTTGAATGTTCTGCGGGATGAATACATGCTCTGTCTGTGCTTCTCAGGTAATRCACGACATTTTGCATGAACCATTCTGAAGAACATTGTTTGTGTGTTGGGCATACCTGACACCTGAGTTGTGACTGCTCTCTTCTTTGCAGTACAGCAGTACAGCCAAATATGTCGGGATATCACCCAGGAAAATCATGGTTTTGGAGGCTTTGAAGTATTCAGGGATTGTAGGCAGACTGTGCAGTCATGGGAGGGATGCAGTTGGAAACATGCTCTCAGCACGTGGGTGAATAAGCAGGAGGTTGGAGGAGGGCAACATCCCACCAAGTCTAGGAGGTGGAGGGAACTGGTCACAATCTGGGTGAAAATTCTCTATCTGTGTCTGTTATTGGGGGGCTTGTAGGTAGAAGGTTTGACTCAAAAGAATAGCATCAAATAGGGCCCTAAAGACTATGGAGTCAAAATAGACTTTGGTCTGTTCAGGGCTGAAGGAAATAAAGAGTCTCTGAGGATGAGGCTTCACAGATAATTGGTCTTCAGATTTGTATRGGAATTTCTTGTAGGAATTTCTACTGTGATGTGTTTGAGGGAGATAAACTGCATTGTGGGTTCAACAAGAGGGAGTACTTTTCATAATTACACTGAATCTGAAGGATACGAGGTAAGTGAGAATATGAGGTGTTGGAAGAAATTCTATCCCTGGGGGAATCAGTTTTGTGGGTTTTGTTTGAATTTTTTGTGTGGGGTTGTTTTTCTTGGTTTTTGTTATTGTGGGGTGGTTTTTATTCCTTTTTTTTTTCTGTTTGTTTGTTTCTTTCTTTCTTTCTTTTCTTCCAGCTTGGGATTTTTTTTAATGCAACAAGAAAACAAACCCCAAAATAATACAATCTTACACGCAGCCACAGTAGAGTAAGCCACGTGGAAGTTGTATTAAATTCTGAGGTTATCCTGCACCCCACAGAAATGGCTTAAAAATAATTTGTGAGACAGATCYTAAAGCGAAAGGTTTAATAAGCTGATAAAATAACAAATTATAAAGAACAAAGCAGAAACTAAGTGCAGGTACATGCAAGCCCATTGTACCTTGCTACGACAACCTGAAAAGCATCGAGAAGCTCTGTGCTCTCCCTTAAGTACTGAGTGATCTAGGTGAAATTTTTGGCAAACTGACAAACAGAAAATAGCTACATTTCTGAAGAACAGGTAGAGAGATCTAGCAGTGTTTCTGTCCTGGCATTGAGCCAATGGCTGCCAGGGGAGCAAAGAAATTTCTAAGGGTTTTTCCTCCTGAGTCTTAAGGTGAAACTGAAACCCTTTCCTTTATATGGAAAACATCTGCTTGGTTTTAGGGTGSATGCCTACACCAAAACATAATGGATGTGTTCTTAGGGAGAAAAAATAAAATATATATACATCTATATGTTGAAAGGTTTTTAATTCACAGCAAAAGGGTAATAATTTGTTCTATTCTCACAGAAAAATGTGTTTCCTAGACAGTTGACATGCTGTAGGGGCAGATAAATAGCTGAAGAAATAGGCTTTAAATGTAATCTGTGACACACAGTGACTTTAATTTAAGGCAGTAATGCCGAATAAAGTAAACTCCATTAATTTTTTTGAGGCCACTGTAAGGAACTCTGATAGATGTAAGATGAATATTATTGTTCCTGGCAATGAGTAATTATGTCAAAGCATTTCATGTTCCTTTTTTTTAAATTCTGCAAAAGACCTGTACACCAACTTAGTAAAAGTACAGGTCTGAAAATGAGGGCAACAGCTCTCAATGACATGTTCAGGCCTTCATTTAATGCGGTGAACATCCATGTTCACACATACATGTGTTCAGTTTTCATCCTGCTGTAAAAAATTGCCTTATTTAGCATTTGTATTGAATAGTGAAACAAAGGAAAGCTTTCAGTGTTTATGCACTGCTGCCTTGGAATCTGTTTGCATATTTCAGTTCTGTCCAATGTTTAAATTCCTTTTTGAAAAATATTTTCAAATATATTTTCATTTGAAAATAAAAGYAAGCTCTCAACTGTTATTGTCAAAGAATAAAAATATTGTCTATATTTCTTCTAGCTCAGTCTCAAGTGCACCAGAACCATCTGCACTGATGAATTTAACTTGTCTCCTGCCATTTGCCCCCTTACATGCTGAATGTTTCCAAGCAATTAGAGAATCATGGAACTGTATTTATTTTTAAAAGGGGTTTTAAAAAATTATTTCCCCAAATAATTGATGTTTCTGATTAAAATTGACACAGATAGGAGAAATAAAGACTTCTGTCCTGTGAACATATGTGAACATGTACAAGCTGATGTCTCATTTTGGATGAAAGTGATTTATATTGCTTCTAGGTTTGAAGGTTTTTGTAGATTTGGATTGAATTTGGTTGTTGTTTTTTCTTTCAAAAAAAATTATTCAGTTCTTATACATTCATAAAGCAGAATTATTTTGAAATAGTTTGTCAAGGAGTTATCCTTCATTGTAAGTTTTTAGACATCTCCCAACATTGTGGAATTGTTTTATCAGACTGCAAATGAGTAGGTTGCAGGTACTTAAAAGTATCAGAAGCTAAAACATTCTTTTTTAGAAGAAAAATTTTGTGCTTGAATTTAAGAAATGAAAATTAAGGTCTTTAAAATTCTGTATTCAAAACAAAATGGAACAGTGGAGGCAGAACATGGGGTGCAAGGGTGAATGCAAATCATTGTGCAAAAGACTATTGTAAAGGGGTGGATATACAAGAAGGCTGGAGTATAATTAAAGGCTGACATGAGCATTTTGGTAGGAAGATGTTGGAAAAAATTTCAATCCCATTACAGAAGCAGTAGTGGATGCAAAAGCTTTCTTATTGGCTGGGAAGCAGCAGTGAACTCTTAAAGATTTGCAGTTGATGTGGGTGTATAAAAATTGCTTGAATAATATTAACTCAATTATGGTTATTGTGAATTTCGCTTTGCCACAGCACTGAAAAAACGACCTGGGGAGAAAGAAAGAGAAAGGAATAAGTGGAAAGTAGCTTGAAACAATAGCAAATCTTAGGATATTGTAAATATTTTATGTATGAACTAAGTGAGCATGGCTGTTTTCTATATATTATAATTAACAGTACTGAAAGAAAGGCTGATTAATTTCTGCACAGGGAGGTATCTCTTGGGTGTGAGGTAACCTGAACCTTAACTGTCTTTGTAGCGCATTTGTGCTGAGTTTGTAGGCTGCTCCATCTCTTCTCTCTAAGCCTTTCTCTCAACTAGATAGATCTGAAGCCTTTAGGTATGGTCCTGGGTATTGATGGAATTCATTACAGAACCTCAGGTAAAATTAGCACAAGGATGCATCAGAAATCTTAATTTCAGACAGTTTTCAATGTCTGATGAAGGGCAAACACCTCAGTTTATCTATTTCCTAAAGCTTGAATTCTGGRGGGAAAATTGTTTTGTTTCTGTTTTGAGAGAGATTGCTGTACTGGCAGAATACCCTAACTCTGTACTCCTGTCCATGGGGAGACACAAGCTTTTTCTCTGGGAAGTCCAGATATTGTAAAACTTGTTTCGGYCTCCTAGTGTTCCACAGACCTACTTGAACAGATTCTTTATCCTTTGTGTTTCTATATCTTCCAKTTGAATAAGAGACACTATTTTTTCTTGCTGCCAGAGGACAACAAAGATATCTGTGGGTTATAGGATAGCAGATGTATGCAGACTRTCTAACAGTATGAAGTGATAGTATATTTTTTAAATGTATTTTGCAGCCTATCTGCTCCGGAGATTTTCCTATAAACAACAAACAGAGATATAACAGTGTCACACACCTGCTTTCTCACTTCCTGCACCCCCCTATCCCTACTGGAGAGGACAACAGAAAAAATAAATTAAAACCAATGGGTTGAGATAAGAACAGTTTTAATAATTGAAAGAAATAACAGTATTGATAAGAATCACAATGATAAAAATGAAATGGATGAAGAAATTTAATGAAAAGGAGAAAGAGAGCAATAAAGTCCACAAAACAGAAGTGATGCACAGTAGAGTTGCTCACCACCTGATGACCAATGCCCAAATGGTCCCGGATTGRGCCCTCTTGGCCAACTTTCCCAGTAGTGAGCATGGCATTTTATGGGATGGAATATTCCTTTGGCCAGTTCAAGTCAGATGCCATGGCTCTGTTCCCTCCCAGCTCCTTGTGGATCTCCTCACTGTCAGAACAGGGGAAGCTGAAAAGTCCCAGAGAAGCACTACTGAGCAATAACTACATCAGTGTGTTATGGACATTATTCTCATACCAAATGCAAACCACAGCACTATACCAGCTGCTAGGAGCAAAAAGGTCTCTATCCCAGATGAAACCAAATAAAACAGATTCCAGCACTTTGTCCTGAAGCCCATTAGCAGGGCAAGAGCAGTTTTCAGGAGTAATTATGCCTGCTTGTCCCTGGTACAGAAATACTGAAGTTTTTTGGGGCTTTTTTTTCAGCTGTTCTAGTCTTTAAGTAGAAATCAAAGCAAAACCAATCTACTCAATGACACTGCTCCCAGTTGTACTGCCATCAACATTGGCATCTTCATTACTAGTGCAGAATTCAGTTTGTGGTTATGGATTTTTTCCTGCTTTAAGTTACAGAACACTGCTATTGGTRTCATTAGCTCTTGTTCTGCCTCTGGTTTACTCTCTTTGGCACTTACAAGCTTGACATATTGGCTATTGTCTAAGGAAGCAACAAATGGAAGTATAGCAGAAGACTTTAACAAGAAACAAAGATTATGAAGCACAGCCTGTAAGAACAAAAACGTTGAGCTGCTTTACCAGACTGAATGTTTTGTCCTATTTCTGAGAGAGAGTTTGCTAATACAAAGAGTAGTTTACAGTAAAAGCAATGTTTCTGACTGCATTACTGCTCTCTAGCACAATTCTTTCTGGGTTTGAATAATGACTAGAACTATATCCATAACAAGAGAGAACTTAYCCTCTGTGGTGGTGATCCAGCCTGTCCTACTCTCCATAGGCCATGAAATGGGAGAATTTCCAGTATTTGGCCACTGCCTAGGTGCAGTTAGTATCATTTCTATCCTTTTCAGTTGGCTAGTCCATTCTGAGCAGGAAGAAAAGGCTTTTCTGACTGTCACAGAAACTTTCACAAACACATTTTAATGTTTCTATGTTATTCTGGTCCTCACTGGAAATGGGGAGGAAATGGAAATTGTAAGGCAAGTGGAGAGTTTGCATTACACATTCCAGTGGGGAACCATGATTTTGCTGCAGTGAGATATGTAAACATGTGTATGACAGTAAAAACTTGACTTGTCCTTTTAATAGCTTTAAATTGCAGTTGTGGCTCTTGTCCTACCCATTTTAGGAGCTTTCAGCATACTTCGAAGACATCTTTTATGAGTTTTTTTTTTTTATTTCTCAATGAATGTCACTTGGAGGAGTAGAGATGCTTCAAGAGCCTCTTGTTTTTTTCTGCTGTAACACTGAGCATATAAGATGCTCATAAATATGCAATTGACTATCAAGTGCATAGACACAGCAAATGTCAACTGCTTATACTGATCACTTTAAAAGGAACTAGAATTTTGCCTTGGTATTAATAATTATAGCAATTCTGTTGACAGGAATATTTACTCATATTACACTAGCTAAAGAACAGAGGAAAATTCAGCAGTGCTGTGCAAGGTGAAAGAGATGGGGAGAAATTCTGGGCTTATTAGAAATATTGACATTGCACACTGAAAAYAGTCTTGGCCCTTTGGTGTTCCTCGTGTGTGCCCTCAGGCTCTTGYTTACCTTCTAGCAATGTTGTTATCATTTCCCCTAGTTTTAAATATTCCATGTTCTTGTGTAGCATGGTGCATCTATATTTAAGTTTTCTTTTTCAGAAAGTGGAGACCACATTTATTTAAACAGCATATATTTGAACAGGGTCAGTGGTGTTTTCTCTGTCATAATTTTCAATATCTGATACTGCTTTGCTGAGAGCAACATTATTACATGTGAGAACATTTAATGGTCTTTCATAGTTACATTGAATAGTTCAGGTTAGGAGGGACCCTGAGGATCACCTAGTTCCAACCCTCTGCAATGGGCAGGGCTGCCACTCAACAGATCACTTGTTTAATGCCCCATCCCACCTGGCCTTGAATATTTCCACATTTGAGGCATCCACAGCTTCTCTGGGAAACCTATTCCAGTGCCTCATGACTCTTGTAGAGTCTTTCAATCTATGGAAACATCTTTGGCTTTAACTTCAAAGCTTTTTCTCACCAGAAACTTGAGCAAAACATCAATAAAAAAAAAGCTGGTTAGGTTTCATGCAGAAAATTAGTTCTGATGGTAGCTTTTTGCAAAAATTCTATTTCAATGTTTTCATTAAATCCCATAAAATCATGTAGCTTGATACTACCATGAATGAAAACTTAAAGAAACTTCATTTCATTCATAAAGAAACAATCCTTTTGATTGATTTGATTGCTCTCATATTTGATTGACGTGTTTTGCAATATAAGTGGAAAACTTAATGAATGTTCTATGATGCAAGAACTACTGCCCCTAACTAATGGGAATAAAGGGAAAACATCTTTTCAATCCTTTAACACACTGTCAAGAGGAAAGATTCCTTTGTGCTTGGCCCTTTTGACTAAAAACTCACAGTCTGAACARGGATCATAAGACAAAACCTATTATTCCAGAATTTTGTTTAAAGGAATAACATACATAACCATAACAGGAATTTGTCTTTTCATATGCATTTCAAATGCAACATCATGTTCCTCAGTGGTTGAAATTTGAAGATGAATTACAGACAAAATTGTGCCATTTTGATACATTTATTTCACTTAGACCAATATGTACTTCTCATACTGAGCATTTTATTTCAGTGGTGTTTATGGAYAAGTCTCACAAGGGATAAGCAAGAAACACCAAAGCCTTCTATAAMAATTTTAAAAACATCAGTGTGAGACAACTCTGTGTTTTGGTGCAAATGCTCCTATCTCCATTCTGTGTTTTGTGTAGCCTTTCTASTGCTTACACGAAGTGCTGACACAAGGTAGAATCGATCTACTCATATACAATCATTTCCAGTCCAGTGAAACTTGGTGACAGTTTTTCACTGAGGTTTAAGCACTTTTCTCCTTTCAGCATTGCAGTTCATGTTTGTGGGTACATATGAAGGAAACAGTGATGCCAAAGAAGGGGCGTGGAACAGTGTGCTCTGCTCAGTGGATGCAGCAGGTGAATTCCTCCCAGGGCACAGAGGCTGCCTGAATTCACCCAAGCTCCACATGCTCACAGGGAGCTGCTTGCTTTCCAGCTGCTCTCCAGAATTTCTGCTAGGTTCTTACATCAATTAGAAGACCTTAGAAAATTAATGAGACATGTTTTTACAACCTTCTCCCAGACAAGGCAGTAGTAATTGCTGTATTTTATGGGACAGAGCRCTTAAACTGTCAGCATGATAAAAAAATCATACAAATCCAGTGTAAATACTTCAAGTTGCTCAAAGTAATTATTAATCTCAAAAAAGCATCAAATATGCAGAGTTAGCTAATAAATGAAAAATGAATAATTCRTTCAACATAAAAGAGAAGGAAAGAGAGGTATTAACATTTTACCCACAATTACTTTTTGCCAAGCTATTACTGAACTACTAGATTTTTAGTTTTACCATGTTTATTCAAAACCTTGCAACAATATAGAGACRTAATGACTTTGAAGGACCACTGCAGATATGCCTTTTCCTATGCATGTCTCAGATTATAAATATATAGAGAAAGACTTTTTGTATTATTTGTTTTCAATCAGTCACAATGATTGTAGTTGAAGGAGGTTAGTTGGGCTGTAAACTAACATGTACATACTTTAAATAATCATATGTATTGAACTACTAAATTTTTTTTAATCTCAAATTTCCACGACCTTTCTGCCCTGTACAAGCTCTTCACCTGTGAAATAACCAATTTAGTTTATATTTCTAAAAATGTTTAGCAAGGTTGAAAAGCTCTAGATGAAGTTCCTCAAATTACTTGTCACTTTTTGGAGTCATCTCACTTCAAAATAAATCACGAACCCCTAGTATTACCCATGATATAAAAARACAATTGTGAGAATGTCTGCTAAGCAGCCATGAATGCTTATTTGTCCATAATCCAGAGCTACTAACATCCAGATTTCAAGATTCATGCATTAGTCCTGAAAAGAGAAAAAACCCCAATGCGTTCAAATTAGATAAGATTGCTTCATAATAATAAATTTTAGGTTCTTTGTAACTTCCTTCTGATTTTAGCCTTTAGCTTCAAAGCTTCTCTTTATTACCACGAGGATTTWAAAAAAAAATTAAATCTAAAACTCTTATATTGTAATCCTTAGGCAGCTGATCTTTTAAGAATTATACCAGTTACAATGAGTCTGTGGTAAATCCTCTGGAAGATACAATGTATTATATGTTTTGCAAATCTAAGTTCTCAAAGCATTTCCCCTTTAATATTTGCTCCTCACTTCTTGGTATTTTTTAATACTATGTTTGACACCATGTCTCCCTGTCTCGGTTTGAAAGACAGGTATCTGCTAGGGAAAAGCCAGAGCCCCCCTTGCAATGGAGAATGCAAACCCCCTCCCTCCAAATTATTATAAATKTGAAATTAAGGGGCTTTCAGGCAAAAGGATGTGAGAATAGGAATAATGGGTTTTTTACTAATGTATATATAACAAAGCAAACAAACAAACAAACAAACAGCTACAGCATTAATAATAAGACAGAACCAAGAACCTCGAGGGACCACAAGACCCAGGGCAGTCTGATCTCGGTGGCTCTGTAATATATGACTTGAAATAATTCGTGTTGCTTTTACTGTATTAATGGGTATAAAATCATATGGGCTTGGAATGAATGTGCAGAGATTGTATCACCCTTGCMAGTAAAGCTGGGGGCATACATTTGCAACAGAAAGGATCAGTGGACCCAAGGAAGAGATGGATATGGGTGGAGATGAGGGAAAATGATTGGGTACTTAGCGCCAATATGGGGAGTTATCAGACATCGCGACTGAATAGCGGGTTCTCGGAAATCTCATCAAGGGCACATCACTGCCCAGAAAGCTATTCAGCAGACCAACTATGCTGAAAGGAGTCCACATGAACTTCCATGCAGAAGAAGACAGAGAAAGAAAGAAGTGTGGCAACTCAAAGTCCAGCTTGAAAAATTGTATAAAAACTGGCATCACGAAGCACACTTCATGCACTGGGGGTGGATACAGTACAATACAGGTCGTACCTGCGGTTCACCCAGTGCTGATCCCGGGTTCGGCTCTGTCTTTTGTCTGTAGCATCCTGGCATTTTGTTGTGCTATTCCATAATAAATTATTTTATTAATTTATTATTGGCCATTTCATTTATAACAGCTCTGAAAGCACCAAGCTGGAGCGGCGGAAGATCCCGGGCTGGTGGATGAGGTAGATGGGATCTTCTGCAACCGTGGCTGGAACAGCAGCAGGGATGTCTCGGCAGGGCAGGGGTGCGAGGTCACAGCGTAGCCAAAAGCCTCAAAGCAGTGCCAGAGAAACGGCAGCAGAGGGGCAGGGCTGGCCCTGCTCCAACAGGGCAGGAGGTGAGCTCAGAATTCCCAGGCACACAAGCAGATGGTGGTAGGTTTCCCAGGACTGGAGTCGGTGGTGACAGTGAAAACTCCTTCTGCAGCAAACAAACAGCCTGGGTGTCCTCCCTCCCCAAGTGCCGAGAGCATGAGTGACTGCCCCCCCAGCCCCCGTCCATTTTCTGCCCCCAAAATCTCRTGTTTTCTTCCCCCTCTGAGGGAAAACCTCCCAGAGACAAAAAAAGGTGTAGCCAGGTTCTGCCTTATCTGCCCTGGCCATCTCTTTGTCTTTGGTTAAGTAATTAGTATTTGGTGTCCTAGCAACTTAAGGGAAAAAATTCTATAACAAAATAAAACAAATCCAACCTCCCAACCCTCCCTTAGGTAGGCATTAATTTGGAAACCCATTCACATTCATTTTGAGTTCTCTTAAGTATGTACTTTTAAAATCACCACTGTTGAAAAAATTATCTCCTAGGCAAGTCAATTMATTCAACAACACTCCTTGAACTACTGGATTTTCAGGTTATTTTAAATTGGAAAATATGGTTGGAATCTTCATGACATAAGAAATTGCCCCTTATTCTTTGTACAGAAATAAAATGTCAGCCTTTACCTGTCTGAAGAATAATGGTCTTTTTTCTTTGTCTTTCCCTTCAGGCAGCTGATAGAATGCATAAGGTGATTAGAGACACAAAAAGGGTTCATCAGGACCAGAAATGCTGAACTTTTTTTTCATGGCTAAGCTAATATTTGTGAGGAGAAAAGAAAAAATATAGGGAGGAACTGAGGAAAGATATACATCATTTCTTTGATCCTTTTTATTCAAGGAGGAAAGGCAAATACTTCTGGGATCAGTTTGGAGACGGCGGGAGACCCTGTGCTTAAGAAGACCCCATTTACTGAAAAAACTCTTCCAATGGGAAAAAAAAAAAAAGATCCAAAAGAAGGCACCTGGGTATCATCTTCTTCAACCTAGCTTCATTTTAAAAAAAAATTAGAAAATAACATGATGCCTTTGTTGTACTATTATAGGTTTGTTAAGTTGTTTAAAGTTATTTTCTCCATAAAATATTTCCCCCTCCCTCCCCTTTCCTTACCTTGTCCAGTTCTGCCCGAGACTTCTCCTCCTCCCTCGATCCTCCTGTGTTCTGGAAACCTCTGTCCCCTTGTCCATCTCTCTCTCCTCTGACCCTGCCATAGAGGGGACCCTGCCAATCCTCCTGGGGGCCAATCACCTGTGGGACYGGCCCCCCTTTCCCCTGGGGTTTATAAGTCTGTCCCCGACTCTGAATCACTCTCTTTCTGTCCCCCCGAGCTTGGGGTARTAAAGGATCTGTGAGAACAGGACCAGAATAGAGCCTTCTCTGTCTTCTGCTTCGAATCCTCAACACAGCAACACCAAGGACCACAGAGAAAGTAAAAGCAGCTCTCGCTTTTACCASTACCCAAATCGCCGGCCAAATTGGGAGCGGCCCCTCTTGTCACCGWAGCCGGGGCCGGAGTTAGCCGAGATTTTCTCCAGCAGACCACGTCACTTTGTCCTTTATGGTCTCTATCTGTGCTTTGGAAATGAAGATGTGACCTTTGCTGTAACTATTAAACACTTAGGGAAACAGTTCTGTCTCTGTTTTGGTCGGGTTTTTTGCTGCTTGAAGCTTTGAATTTATTTCAGTATTTCTTTCAGGAGAAGGACATGACCATCAAGCAGAGGCTGACTGCCTTGAGATCAAATAGAACAGTGTTGGAATAATCCAAATTTGTCAGCTGTTCTGAGATTACACAGGAACATGCATGTCAGCTCACTTTCAGATGAATTGACAGGTTCAAAAACCTCAGGCAAAACCAGACAGCATTTAACAGCACCATCTATCTTCAGAGTGAAATTTGTTGCTCAAATCCAGTTTGTGTTTCTCATCAGTTCTATCTACACCAGTGCTTTATCTTCTAAATGGGCTTTGTGACCTGAAGCTTGTTGAAACAAGTCGAATCTTCCATTAAAATCTGCTTTTTGGGCACTGACAGAGATGGATTAAAAAAGATTAAAAAATGCATCCATASCTTTTACCACTGATAACTGAGCAATGGTTTGGTAACCTGTGCAGAAGTGACTTACAGACCAAAAGTTTGGATTAACTGTCCCTCAATATAATCAGTGAGTCCACAAGGTGCTATCAATGCTATTTAGACCCAGCCCGTGCTGTGTGACTACAGAATGGGATAAATAAGCACTTAGAAATGAGAGCTGAATTAATGACAGCCTGTGTGTCCCAAAACGTGACAAATTATAGCTTGCTGCTGGCAGCAGGAACTATTCAAACAAATGTTTCTGCATTATGACAATTTCTTAAGGCTTCTATAGAATTCACACATAATAGGAGAACTGCCTACAGGGAAGATTATTAGGAAACTTAGAAAAAGATTTTCATTTTGTGATTTGAGCAATGTCTGTAATTATCAACATAGCTTATAATTTACTAAGTGGTTAGTTGCACGTATGAGACCTTTATCTTGCACTGTAATTACAGTATATAGAAACAATGTACTTGTTATGGATGACTGCACATAAGTAGGTGGTTAAATGTTATTAAAACTGTTTTGGAAAATATCTATTTATGAGTAAATATTTTTTGTTTTCCTTTCAGCAAACATTGTTGAATGACCCTWAAAAGCAGATGCCAAATATGAAACTTCTCTATAACAGTACTATTAGTTTAAAGCATGTCTTGTTAAGCCTATTAGAAGCCCTGTGGATGAGATTTGAAACTTGGCCAAGGATGAAACTTATTACCACTACATTTTATATCATGTCTCTTCAAAAGCTGCTTCATGCTCACTTGGTATTTTTTCTTTATTGTTCTTATATTTTCTTTTAGCTTGTTTGAATTTGGAGGGGTGCTTGGTTTTTTTATACTCATTGCTTTTTGTCAGGAAAGCATTAGAAATACTGTTCTAACAGAATGTGGACAATCACAGGGCTTTAACTGCATACTTATTCACTCTATATTTTGTTGTAGCAAGAACACCAAGATTGTCTTTTAAAACTCAATAAGAAAGACCTGGAAATCTGAAATGAAGCTTTGATTTGATTAGGAGCTTGAATTGYCAGAAATTTATGCAAGGAGTCATATTAAAAAAAAAAAAAAGAGTATTTAATTGTGGCCACTCTTAACCAATACCTGCCAATCCTATTTGTTGCAAATAACCAAGAAARAATATGACAATTAATAGACAATACCATTGATCAGAGTAACTTCTGTAAATTAATGTATTTGATATAAATATCTTTTACCCACATTTGTAATTTTTAGCTGGTTTGTGTATTTTTCCTATTGTGTTAGAGATACCATCTCATTTTCCATAATTTTACTATGTTATCCTTTTTACTGATGGAGGATTTTAATGGAGGGAACTCATGGTCTGTCCCTGGTTGTTTTTTTTTTCTCCTGGGCATCCTTTATATGTGGTATGGGAAAGAGAAAAGCAACTACCAGGCAGTGCCTCCTTTACCCTGACCAGCTTTATGCCTGGAATTGTTTATCAGCTGAAAGGGCAGACTCGTTCTGTGCTGGACAGCTGCAACAAGGGTCTAAATATTTAAAGCATTTCATGTTATCTCAGTTGTGATAACTGACCAGAGTAAACTGATGAACCCAATTTTCCTCATGAGCTAGTCATGAGGAGGTTTCTATTTCTCTTTCCCAAATGAGGATTTGTTTGTTTGATCTAGTGTAATACTCCAAGTTTGCTGTAGACCACGTCTGATGCTTCCCCACATAATTAATGAAATGTTCCAACAGTGATCRATGGTACATGGAGAAAGGGATCGTTGGTAGAAGTGAAACAGCTGAATCCAGATTTCTGTTTCCTGAGTGATCTGCAAGAGAAAATAAAATTCAGTAAGACAGTAAATGTGGTTTATTAAGAATGCAGATTAAACAAATAAACAACAAACCAGAAAAAAACAAAGGTTTATCCTGTGGATTTCTTTTTTGGTTTTTTTTTTTTTCTGTAGAAATTATTTTTATTTAAACTTGGTTATCTCCAGTTCTCAATTTTGTTCCAATTCAGCCAGCCATTCACCAGGATTGTCAGCTCTGGTATTTACTAACATACTGTGGAGCACAGGGAAGGTTCACTCTCCTACCCATCTATCGACATCTATCTGCAGAAGTACCAATGTGTGCATTTCTGAGTCCATATAACTGTCCATGTGRGTATTTGAGTGCATAAAAATGGTGAAAACAGACATGTCTATATAACAGAAAAAATAGCAGTTGGCTATAAAATGAACAGCTGTTCTTGCCTTCCYTGCATGTCAGAATGTAATGCTGAGAGATAATTACACAAGAAGCACATCAAGAACTTTGTAAACATTTAGTGTACATAAATGTCACTATTATTCAAGCTTTGTGTTTGGCAGGCATAATCTGTGACAGAAAATACCACTTGCTTTTTTTTTTTTTTTTATATATTTCAAAACAATCTGGAAGAGTTCCAGATGTCATGTGAAACTAGCTGCCTACCTAACTTACATTCCTGTTATGCAATTTTGATATTTAATTTTCCCAGGAAAATTGATTTACACACTTTTAACATTATTCATATGAACAGCCAAAAGGTACAAACCATGCCTGTTAGTTAC